>OY735220.1:5060103-5170103 GCA_963457665.1 Thysanoteuthis rhombus | reverse complement strand
CTTACATATACATATATATATATTTGCATCTATACGCAAATATATATGTATATATTTATATATATATATACATCCATATATGCATATATATATATTTGCATCTCTTTCTCTCTTGCTTTCTCTCTCTCTTTATATATATATATATTTGCATATATATATATATATATATATATATATATATGCATATATATATATATATATATATATATATATATATATATATATATATACGAATATATATGTATTTGCATATCTTTCTCTCTCTTGATATATATGTTTACATATGTATATGTATATGTATATATTTTCGAAGAAATAAGTGCACAGGTGCGAATATATGAGATAAAGCAAGTTATAGATATTATCTCATGGATATATCGTCTCTGAAAGGAGAGAATTTGTTGGTATTATAGCGCGACTGTTAGGCTTCAGGACGATAGCAAGTTGTAGAAAGTTCATTAGCTTGGTAATTTTGGGATATTTTGTTTAAAAAAAGTTTCGAAAAGCTTATTAGCTGTATCATTTTCCGATGTATCTGTGCCTGTCAGGAAACACAGGTTTTGCAGTTTACTGTTGGGTGGCAAGAACCAGTTTGAAAATAGTGTTAAAAAGCTTTTCAGGAAACCAATTTTTACAACGCACATTCACTGGAATGTAGAAAAAAATCCTTTCTCAAAACAGTTGCAATTTTGTACAATAAACACATGTTCAATAAAAGGTCAGCTGTGTTGTACAGCGTTCAATTCTTCCTGTTTAACACTGAAATTTGGAGAGATTGAATAACATCTGCACATTGATTCGAAGTAGGCCTTTCTTCAATGTATAAATGGACAAAACTCTTATTAGGTAAATAGATAAATAACACTATGATATCATTATAAAACAAACATATTTCCAGATTACTTTTTTTGAAACAAAAAGCAACAGGTGATTGGTTTAGTTTAATGCATTTCAACATGTTTCAACCGTCCCTGATAAGGATTTGAACAGTGTTCAGAGTTCGAATCAGTTGTAACGTCTGTTTTCTTCCAGTCCCACCTAAATTTTTAACAATATACCATTTGTAGTACATTTCAAATAGTACAGGAAATTAGCTGACGGATTTAAGTTTGATGCATCAGAATTTGATTGGTAGTCCAAATAACGTTTGAGTAAATGATCACACATGATCCCGGCTACCCTAATGTGCAGATAAAGCTTTTGCTGATCAAGATCCTGTCTGTGATACCAGAACATGAAACGCAGTGTAATATCGAACAAGATGATTTGAACCTTTTTTCTTTAGAAAAGATGTGCCTCTTAGAGGCTAGCTAATATGATGAATGATGCAAAACTAAAGGGAATCCAAAAAATAGCATTTTTTTATTCTGTGAAGTATTCTATCTTCATTATTTTTACTTCGCCATCATAGCTGGCATCATCAGCTGCATTATTAATGGGGCAGTGGTTTGCCCGAGGACAGGAGAAGCATTCGACTATAAGTTCATCCTTGACAATGGGCTTTTGAATTTTAACAGCTTTGCAACAGTTTTCAGTGACTGCTAAGCATGACTTTTATTACATTTATCGATATTATCAACAAATAACCAATTTCAATGATAAAAGATCGATCATCATTAGTTCCATCATAGCTTTTATCTTAATAAACATCAACCTCATTGTTATCTCTGGAGCTTGATTTTAAATCATCACTGCCTATGTTAGAAACCATCAACCAAAACTGTCAACATTGGTTTCTTCAGATTTTACGTTTGGCTGGCTGGCTGGCTGGCTATGTATGCATGTGTTAAGTACACACGTGCAGACGGTACCAATGGAGTTAAAGGGCAGAAAATCCAAAAATTCACTCCTTATTATGTCGATAAAATACACTATTTTTTTTTTAAAACTCTAATAGGTTTTTAGAGGTGCTCCAATTTACAATGTAGGCTTATACTAAATTGATCACTAATTTTTGTCCAGCAGCATTTTGATTATTTCTTGTGGGAAAACAATCGGACCTATTTAAAGATCATGGACAATACAATGCAAAAAAGCTGATTCATTGATCAGCACAATTTTCAGTTTTTTTAATTGATCACCCCCAACAAGCCATGCTGTCAAAAGATGTTGGTTTCAAATGAGAGATAAACCATACCTGTTTTTCGACGTTGATTATTTAATAAGCACCAATGTACCTTGACACTATTATCATCAGTATCAACAAGTCGAAATTTCTCTAACATTTCTGTTGCCGTAAGCACATTTCTATAAATTCCCAATTTGTTCGTTATTTTCTCCTTCTCCCCAACCTCCCTCTTTTCATTACTATTCTTTAATGAATTTCAATTAATCAACTTTCGTAAATTATTCATTAATTTGCACGAATTACAATCTGACATTCTATTTTTGACGTATCAAATCGCTGTGTTCCTCCTCCATAGTTCTTTCGATTTTCTACGATTTTTGTTTTACTTGCCTCAAACACGAACCTTTCGTATGTTCTTCGCGTTCAGTAATTTCTCTCTGTGAATTTCTTTCCGTCGTTTTCATGCAAATGGAAAATAAAGAACTAGAGGGTGCCTCGGCATGGAGTAGAGATTAACAAGGTTGTCTTGCAGAGCGTCACTACCGGAGTGGGTTCGATCCTCATCCGATGTTAAATACTTATGGACTTTCACCGTACTGAGAGCTGAGACGAACTTGATTAAAAAAACAACAAAAAACGATAAACACCCTCTCTCAATCTCTCCTCTAGAACTGTATTCGCCATTAATAAATCTAGAGTCGAATGCAGATTCGTATCAGATGTTTGTTTTTTTGGCCAGTTTTTTTCTCCGTCTTTAATTCTACACGGATTCATTTATTCTTGACTGCATTTTCACTTTTGTTTTATCGTTACTGTTTTGTCCAACAAGGTTACCCGCCTACTTAAAAATACCTTGTTGTCAGCCTATAATTCATTAGAAGCAAGCACCAAGGAAATCCAGCATCGAAGGCCATTCAAACATATATTAACAGAAAGGCCAGGTAGCAAAACATATGATTTAATCTCATTATAATTTCAAATTTTAATGTCTTGCTATCACTCGACAACTTGCAATTGTTCAAACTTAGCATTCACCAACCAGATATGTTAAACAATTGTAAACTAAGCTTTCACTTGACCCGGATAGAATCACAAGTTGATTGCAGTACGCATATGTATATATGTGTACATATGATTATGCACTTATTCAAGTGGTCGAACTGGGTCGTGTATAATGAGGTCTTGTGCTTCCAAACACATGGAAACCATATGTTTGTAGATTTATTAAATATCATGGCAACAATAGATCCATTAACAATGAAAGTAGATTCCACAGTGACTATGAGTGCAATCATTATGATTCCCTCCATTATAATCAACAATAAAATTGACTTTCAAACTCCGTTAAACCTTTTTGAATAATAGACATGAATCATTGTCTTATGGGGGATGATGTGTATACGGAACTGTTTTGGTTTCGGAAATATCAACCCAAATTTATGTGGAGCCTTAAATCTGACAACATTCGGACAATTTTGAATGTCTGATTGATTAAAGGTTTCTATTGGACATACTGGGTTGAAGACGAACAAAATGTTCAGGATGGGGCATACCTGGCAATCCCGTCGGCAAATAAAATTAGTCTCATTTCCCTTATTTATGATTATTTTGTATTATCTTAAAATGTTTTTTTTCTGATATATCTATGTACCTTGACAGGTATGCGTCCATGCTATTTTTGGATAATGGGCTTTTTTAAATACATTTTCATTCGATAATGCCGGACAGTCAGCTTCAACAAACACCTGCTCCTCCTATAAGACCGTTAATAAGAGGGTTTACAGTATAAACAAATTATGTTTTTCCAGTGTAAGACTGACTGATTGGATTATATAATTTGCTCCGATTTGGAAGTAATATTCTATCAAGTTAAATAGGTTAAAGAACTTCACTAACGCAGCATTGGTAAGAGAAACTCAGATATTTCGCTGTGTAGTAATCTATTGCTATATGCATTCTTATTTGCCAGGTTTTAGTGGAACTGAAAGTTCTGTGTAACCTGATTACTGCCGACCGTGTCAAAGAACCAGTAAACCGAAGCTGCTTTTCCTGCACCGCGTATGTCTCGTAGCTTCCGTCGCATAGAGTAAATTGGTGCACACAATGTCTGAAATAGCCTAAAACGACTCTTTCTCTCTCTCACACACACATACACACACATATACACCCACCAACACACGAACATGAAAAATAAGATACTCAAACTCACAGATCGATTTGCACATCTATAGATACAAATAAGCACACACTCTGTTACACACAGAGTCATGAAAGAAGATACTCAGACACACAGATCAACTCGAAATAAGCACACACATTGTTACCCATATACATACACACTAACATGTCATGAAAAAAATGAGCATCAATATATTCAAAAAATAATTTCTTTTGAACTCATTATACCATTAATTCTATGATGGTTGATCTATTTACATATATAACTGTATATATAAATGAATAACTAGTATTGACAGAGGAGGTAATGTTAAAAACCTTAAAAAAATTTGGTTTCTCCAGTTTTCGAGTTGGCCCGGCTGGATATATGGCTATGTATTTATGTATCTCACGAACTGACTATCCGAATGTAGCAAGAGAATTGAAATGTAATCATTTATTCCTCATTATGCCCAAAAATCTCTTTCCTCTTTTTTCAGTGATGTGTTCAATTTACAATGCACGTTGATGCTTAATTGATCCCTAGTTTGTGCAAATCTGCGTTTTAGAGATAGAAATGGCGAGAAATTAACTTATTCATTGATTGCCCCTTTCTATAAATTCTAGTTGATCGCCTCAATCATGACATCTTGCCAAAAGATATTGGTTGTGACGGTTTTTACTGGGAGTTTTATTACCCTATTAAAAAATTGTAAGTCATTAATCCGTCATAGTTAATTGGTGAATTTCGATCTAAAATTTTCAATGTGCAATGTCCGATCTACGTGATTAACGAAGAGTTGGATTGGGTGCATTGACAAGGATAGAAATTATGTTGACAAACAAATATTCGTTGTGTAAAATCGATGCTCTTTCATCGATTGTCATCAGATTTATTGATGCCTCTACGCTTGTCATAGTTATCGATCCAACATGATAAGAATGCTCTTTCCGTCCATTAATGATAATATGGATTTTTTCCTGTTGAATGGATTTGTGTTTCTCTAAACTGATATTTTCTATTGACCCGATATTTGAACAAATGGTGCTGTAAATTAGATCCCATACTATTCTAAAAAAAAACCCAGATCGGATTCATACATGCAAGGAGAAAAAAAGTTTGACTTAGTCAAGTACATGCCCATACAAACTTACTGTCTGAATTAAATTGGGCATATTAACTGGTAAGCCACCTTCAGGTACTCTCGACGGAGAATGGTGTAACAAAACGATGTAAAGTCTACATTACAACTTGGCTTTGCTTGATGTAAACTTACCATCATTTTTTCCACTCTCAATTTTGATCCATTGAATTCTGAATAGACTGTTAATTATTATAACGAATAAAAAATATAAGGTGTATCAATCAGCCTTCTAAAATTTCTCCTAAACTGCCAACTCTAATCACATTATATATATATATATATATATATATATATATATATATATATATATATATATATATATATAAAGTGAAAGAGAGAGGGAGAGAGAGAGAGAGAAAGAAAGAGAAAGAGAGAGAGAAAGAAAGAGAGAGAGAAGTAAGGGACTAATTAGAAATACATGATGATACAGTAACGAAACAGTTACATAGTGATCAACTGATGATCCCAACAAAAGGCAATTTGTACATTGTACAATGATAACAATGTATTGGGGAAACAGACGAAATCACTAAAAAATTACATAAATTGCATTGGCAGATATTGGGAAATAAGTGACTGAAGTGACATAAAACTTCTATTTAGGAATATTTAGTCTTTAAAGCTTTGAAACTTTTTAGACTATATATATATATATATATATATATATATATATATATATATATATATATATATATATATATATATATATATATATATATATATAAAAGAACAAAATTGCACACATAATGTTCAATATTTCGATGTCCATCTGTGGCTTTTTGCAAGTATATCAATAGATTTGTACTCTGTAACACAGTATACATCATTAGGAATGACAATATAAGTTTTGAAAGGAATGTCCCATACATCATGACAACTTCTCACAAGCTACTCACTCGCAAACGATACAGCCATGACACACATACACGCACACATACAAACATACACATTTGAAGACATAAGCAAGTTTGCGTTCATTAATTTGAATTGCAAGTCTGACATTACTCCTAAAATATAAGCAAAATAGTGTCTATATTTTTGAGAAAGGTCTTTAGCAGTCAAAGATTTTTCAAGAATGCTCATGGAACCTGATAATATTCAAGGCAACCTACATAAACATGTTGACTGGAGGTTTGTCAGAGAAGTGCAGATTTCAATCTGCTTTTTTCCTGATACTCAATAAAGACGAGATATGGAAATCCAGACCTAACAAGGGAAGGATAAGATATGATCCCAAATCCAACATAATAAGCGCTGCTACCATCAGAGAAAGAATTTTAACCAACATCACATTCATATAGCCCCCCTGAAGAAAGTCGTAGAATAGGTCGATGGAAACATGGTGTTTACAATACAAACAACAAGAACAAGTTCAATAGTCCGAAAAAAACCCTCTATGAATGGAAGCAATATGTCGAAATATTTCAAACAGAAATATGAAAGCAAGAAATTAGACATTGTTCTGGTGATTAATCGAATCTTTGGATGCATCTATTTATTCCACTGTGAAAATACATGTATCAATCCCTAGAGGAATTGGAATATATATCTATATCTATCTACGTTCTCTTGCAGATAGAATTCAAACTACAAAGCTAATCTTATTTTGTAAATGGTTTTTCAGGCATTTTCTATTTTGCAGTCCAAAAGGACTCAGAGACATTATTCAATATGTATATTGAAAATAACTGATTCATCCACGAATCACTCAAAAAGCCTCGATCACTGTTTATATGTCTATAACCCATCTCTCTCTCTCTCTCGGTATCTCTCTGTCTGTCTGATTCTGTGTATACTCCTGTTTCATCTCTCTCCGATATACATGCATTCGTATATGTGCACACATGCATATATACGCACCAACACACAGACATATATATATATATACATATATATATATATATATGCATACATATACTTATACATATATACATAAACTTACATATATATGCACATAAATACACATACACATACCTACATAGACTTATGCATATACTCATTATGTATACATAAGCACATTGTATATACACACATACATATATGCAAATACACAGATATATATTTATGCACAAATATATATATACACAGATCTGTACATAAATACACACATACACACACACACACACACACACACACACACATATATATATATATATATATATATATATATATATATATATATATATTCATGAATACATATATAAGTCTATGTATGTGTCCAGGTATTGAGCATAAGCAGTACTGTTTCATTGAATTGGCTGAAATATTTGACAGATCTTGTTAGTTATTGAAGAGAAGCTGTCCTGTGACAAACGTCTTTTAGTTGCATGTCATGTTGGGGTTGATCAATCAAAAAAATTAGGGGAAAAGGGAGATCAATGAAAAGGATACGTTTCACACCTTCTGCTTGACAGTGATCATGAAAAACAAGGATGAATACACCCGTAATGCACTTCCACGGACTTGGGAATTCACATCAGTACTCTACTGGACCCCTCCTAATTCGAAAAAAATGTTTGGAACGAAAGCTCTATTGACTTTCGTTTAGCTTAATTATGATAGGTTTATAATAATGTCTAAATTCTCCGGAATTTAAATGCTTCAAACATTTTTAAAGAACTTTATTTTAGATATTTTTCAGTGGAAATAAAATCTAAATTCTCGAGCATGTACGCGTTTTTTTTAAATTCTCACTCTCTCAGATGTTTTCCAGTAGAATTTACTCAGATCCAATTTTATTCTCTGGTGGATTTGTTTTTACATGGCTTTAGATTATTTGGCACAAGGCCACAAGTCTAGAACGCCAAGTATAGATCAGAACTTACTACACTGTGAGCCCTGTTCAGCAAGACAAGCTTTCTAACCATAACGGTATTTTGTACCGTCTGAGTCACAAGACACATCGGTAGGAAAGGAGGAATAAAAGACTAACCATAACGCCACTGCAGGGCCAAACTCTACACCAACTTATGTCCCGACTGATGATACTCATTGCAACTTAAATAGAGTGTATGGATTTTCGTATTTAAAAAAGACTTGTCAGCTTGACTCAGTCGTTAAGTCGGTCAATTGTATACATCAGTTTAGTTCAACGTGACGAGGCAGACAAGCATTCAATAGTTTACTCCTCCAAGTTGAGGTGAGGATTGCTCTCGTTTTTGTTGTTACAGTTGAAGGGCGAAGTCATCTCTGACTTCGACTGGAGTTTGACGAAAATGAATGCATAACCATGAAAGGAAGATGATAGAAATCAAAATGGAGAAAGGTTCCAACGTAAACAAGAAAACATCACGAAGAAAAATAGACGATGAATAGATAATTAAATAGAAAAGTATCAAACGAAAACAAAGAAAAGATATAACGCACGATAGAAGAACCAAAAGAGGCATGTGATAAGGAAAAGTCAATAAATGACAGACAATTAAATATAAGATAAGCAGACACAAACGTTGAGGACTGATAAAGATGAAAAGAGACTGTGAAAATCAGAACAATTTCAGGCACACCTGCAGAGACGGAGGAGCCAAAAGACAGACGTGTCTACAGAGGTAAGTACCTCGACTAAATACAACGAGACAAACATGGTGGATAGTTAACGCAAATGTATTTAGAAAGTCTATGAACAATAATAAAATGGTTGACAATAATGTCGCCAGGCAGCCACATCGATTTCTTCATTTGTGACTTTATGTCTTTACAAATGGACTGGCGCGCTTACAGAACGGTTTTAACGCGGTGCGCATGCGCTTGTCTCGAACAAAAATGAAAGAAAATCGAAATGATTTTCTGCGTTAGTTTCTCCGGAGACCTTTCATTTTATGTCTTCTTCAAAAAAATTGTCTTTATTCCCAACTTTTCCGTTGTTGTGGTCTTTCAACGTCTGATAAACAAGCTATAGATATTGGAATAATAACAGAAGAATTTGATAATAGCAATTGTATTTTTTCAGTGCGTGACGATGCAAGATCAGATTAAAATATAGGTGATGACTAATTAAAACCTACCCAAATACTCATTCAGATTCTAGGGGTGACATACACAAATTATGCACAAATTTAGAACACAGACTCGTTTGAATATAGCTCAATGCGTAAACAAAGGAAAGATCGTTTACTTTAGCTGTGTGTGAAAAAAAAAGTATGTATATATATATATATATATATATATATATATATACACGAGGATAGATCGATATGTCTATAGCCTGAAATGTAGTTATTAGCTGAATCTTGATCCGACATTTTCACTGTAAATATCAATCTATAATTGAATATTTCGCCAAGGAAGGATGTTACAGCTGAAAATGAATATTTGTTGTGAGAAATAAATGCTTTTTCGTCTATAAGTGACAAACTTATTGATTCACTTGCGTATATCCGCACGTAAATAGGCATATCACACACATACATACATACATACATATATATATATATATATATATATATATATATATATATATATATATATATATAATGTAAGCAGAGACGCATGTAAGTAAAAATAGCCTAATCTCCCAGGTTACATATAAAGTTCAATATATGCATATGTTGTGATAAATCAGCCAGTCAATGCGTATTATCACTTGTGTAGATCCACATAAGAGCTCTTTATATGTTAGGATTCGAGGCTCCATTAAAGAAATATATATTAAAAAGCATAAAAATGTCCATAAAGGCCTATATATTCTAATATTCACTTGTTGGAAGACACATCTGCTTTATTGACGAGAGTCTCTAGGGAAGGCCCATAGACTTATTCTGGGACTCCCCCTGGATAATTGATTAATGAAAGGCTGGTTGGAATTAAGTTGTTGGCAATGTGAACGATCACTTCCACGGGGATATTATCGAGAGGGCAATTGTTAAGGGTCATTTATCTGAGGGGTAGTTATCCAGGAGGTAGTTTCCCTATATAGGCAATTGTCCAAGAGGCAGTTATCCTGATACCATCTAAATTGTATTCTCTCATTAGAATTGGTTCAATAATTACTTTACTATTCTTATACAGACCGAAGTTATCAATTCTATTAAGATAAATATAGACTATGGACAAGTGAGCATTTTTGCAGTGTACAAATGATAAAAAAGCATATGTTTGATAGGTCTAGGATTTGCAAAAAACCAGATGCAATTTTCAGCTTTTGTTTTTTTCCTGCAGATACATTTACTATATATATATATATATATATATATATATATATACATATATATATATATATATATATATATATATATATATATATATATATATATGTATATACATATATATATATATGTATACTTCGGCAGGAAATTTTCTTAAATACACTTTTTAACAAAATAATACACACAGAGCATTTTTTCAATCTTGTAGTAATCTTTTCTTGAATATAGATATGTCTATCTTTTGAGCAATATCTACATTCGTTGAGAACAAAGATCCGTTCATTTGTATAAAAACAAGAGCAAGATAAGTATAGTATTACAAAGATGCTCCCTGTCTGACATTTTTGTCATTATATATATATATATATATATATATATATATATATATATGTATATATATATATATATATATATATATATATATATGTATATATATATATATATATATATATATATATATATATATATATATATATATATACGCGTATTTGTGTGTGTGTGAGTGTATATTTCATTATTGAATGTAATATCAATTGGATTGAATCTGACATTCGCTGTTAGTGAAACGTAGATTTTGGATGATTGTCGTCATTGATGATATGAATGAACACATTGCATTATATGTCGTAATGTCAAGATACGTTGCTGCAATGGAAAACAGTAATGATTATCAGCCAAAGCGAATGAAAAAGTTCGTATACTGCACTCTAAATAGGGCTAAAATAGAACGATCGGAAGAGAAAGCAGAATTGAAGAGAAGGAAAACAAAAATGAATACACAATAAAAATTAGGATAGAAAAAATGAGAAATATGAAAAGGAAGAGGAGAATACAAGAGACGAAATAAGGAGGAATGAAAAGGAAATAGATTTTAAAATAAAACATGCGTATTTAGTGCAGTTATTTCATTGGATGAAACCCATCGCGAAAGTTTTTTTCTTTGTCTTTTCATTGGACGACGAGGGCCGGAAAGACTTTCTCAAAATTTGAAAACCAATCAACATGAAAAATAATGACAAAATACTAGAGCAAATCATCTTGAAGTTGGTGAAAAGGTCGTGTTGAAATTTTCTGAGAAATTTGTTCAGTGAATAAAAAAATATCGTGGAATAATCGTAGGAATGAAAGCGGATGCAGCAATTTTGTATTTGTCGGGCAGCAATATCATAGCAGTAAAAAAAAAAAACAACAATCGTAATATTAATGTAAGAAATGGCAACTGCAAATTTGGTGAACGGAAACTGCTTTCTTTCAGAGCATCTGGATCAATATCAACAAAGACCAACAAAGCAGAAATGTCTTAGTGCAGACAAGGAATACATTATTACGTCTGGTGTAGACAACTCTTTGATTTCTTCTTTTCGTCGAAGTACGTAGCTCTGTTGCCTATAAACGAGGAGACTAAAAGAATAGCAATTATAGCTGAAATTAGTGATGAGCAAGATTACAGACTGAATCGATGCGAAAGAATCAGCACAATATCACAAAATGCGCATGCGCCTACAATTAGCCACGAATAAGATACATGGACAAAGAAAAGTAATGTCTTGTATGTTTACGAATTGGTCTCTGGGGACTTGTTGTATCGTTTAATGCAGGGTTATTCTGAATCGCTGGCGAAATATTGTCAATGATTTGACGCAAACACGAACTTTTATCTTTACTCTTTCCGGCCAGCAAATTGGAAGGAATCCTGATTCAACATACGATCTTGGTTTTAATCATTTTCTTACTGATGACTTTCAAACAGGCATGGACTCAAAAATCTACCAGAAAATACGGACTAGCGTGGATTCATACCTGACAGGAAAACTTGAATAACACTGGTCCGTACAATTTGGCAACGGTATTCTAGGGTAACTTCTGGTGCCGGTTCTAAAACTTGTATCGGTTTTGTTTGCTTGGCTCTATTTTTTGAGATGATACATCCACCTGTATTTAAGAATTCAACTCTATCAGACACCAAAGCCACTGTCATTTCCACGTGCATACATTTGTTGCTTAATTTATCTTAAAGTTTTCGGTCATCTAACTGATTTCAGATTTCATGCTGGAAATAATTTTACTTCCTTTTATCATAAAATTTTGGGACCTCGTTAAAAAAAAAAAAATAGCATGTTCGTCCATTATTGGGGTAAAATCTTAATTTGAAGTAGAACCCATTCGATACCACTAATGGCTATTATTGATTGAGCATCTCCAGAATACTGTTACTACGTTCAAACAACCTTGGCAATTGAAAAGAAATAAAAGCACTGACAATATCAAATGTCATGGATCTGTTTTGAAAACCATAGGAAGATCATGAGAATCCGATAAATCCCCATCGGCAAATCGATTTGATTTTCCGGTTTTAAACATTTTATGCATTTATAATCATTCCATATTTCAGTTGTTGCTTTGTGTATTTCTTTTGATTTATTTACTTTTTGTTTTTGTAACGTTATTTATCTTTTATCATGGCTTATACTTTGTATTGTTCATCACTGTTTTATGAAATTATTTATTCATTTCTTTTTATGATTTGCATAATAAATATGTAGAAAGCTTCCGTACACGGCACGTTTGTTTCGGAACTGAAAAATATCTATGGCTTTTGAAATGCCTTAGAAATCAATCTTGGTGTGAATGTTACTAATCTATCTATCTATCTATCTATCTACCAATCACAGTCTGTTCAAACCTGTCTATAGATCAATCACAGTCACTTGAATTTTGTCTATCTATCAATACAGTCAGTTAAGATTACAGTGAAAATCTCTTGTTTATTTACGTTCATATCTATCTATCTATCTATCTATCTATCTATCTATCTATCACAGCCAGTTCGTATCTATCTATGTATCTATGTATCCATCTATCACAGCCGATTCATGTCTATCTATCTATCTATCTATCTATCTATCTATCAATCTATCTATCTCTGACAGTCAGTACATATCTATGGATCTATGTAACTATCTATCACAGTCAGTTCATATCTATTTATCTATCTATCTATCAAAGTGTTCATATATATGTCTATCTCTCTCTCTATCTCTCTCTCTATCAATCTATCAATCAGTGTCTATTCATATTCATCTGTTTGTCCATCTATCTATCAGTTCGTTCATATTATCCATCTATCTGTCCGTCTAAACCTATTCATATTTATCTATCTGTACGTGAGAGCCCGTTCAGATCTATCTATAACACATGTGGCGAACCTGCGTTGTAGAATTTCATCATTGGGTCATATATATTCTATATCTGGCTCGGTTCACAAAATAATATTGCACAATCATAATTCTTCGGAAGATCTTGAATATTTTGCCGATATTTTCCTTGATATTTTTATTTTGTACTTCCTTCATAGGCCTGTACATCATTTCGTTGCTATTTTCATTTTTTCTGAAGCCAGGGATCATATCTCACCGCCAGCGGTCACTGCATTCCTCCTTCTTCTCCTGTGAACAGTTTATTCTGCCACTTACGTCATATGGAATTGGACAAATAACACTTGAGTTCTCATATTAAATCCGAAATGGTGTCTCGTGGTTCCAACATGTGCCCAGATTTAATGCTGGGCAGAATTGCCAGTGTTTGAATTAGAAAAAAAAAAAAACCCAACTAGTCTGGTTAGTTGCTAGATAGATATTCTAGTGTGGCAAATGTCTTTTGGCACCATGCAGTATTGTAGGTGATCAATTAAAAAATAAAAAAAAAATATGAAGATTTTACTGTGGGAGACAAAAAAACATATAACTTATTTTGAAGACATCAGTATTATCATCATCATCATCATCATCGTAATCATCATCAGTCTCTTAACGTCCGTCGTTAGAATTGGACCCTCCCTAGGAATCACTACACATCTCTATTGTGGGCGTCGCAGGGTCAGTACTTTCTGGATTTGTTTAGCTCGATTCTCCATTTATCACTCTGCCAGCCTTGGTTGCAGATGTGATCTCCAGGGACCCATGTCGTGAGCCATTGGTTGTCTGCCATTCTTGCGATATGGCAAGCCCATCGCCATTTGAGTTTCTTTTAGACATGATGAGGAGATGTTCTTTTAATCTTTTTACATATATATAGCCAGCCAGCAAGACCTACTTGAAAACTGAAAAAAAAATTATGCTGACAGTTAGTTGAGGGTTTCCAATTTATCGAAAAACTGATATTCGAACCCCTTCTTAGACAAGGAGGAACGTGTAATAATACACTCTGAGGGATTCCATGAGTTTTCAGATTATCAGCTTTAGAATCACAGACAACATGAGATTTTTGTTAATCCATCCTTACTACTACGGGAAAATTGCTACCTCGTCTCTCGACTGAGATGTAAGCTAAACCCACATTTACACTACCAGGAAATCTTAAAAAAATACATTTGTTTTCAAACTTTCGTCCCTGTCTGGGGTTGATTCTGTTTTTCTATGGTAACAAGAAACAGGAATAATCTTCAACAAATTTACGGCAGTAAACTCTTTACAGTTGGTCCCATTACGTTTAGCCAAACCAATGTGCGGAACTAACATTCCCCTACCGAAAACTGAAATCACGACAGGCTAATTGGCTGGCAGCTCTCTTACTGACTAAGCCAAACTGACAAGCCTGATGTATCTATGAAAATGTATCGTGCAGATACGTATGGGTTTATTTCATTCTAACAAATGAATACATTTACTCTAAAAAATGATTTCCGAGTTTTTATTCATTATGTATACAAAACACAAATTGTAGTAATCATCTTCATTCTGAATAAAAGTAAGAGTGGATGTTGAAAGTGCAGCCACCAGGCTTTTTATAAGAACATTTCTATGATGAAGATGAATTTTAATACTGAAAGAATATTCTTGCTTCAAATTGATCAACAATAGTTAAATAGTCAAAAATAGTTAAATTTTCGTCGATTCAAAAAATATTTAACACATTTGATACGTTAAATTTGCATTTTAAATAACTGCGCAAGCCATTTTATTGACGGCTAAGATTTGATCAAAAGCTGACTAGATTATCAATAATGGTAACTGCTTTTTGTTCCAACCGCCTGAGCAAGGCAGTAGTGGAGGAAAAATTGAATATTTACCTTTCGATGATTCTAGAGAAACCTTCTTTTTGGTTTTGACCCCCCCCCCCACTTCACCAGGAAAAAAGTTTCTATAATTTCCAATGTAAGTCTAAACTCAATGGATCTCTTTTGTCCAGCTACATTTATGCTCGTTTTTTCTAATTTCTTAAATTCAGAAATTCAGTGATTCAATTAAAGGCGAGAGATGAAAATTATCCCCTGATCATAGTTTCTTTCCAATTTTCAAATTATCTCCCAGACAAAGTATGCCGTCAGGAGACGATGATCATATAACTGTTTCTATTGCATGACAAACCGGACCTGTTTTTTTCCCTCTATTGCTGTTTTCAGCTACAACAGTTATACATTATTCGACCATTAAATCAGCGGCATAGATCAGAAATAAAAGTATCTCCAACGAGGTTCGGACCCACGTCAAATATGATTGAGAACTCGTCTGACTTGAACGATGCTTTTACGATTCAAAGACAGTAAAAACATATTAGATATCGTTAAGTCGCATAAATAAATCACGATAGCCTGCACGTGTACTAAAACTTAATCATTTCAAAGATCATCTAAAAAAATAGATATTGTACCTAAGATTACTTTTAAATACAATTAGAAGATTTGTAGATCCAGAATGACTATAGGGACCCCAAAATACATTATTTTTCAAAAAACAAAAAATGATGTTTTTATATGCATATACGTATAGATTTTCAATGTTGTTGCCCCAAATATTATAACACTGATGAATAATAGCACCTCTCGAAATTGTTTGGATTTGTTTTCAATACTTCTTTTGGATAGACTGTTATCATCAAGAGTAGGAGTAGCATCTATCATTGGATAGATTTGCCTGACCTCCCTATAATGGATGTCGTTGGGCTATCACTCCCTGAACTTGCGTAGTTGGTCACACCATCTTATTTTTGCCGGTCACAGTTTCCTATATAATCTCAAAGTATCGTTGTGCATCGTGTTGTGTAGCGGTTGCCTGACATTCTTGCAACATGACTAGTCCATTGTCATTTTTCTAATAGTTTCTATGATATCTCTGACTCCCGTTTTGTTTTTATATAATACACAGTACGGGACTTATAATGAGCTAATAAAGGAATCAAAATAGACAGCAAGTACCTAAGTCACCTTAGATTTACTGATTACATCTCAATGATCTCCAAATACTGCTGGATAGTTTAAAATGAATTAAGCAAGAAAGTTGGTCTTCACATGAATTTCCGACTATTATAGTACGTATTTATTCTGCCTGTAAGCATTCTCCTTCGACAGAAACAATGATCTGAAGTATTCTTGTTTGACAAGGTACATATATCTTCATTAAAGGTCAGTCGTAACTAAAATGAAAGAAATATCTGTCCATTTCGGTCAATAAAGCTTATTATGTCTTGGAACTTTCTTGTTTGTCACCTCTTCACCATTCACCATTGTTTGCCGACCTTGACAATATTTTGTGTGCACATTGTAATGCTATGTTTTCTGACAATAACCACGTCTTGCTTGATACTCACGGGAAAACTTTTAACCCGCCTTACAGAAATACAGATGGTGGAAGGTGACTCTTTCAGAGATTATAACGTCTAGATCGTGTGTGACGTAATGGTGTTTCTGTGCGTTATTTTACCACAAGGGACCTCGTTATACACTGCTCTCGGCTAGGTTTATTGATTTTACCACTATTTTCATGTTGGCAGGGTCTTAAGGAAACTGAGTAGTTGATTCCAGAGTCGTCATTATATGGCTTGACATCAGCTAAGTTTAACAGTACTTGTCGAATGGCCAGAGTGGCTGAGTTCTTAAGGTGTGGAGAGAGAGAGAGAGAGAGAGAGAGAGAGAGAGAGAGAGAGAGAGAGAGAGAGAGAGAGAGAGAGAGATTGAGGAGAGAAAGAAAAGAGAGAAAGAAAAAAGAGAAAGAGATGGAGGAAAGAAGAAAAGAGAGGTGAGAAAGGAAAAAGAGGGAAAAAAAGAAAAAAAAGAAAAAAAAGAGAATGAAAAAAAGAAAAGAAAAATGAGAAAGAAAAAGACGGAGAAAAATGGAATAAGAAAAAGAGAAGAAAAATGGAAAAGCGAAAAAGAGAAAGGAAAAAAGGAAAACGGAAGAAAAAAGTAAAAGAGAAAGAGAAAAAGGGAGTAGAAAGAGGACAAGAAAAGAGTAAGAGAAAAAAAAGAGAAAGAGAGATACGTAGAGAAAGAGAGAAAATGTGGCAGGGGCAGAAGGGGTTGGAGAAGAGGTACATTTTTTTTGAAAGAGACATTGCAAGATTCCTTGATGCTTACAAGAGTATTCAAGAAATAAGAGAGAAAAAACTATCTTGTCACGCTGTACATACACTTTATGACAGCATTAGTTGGCATATGTTTTTGTAATTGATTTTCCAAATTAATCATCTTAAACATCAGAGACAAGAGATTGATAATCATCGCATCAGAAATGAGTAAAAAATATTGAAATGCAGTATAATTCAAACGGAATTGAAAAAGTTATTAATATGTGAATTCATTGTATACAATAGTTATAAGCAGTATATAGTTTAATTCTTTCCATTCTTTCACGAACTTTTTATTTATTTATCGAGAAATAATCTAGAAAAAGGAATTGTAGGACGTCCTTTGAGATGAAATAAAAATCTCCCCCTTCACCTGCCTTCTCTATCCAAACTTTCTTACGCTTTCTGGTGCTATGAACCGTGCCAAATTTGGTCCGAATGAAAACCTTTTGGCATCTGGAGAACTGTCGACTTTCGTTGGTGTTAAAACACGGAGGCCAACAAATGTCGATTTTGCTCGAAGTGCGATGGTTCTTGTAGTATCATAAAAAAGAACGCTTATCCCTTGGTCTCCATTCTACACCTGAACAACAAAAGGAGTCTCAACCACCGAAAAGTGAATTGTGATTTATTTTACTACTCCATTCACACGACGGAAGGTAACCAGTGGTTGCACAACCCGTGCATATAGCATAGATATATGATAGCTTGTCGGTTGTTATAAATGATAAATAAGAAGGATGGGGGGGTAAACATTTTCGTTATCAGAATGTTGTGAAACAATCAGCTCTTGGTAGTATGTTTCTTGTCTTGGGGGTATTTCATTCTATCTTAAATATGTTTCCTAGTACGAGGAAATACAATATATGACCTCAGTTGTTAAGATTATTATTCTGGGTTTGGTTTGTATTTACACGTCTTAGATGATTATAGTGATTGAGTTGTTTTTCAAAGTGGCTTGAGATATAAAATAATGTTCATAGTAAGAACGAGGGGAATAAGATATCTGTGGTGGTAAATTTTTAGTGTACCAATATATACAGTACTAAGTCATATTGTTATATGTTAACAGATATTTTGAGCAATATCGACATTTTAATGCAAATTCGTTTTTACTGTTTTATGATTCTGTTTTTCATTTTCTTGTTCTATTGGCAAAGGTGAGTATTTTGAGTTCCTCATACGGGCATAGGCAATATGGGGTTCCGATATTCTGGCATGTGTGTTTGCATATATATATATATATATATATATATATATATATATATATATATATATATATATATATATATATATTTAACTCTCTCCCTGTATATAAATCTTTCAAGCCGCCTTGACTACCAACATTTAGCTCCCGACAACTAAACCTAACTTAGCATCATCACCATTCTTATGAAACTTGGAAGTACATACACACACACACACACACACACACACACACACACGTACGCACACATGCACACACACACACACACACATATATATACGTATGTGATCTTCGTTTATATATATATATATATATATATATATATATATATATATATATATATATATATATTCCAAATGGTAATAATACACAAATATAACAGGTCTTTTCACTCAATCGGGACCGTCACATGATTTGTCTTTCTGCAGTATGGGGGTATTCAATGAGAAAAATTGGAAAAGAGGTTGATTAATGAATAAGTTACTTCTCTCTTGCACAGCAATTATAAGATAAGAAACATGCTGGGGTCAATTTAGCATCCACAAAGATCAAAAATTGAACCCCGATCTATGTTGGAAAACTTTTAAAAAACCAAACGGATATTTGTTCAAGACATAAAAAGTAAATGTTGGAAAAATCAGCACTGTTACTACATAAAAATGAAAAGTTTAAATAATTGGAACTGTCGTCATAAGTGGCAAAATTAGCACTAAACATTCATCTCCAATTCATTTTCGAAATTGTGTCCGCCAAAACAAATGAACAGGATTTGACCTTTTCATTAGATAAAATTATTCATTACATTCTTTTGCTCATTTTCTGGAAGGGATTTTAAAGTTTGATGCTCGTCGTGATATTGATGATAACTATTTCAAATAGGATTGAGTAATCCGCAGTAGCATTATTTCCATTTTAAAAGGAATTGTTTATTTTACTATATCTATCTATCTATCTATCTATCTATCTATCTATCTATCTATATATATATATATATATATATACATACATACACACAGTATATGTGGTACAAATCAGGCTAGCAGTATAACATAATATAATTATATATCAAAAATATAACGCCACTTCTGAAATGTAATGGATTTATTTCATAGAGTGCTCGATACATAGAACATTTTACTCATGAAGTTGAGTTGTTTTAGAGTAGAGCTGGAAATAAATAGTAGATCTTGAATTTGGGCCTCATCAGACGAATGAAGCCCAAAGAGGGCAGAAACATGAGCTAGTTTGTGTAGCGAATCCGCACTCTACTATATATATATATATATATGTGTGTGTGTGTGTGTGTATATATATACATATTTGCATTGACAGTTAATATAAATATGCTACTTTGCCAGTCTTGTCTCACACATGTGTTTGTGCGTATGCCTTGAAACGTTAAGTCATCGCTAATGACATCGTCCATTGACGTCATTGTAAGACGAGAGTGCCATTTGCTGCACATTTTTCTTTTTTCTCGTTGACAAAAAGTCAATTCATCTTCTGATCTGTGACCTCAACCATTCTACTGGTGCCCCAGCCCGGTCCCCGACATGATATCGATGGCAGCATTGTAGACCAAGTCTTCTTTAGAGAAATTGCCGACCCACTTCGATCACTTTGGTTGCTTTCTCATGCCTCTCTGTCTCTCTGTCTCTGTCTCTGTCTCTACCTCCCTGAACGGTAAGGGTAGATGTTGGGGGATGTTATTGATAGAAATTGATTGCTACCTTGTTCGGCATTTTCTTGTCAAAAGAAAGAAGAAATATTGTTAGTTATACGAGGGAAGTACAACAATAACTGCAACGTACTACTTATGATAATGAACTTAAAACAAAAATAACTGCTCTGGTTAGTCACTCAATAGAAAACGTCAAATAACCAATGTCTTTTGGTAGCATGCGTTGCTGGGGGTGATCTATTACCAAATTGGAAAGAAGACTAATCAATGAATAAAATTACTTCTCTCACTTTTTGTTGGTGGGTGGATACTAAGAAAAAGTCCAAAACTATTTTCAAAAAATCGATTTTTCATATATAAGGAGTAAATTTTGAGATATTCAGCCCTTTATCTTCATTTATGTGACATGCACGCGTGGTAGATACATGGCTGTCCACCCATCCATCCGGCGAGACCAACTTAAAAACTGAAGAAGAATGTTTCGGTATTAGTTTTTGATACCCATATCATTTATGAAGAAAAAGCATTAAATCTATTGATAATATGTACTCTTTAAAAATACGTGTAATCAAATGATAATTTATACTGAGCAAATTTGTATAGCCTATGTGAACGTGGACTCGTACCGAATGTTCAGATTGTACATTTCATTGGGGGAATAGGACAAGAAACAAAAGATTAAAAGCAAACTGGATGTCAAAGATAAGACGAAAAATACCCAATTCCACCGTGAATTCAGAAAAAAAATGATGACAGAAAAACTTGTTCAAGATAGCAACGAGGATACTTGAAAGTTGTATCATTGGAACTAGCCCACAAGAAAATGTCCAAACTAATTGAGTCAGCAAGAAAGATTGAGAGAACTCAAAACGAGCTAACACAACCCATGCAGAAAAAGATGATGAGGTTTAACGTGAGTGCAAAAATCCTTAAAAGAACAAAAAAATATTGGTTAGGGACAGTGATTCAATGGGAATTACGCAAACGATGTGCATTCGACCAAAAAGAAAATCATGAATTCGAACCGAAAGAACTCTCCCCTTTATTTTTTCAATATCTATCGTTCGGAAAAAAATTACGACATCTACACACAGATTTCCACGACTCATGTATCAATGTGGATTATGATTTGACAGTAATATCTGACAATATTAGAGTTGGATAAAAGTTCAGAAAATAATGTTTTTGTACAAGTGAGATTTCTTTAGAGTGTCCCAACGTTTCCCCAGTTTATTCTGGCTTTTTCAGGAAAAGTGTAATGGGGATACAGGAGTCCGTTATATAGGGTGAAACTTGACTGAGGAAATCTAGATGGCACAAAATGTGTCGCGTGTATGGGTCTTACCAGTGGGAGCTAGAGGGCTGGAGATTAAATTATTCACTCATCATTATATTTAGAAATATGTATTTTTCTTTAATTCCTTCCGAAATTATCACAGTATGTGTATGGGGGAAGTGTCTATTCATAATGTAAATCTATGCTAAATCGGTCCCTAGATTTGTGTTCGGCTGCTTCATTTTGGGGAGGGGGGAATTCGTGTTTTCCAGTGATCGCTGCCCAACAGAATGCAAGAAAAGTAATAATTCATCGATCATCCTTCCAACTTTTTCATTGATCACCCCAAACAAGACATGCTACCAAGAGACATTGGTTGCACGACGCTTTCTATTGACTAATAAGTCCTGTCTCGATAAACCTTTTGTGTCTAATTCAGAAAGTATTATATAAAGTCATCTAATCGATATGAAAGCTACTTTGTTGCTAATTCATCAGACTTTTCATATTTGTACGCTTTATAACAGAAAAAAACACGCCTGGTTAGTCTATCAATAGAAGCTATCGAGTGACCAACGTCTTTTTGTCAGCTTGTCGTGTTAATGGTGATCAACTAAAAAAATTTTTCAAAAAATAAGCGCGAGTTCTGTCGGACATGAACGAAGGGATCGATTCAGTAAATCAAACCCGTTGTGAGAACCTTGGGGGGGGGGTTTCAACACCGCCCCCCCTAAAAAACGAAGATAAAATAGGGAGTAAAATATTGAAATTTTCAGCCTTCTTGCTCAATCGGCGAGTCCTGTGTTCTCAATGCATGCATACATACATACATACATACATACATACATACATACATACATAGCCAACCAGACAAACTCGAAAAATGAAAAAAACTGTTGACGGATTTAGTTTACGGTTTCTGAGTTTACACTAGCCTTACGTAATTGATGTTTTTTGAATTGAGGCTAATCCTGCCTGAATTGGAAACCTAATCTTTCTTAATCTGTACATTCAAAATCAAAGGGTCTATGTATTACTTCACAAATGTGTTTGGTTCAATCTAAAATAGCTCCCTAATCCCCACAAGAAAATATAAAAGGTCAATTTGATTCTATTCTCGATAATGATAATAATAACAAGATAGATGCATGAAATATGGAGGTTTTAATCCATTATCATTGGCGCTCTCAGAACAGCCAGGAGGAGCCTTACAAAAAGAAAGTAATAATGTGAAATAGTGGACTAATAAAGCTTAGAATAAGAGAATGGGAAAAAAAACAAAAAAAAAAATTACTCAAACACGGGTAAATATTCCTTTAGACAGCCGTGCAGCCCCCAGTATCTTACATCTCTCTCTCTTCTGTATGTATATATATACATAAATATATATATACATATATATATATATATATATATATATATATATATATATATATATATATATATATATATATATAGATAGATAGATAGATAGATAGATAGATAGATATGACTCGCAAAAATGGTTTTTGTCCCTGAGTAAACAGTGTTATTTTCTAATTGCTCATGTGTAGAAAATGTAGAAATCAGTTATTTCCATCAAAATTTACTTTTGAGAACAAAACAGTCGTATTTTTCAAACTTACCTATTGCTAATCGAATAGTGGGTGAAATTGCATACTTTTTATTCACGTTTTCGCGAAAATCATATTTCTTTCCATGAACTACGGCATATGCATTTAAATTGATTCTTATTCACGGGAAAGTTAAACAAAATGATCACAAAAAATCAGGAGCGCGTAGATTTTTATATTTACGATCGTATTTCATTCCTTTTTTTTCACGAACGAGAATCCAAAATATAATATCCCATCACGTTCTTACTCTGTGTTCCTTGGTAGCCGAGTTCAAGGTCCAATATATCATGGTAGAATCACCCAGCTCCCAATAATATTTCCCTGTTTTCTTTGAATCTATAATGATGAGTGTCGAAGACAATGACTTTGAGAGACAGTCTGCTGGCAAATTTACCATTTTTTTCACCATATCTCAAATAGCTCCATGTGGTTATCAATCAAGTGATTGTTATGTAAACCCCCAACTAATGAGACGGATCTGTACTAATCTGCCTTCTCTCCCATGATGAATGTCTCTTGGAATTCTTTGTACTCTAGTATTTCCTTTTACAGTGGTTTGACCAAGACATTGGCCTTGCCTCAGGTAATACTCCTTGACAGCATCTGCTAAAATGAGCAAGGCCTACAAGGCATACTTTGGCATGCATATTGGGGATTAGGGAAAATTCTCAGCATCCCATGCCTTGAAGCATGACGAGTATATTGGAATTGAATTCCATATTGGGACGAACCACGTCACTAGAAAGACACCAGTTGACCCCGGGAGGTATTGATGCCACCAACACATTAAATCAGATCATATGGAACCAATATGTACTGTTCTAGATGAGGAGTTTGTACATTACAGATATCTTCCCAAATGGAGCAGTAAAACCTGAAACTCAAAGAACCTCTGCGGTGGATCTTTCTTTAAATGAGTGAGGAGAGAAATGAGAATTTTTGTTCTCAATTTTTTTAGCCAACTCCATGAATCCTGGACAGATGACAATATATATTATTGATCTAGTTAAAACATTATCAAGTTGATTGGTAATGATATTTACAGTTTTCGAACGCAAAAGGCACGTAGCAAAGGCTGGAGTGCATAGCGGCGAAAACGTGATTATGAGAAAATAACCAAAATGAAGAAAAAAATTCGACTGAATCAACAAATGATTCTTCATCTCAGAAATTAAGACAGAAACGGAAGACACTGGATTATTACTGACAATTTTATCCGTTTCCGATAGAAAACCTGGAATGCTCTTGCACTTCAAGACAATAAAACCTTGGAAATTCGTGAAAAAAATATATATGTATATGTGCAGTAGAATATACGATGCACATATTTTTAAAAACATATCATTTGCTTGAAAGACAAAGGAAGATGAATTGAGTATGTATGCAAGAACGATTTACGAAAGAAAATTTAGAAACACAATTAACCGTAGGCCTTGTAAATAATAAAGTATGGAATAAAGGTCAGTTCAATTCATCGAATTGTCTCCCCTTTTTAACGGGAAAACGAAGAGTCGGCCAATCAACGTTCGGGATAATCGAGGTCAGGAATCTGAAAGTTGGGATTTTGATAGCCACCCAGAAAATTCGGTAAGGAACTCGCAGATCAGGCCGTATACTCACAAAGCGGATTAGAATCAAATGGGATTATGGCAGCCATCATGACACTTCACCTCCATGAATGATCATTTTTTTTCATTTACTTTCATTCATTCAATCGTTTATTCAGAATTCTTTGACTCGTCCTTATTTAATTTCTTCCTTTGGATTTTCTGTCTTCTTTTATTCATTTTGCCACTGATTGAACAGTTAATTTATTTTAGTCTTATTTTTTAAAAAAATCATTAGACTTTAGAATTCCTAATTTTTCACAACTTTCTTGCTATTCATCTTTTTTGTTTCTTTTCTTCTCGCCTCATTCAGCCCTTTCTTTCTATCCACGTTATTCATCATTTGTATTAGGAAGTTTCACTAAAACCATTAACATTTGTTCCTTTATTAGGTTAGTCCAGTATGCTGGTTTGCTATGTATGTATTTGTGTTTCAAGTGAATAAGTCGCATCAAAAGAGCTCCAGGCCTGGAAATTTCAACATTATGTCATGTCTAGGAGAAGCGTTTCATTTTTATCTATGAAATATTCCCCTCTTGGATAGTTTTTTAGTTTAGGGTTCAATTTACAATGTAGGTTTATGTTTAATTAATCCCTTGCTTTTTCTCTGTTAGTCGTTTTTTTGAAAAAAAAATCACTTTTTCATTGATCATTGTCTTACAAAAAGGTTGGAAGAAGTAACTTATTCATTGATCAACCACATCACCATATTTTTTATTAAATCAGACCGAGCACTGCATACTGTCAAAAGATGTTTGTTGCTTAACAGTCTCTAATAAGTGATTATCCAGACCTGTTTCCTATTTTATATCTAAATCCCTAAGCTCTTAACTTTCCTGTGCTTTCTCGCCCCCTTATTCGTCAACTTCCTAATATCCCTTCTTTTCGGTCAAAAAACAACCTGTTTTCCTAATGCAGAACGAGTCTAGGATACCAAACGTCTAACAGAAATTAATTACAATACAAATTAACAATAATTAAGATGAAAGAAAACATCCGTACCCTGCATAAATAAAACAACGTAGCAGAACCAATTATCAGAAAAATATATGGAATCATCTTTGAGAAAAAAACAAACAAATTACAAAAAGAACCATGGAGACCAAATGTATTAAAATATTTCTAGACTTTTGGTTTTCAAGATTTTAGCCTCAAAATGTGATCACAGGCTCCTGACTCACGCTGGAGCAAAAACTGTAGATTCTGTGTCCTGTTTGACTAGTTGGTCGGGCGGGCCATCAATGGAAGTAAAGTAATTTGATAGTAGTTAAAAATTAACGATGATGACTAACAATCATCTAATGAAATTAATAGAATAAAATAAAATTAGATTGAATCCTTTTTTAACAAAGACAGCAAAATAAAAAGGTTACATACCATGCTAATCAACAACTAAACGCTTACAACGTTGGTTAAGAAGTTGGCCATAGGGATCAATTTAATAGTCCGATTTTTAGTGGTACTCAAATTTTAGGAGCTTGGGCCAGACTTGGCTTCGCTCAGTAAATGATTAAGTCAAGCACCAATTGAATTGTAGTTCTTAAAAACAGTAAACCAGAACAGTCCTAGTAGGTTTTTTTCACTTTTCAAGTTGGTTAAGGCTTGCTGTCTGGCTATAAATGTATAGATCGCGTATACAGGGAGTACTGATGGAACTAGAAGGCTGAAACTTTCTACATTTACTCTTTATCATGTTTAGAAAAACGTATTTTTAAAAAAATCTCGCTCATGGGTAGATTTTTCTCTCGGGGGATCTAATTTGCAATACAAGTTCCTGTCAATTTAATCTCTTAGTTTGCATACAAAAGTTTTTGAAAATCCCGACTTTTTCAGTTATCACTGCCCAACGAAAGGCGTGAGGGGCAACTTATCCATTGCTGATCCCTCTTTTTATTTTTACCCCAACCTACCATCCTACGAAAAGACTTTAGTTACGTGGTGGTTTCTATTGAGTTACTAACAAGACTTGTATTTTCCCCCCTCTGAAATGACTCTTTAGTTTTGGCTCTTTGAAGATTCAAACACCACAGCTCTAACATTGCGTATTCAAAATGACCAGGTCTTCGTTTCAGGAATGAATGAGTTGAAACATTGTACAGTACATGTAAGACACGATGTGATGCATCGATATTTCCCAAGAAAAAAATGATTCGATCCTCTGAATCCTGATGATGGGATATTGGCATTTGAAACATCAGCTTCTTACTTCTCAAAATATTAGGCCACTTTTTCTATAATATTGACAGTTAGATAGGAAGAAGATCACAAAAAAAATATCAAACATACATATACTTGTGTGCGTATAGATTTATTGGCATTATTTTGCCTTATTTCTTTATTCAATGGAGAATAATGTTTACAATTCAAAACATTTCCTAAAGATATTGCCTGCTGCTTTGTAGATCGATATAACAGTAGGCATGAATTGAAAGACAACATACGAGAAATTCACTTGTCAATAACGTCTTTCTATTCATTCGATCTATAAAACATACATTATAAGAAAGTAAATATATGCACTAAATAAATCCATCCCGATCCAAACACACATGCACACACATAGACAAATATTGTAAGTGAGTACACGCATCTACATATGCATACAGTAATACATAAGTATGCCTGTAACTTGATAATGAAAAAAGCGTTTATATCGCAGAATATGTGTTTTTCAGCATAATCTCCTTCCTCATCAGTGAACTCAATTCAGAAGTGTGTATCAATCACATTGATCGAAGATTACAGTGAAAATCTCTTGTTTATTTACGTTCATATCTATCTATCTATCTATCTATTTCTATCTATCAATCAATCTATCTATCTATCTATCTATCTATCTATCTATCTATCTATCTATCTTTCAATCTATCTATCTCTCTATGTATGTATGTATGTATGTATGTATCTATCTATCTATCTATCCATCTATCTATCAATCTATGTATGTATGTATGTATGTATGTATGTATCTATCTATCAATCTATCTATCTATCTATCTATCTATCAATATATATATATATATTTATATATATATATACACACACACACACACGCTAACTTACAGAAACACACACACACAAACACACACACACACACACACAAACACACACGCACACACGCACACACACATATGTGTGTGTGTGTATATATATATATATATATATATATATATATATATATATATATTAAATAGAATATCATATTGGCAAATGAATATTTGCGTCAAGTTATCTGTGGTATCTATGTACTGTGTCAATGTATGACATGTATCCATGTACTTACAGTATTGGTTATTGATAAGTAAATTTTTACAATGTTTTATAAAATGTTATTTTCCTTCTAAACCAAACATACCATGATTGTAATATTTCTAGTAGGGCATCATGCAATCGAAACAGATATTATTAGGTATTATTTTTTCACCAAACTCAACAGTATTGAAGTTCTGTTGCCAAAAATATCGATATAGTACGGTAGAAAAGAAAATGTGCACTCGTACGAAAAAAAGTTCATTTTATTCTATATAGTAAGTATATTCCCAAACCAGACTTGATTTTTCTTGCAGGGGAATAAAATCGATTTGAATATAAATAGAGCATACAGTGTTTAAATAGTTCTTATAAAGACAGTTTTCAGTGTACAGACGTTTATTTTGGAAATTGCTCCTAGTGGAAAAGAACTAAACAACAGATAACAAAAAATAGCTACTGGACTGATGTTGAGAAAAAAGACTGTTATCAAAAATGTGCAAAATTACAAGACAAGTTGAAAAGTTGGAGGTGTATAGAAGTGACCCGGTCTCCTAAGCATGCTGACCCAAAGGTCATTTTGTGATATCTTCTGACTGGTTGATGTAGATCCAAAATCGGCTGCTGTTGTTTCCCATGAAGTATAATCATGTGTATGCTGTGAACGCTCCGATTACAACAATCAAACGTGTCTTGAACTTTATAGGCTTACATGGCTGACGACCCCGTAGGAAACCGGTACTGACATCAGAACATAAATAAGCACGTTTAAAGTTCGTGCAGGAGAATAAACATACAAATAAAAACTTTTGGAACAGCATACGGCGGTTAGATAGTACAGAAATAAACCTATTTGGGTCTGATGGCATTCGATGATTTTGGCAGTGCCATGTCAAGGTATACAAAGAAAAGCATTTGGTCTCAACAGTTGAACATGGTGGTTGAAATGTTATCAACTTGCTTGTATGAGCTCTAATAGCAATTGCTGTCTGCACTTCATCGACTGATACATGAATGCCAAAGATTATGTCAAAACATTGGAGAAAACATGTTGCCATTACTCAAACTACTCTAAAGATGAGTTACCTTTTGCATGACAATCCAGAACATTCAAAGACAATAGTTTATGAAAGAGCAAACGGTAAAGGCGCTTGATTGGTCTAACAAATCATAAGATTTTAATCCAGTTGAGCAATATTGGAATATACTTCAACAGAAAGTAGAAAAAACGCTTAACAAGACTGCATACTGTTGGACTGGAAAAACATTCCAGTTTTGTGCAAAATCTAGTGAGATCAATGTTATGAAAACAGCCAGTGGTAGAAGAAAATCAAGGCAGCAACACCAAATATTGATTTCAAAAAACATTTTTGGTAAGAGTGTACTCATTTTGGGACGGCTTCGCATTTATATTTTTTGATTTAGAGTTTTTTATTCTGTAGAAATCGGTGAAAAATTATGTGTAATATCATCTCTTATGATTATATAATGCCTTACTAGAAATGATAAAATCTTTGTATGTTTGTTCAGAACAAAATCAATTTTTCATAAATAGTAGGGACGTAATTTTTCGGGCGATATTGTATATATCTACGCACTGTATGTATGTATGCATCTATCTATCTATCTATCTATCTATCTATCTATCTGTTCACCGAGAAGACAAGCGTACCTTATAAGCGGAAAGTAGACGTAAATAAATTTCTCTTACTTACTTATTTCTCATCCGTGTGGACACTTCTTGTCCAAACTTTGAGGAGCACGCCAATCAATAGAAGCAAAAGAAATAGAAAAGTGTGTCTAGAAGACTTAATTGTTTGATTTCTTGGAGTGGAAAAAGTCCATGATGAAGTAAGTATGGAAGAACAGCAGCGGAAATAAAAACAAGATTTGAAACCTGGTCTCGATATTGAATCCAGCCAATGCAATTCTTGAGATCAACACAAGCCTCCCACATTTTTTTGTTAAGCATAATAAACAAGGGTCTCTTCATCGAAGTTCTATTTGGAGTTTGTAATTTTGGTGCCCCATTTCCGTTGAGAACTGAATGTAACATCCGTATTACGAAGGAAACTCTTGGCTATAAACTATGATACGAACTATTTTCACCCAACATTCACTGAATGGCCGACCGTCGACATTTATGATTTTCCATTTTCTTTGTCGATTTCCTTCAAGTATGGTTCATTTTCTCGAGGAGTGATATATTTGACCTTTATGTACCTAGAGACAAACATTTCCACATTTTTGGCAAATGGAATCCTTTAATGTACCAACTGCAAACATATCTAACAATTGGTTATACTAGCTGAAAACTCAACCCTAGGTTTTTTTTAACTAATTCAAGTGGTCGGCGTAATTGATATCTCAAAACTGTTTCATGGATACCTTTATACAATAACACTGGTAACTATGCACCGTTGCATTCATACTGCCGTTGTGTAAGAATGAAAATAAATAGATCTAAATAACTACTGGTTGATAAGCCATCTCAGCAGCATTAACGAACAAAGTGTTCACCAACCGAATCATCAAAATCAACCGCTGGAATAGACTAGCTTTAGTAGAGGCTACTCGACCACTGAGCATCTCTGAAGAGATAGCAGCAGAATATAGAAAGCTACTTGCCATGGCATTTGTTGACTTCAAGGAGTCCTTCGACTCGGTGGAAATCTCCCATGCCATTGATGCTATCATGAAATAAGGAGTAGACGTTGTATAAATCAGAGTCTTGAATCATATCTACCAACAGAACAGTTCCATCACCAGGTTACATAAAGACTCTTATATATATATATATATATATATATATATATATATATATATATATATATATATATATTACTGAGTTCGAGATTGAGCGGCAACTGTTTACTTTCATTTCGTATAATGCTCTTCTAAGTGACTTGAATCTAATTCTGTGTAAGATCAGTCTTTTTATAGATATCTTGACAATATTCATTGTCATTGATATCCTATGTTACATGACACAGAATCAGAAACACTCGAGTAAGTGGGCAGATGAGTAAACCTCTCTCTTTTAACTTTACAAGTCAAACCAAAAATAGCTGAAATCTCTTATTTCCATTATCAACCTTAGAAGGTCTCACACATAGCATCAATAATGGAATAAAACATGAGTGACATTTGCTGTAACTTGTTTAATGCTTAAAAAATTTTTTTTCATCCGTAAAAATATACAATAAACAGTTCTTGTTGGTTACTCGATAGAAACCATAATGTGACCAATGCTCTTTTAGTAGGATGCAGTGTTGGGGATGATCAATCATAAACTTGTAAAAAGTATGATTAATAGATAAATTACTTGTCTCACCTTGTTTTGGAGAGACATCAATAAAAATAAAGAATTTTCGAAAAAAGCGAACAAGCTTGAATGCTGCCTGACGAAAATTCAATGATTAATTTAGCATAAACTTACATTGCAAATTAACCCCCCCCATACATATATACATACACACACGTATATGTATATATATATATATATATATATATATATATATATATATATATATATATATATATATATATATATAGCCAGCCAGCCGGACCAATTTTGACAGTTTTGGTTGACAGTTTCCGATAAATAGATATAGGAACCAGATCCAGTTATACTCATGTCAGTAATATTTGAATCAATGGATTCTGAAAACCACTTTCTTCCTCATAAAACACCGTACGGATTGACAGGCTAAACTTACTTAAACAAATATTTGGTTAAAATTTGCGAAATGTGCTATTGTTACCCGAATGATTTTAATAATTCATAGCTCAGCGGACGACTTTCTCAGATGGCTTTGCTTGATTAATGTATAAATTAAGTAATAATCGCATTTTCTTCTTCCGTTGGTCTTGAATTATTCAAAGGCAAGCACTGAACCTAGACGAAGGGAGATAATCTTACAATGACGGGTTGAAAAAGGTTAAAAACCACATAAAGTATTTCAAGAGGCTGAAAAAATAATGAAAAATTGAATTATTAATAAAGCCCCCCCCCCCAGTTTTCTGAAAGTCACTCTAAATCGATGTTTTACTTTTACGAAATAAAGCAAGAAGTAAAAATGGCGTTCAGTGTTTATTATGAGGAAATCTGTTATAGAGGTGGCACACACTGTTTTCCTCTCTCTCCCCCAAATCCACTCTCCTGTACCTCTCACCACACTTTGGGGATCTAGTAAGTTTCAAAATTCTCTCACGAATAAATTAATGGGATTGCTTCCTTTATTTTGTAAACGAAGCTTTATTAGAATGCTATATTTTCAAAAGGCTTTTGCATTATTTTATCAATGACTCCTATATTGTTACTATTGGAAGTAACGATTTATATTTCAAAACTATGGCTTCCAAATTATCATTATTTATACCATCATCATTTTTCTCTACGTTACAATGTTGAGGATAACTCTGATAGATAGAAAAAGATCAATATGGATCAGAGAAAATACTGGAGAGGAGAATCTCATACAAATACTTACGTAACAAAAATGGATATGGGCTGGGCAATTAGTAAAAAAATAAGATATTAGAACAAAAGGCTGACAAAACCCAGGAGGAAAAACAAGACATGTCTTTTCCTACTGGGTTTTGTTAAGATGGTAAAATAAGATTGAACGTTTTGCTGGTGAGGCATGGTAAAACGTAATGCAATCATAGTCGTCATGGAAAGAGAATGAGAAGGCTTTTTCCAGTCGTGGACTTATAATTGCAACTGTTGCTGCTGATGATAAACGTGATATCTCGATCAGAACTTTCATGGACTTCTCTCTTTAGATTAGAGGTTTGCAAGAACGTATTGTTGTGAATCTGACTATCGCAATATCCCCTACACTGATGGCTTTATATTAAACTAAGCTTAGCTCAGCAAATATTAGGGTGAAATTCTGTGGCGTAATTGTTTCCTGATCAGTCTAGCTGATCATTATTGTCGTACAACGAGTTTCATCCTCGTTGGGAGCCTCATATATAATTGTTTATGCATTAATAAGCAAAGCTTAGGATGATTGCTTCCGAAAGACAATTTCTCTAAACAGACATCAGCCCCCAGGACTAATGGCAGAGTATAAAATAAAAGGGAAATTATAGCATTGCCTAGAACTAATTATACACGAAAATGTACATGGATTTCAATAACATATTAAAACGCTAACCCTAATCGATTTCCATTTTTTGGTGGGTGAAACCTATCTTTGGGGATTAAAAGCTATGTGCAAAATTGGACTCGGAAAGAAAAATGTACTTTTGGGACAAATGTCAGGACATCAAACTGAAAAAATCATACTATCGTATTGTATAAACAAAAAATATCGATGCAAGTCAATGTCAATAATAGATATATAATCAGTTTCGATCAGTGTAAGATTTATAATTATATTTTTGTTCAACTGTGCCAAATTTGCCCCTGAGCTACATTGATAGAATTACCTGTATATGAGGGTCTCTTTAGCAAGAGCTTGCAAAATTAGGATACAATCAAAATTGTTGCATATTTTAAATTAATTATGATACTCCTAGCATTTTACTACGTACGTCAGGTAACTTGATAATGACATTTTGAATGAACGCAGGAAATATCACTTGGGTGTCTAACAAAGGGCTATGGTCAACTGACTAGTTGATTAGATGATTAATTTGCAGAGTGAGTCCGATCTTCACAGGTGTACGACTATTGTGTCCTTGTGCCAGACAAAGCGAAGTTTAATTATTATCTAAAGCGTCCCAGCGTGGGACAATTATTAGCACGTTAGTATAGCAGATCATTTCTACTGTAATAAGTTCGATTTCCACTGGTTGCCTCATACTTTTTCTCCACCAGACTGAACTAAACTATATAAATACTTAAATTCACCATCTAAAAAATGAGAAACCCCAACTCTGATCCTGAAAAAATGTTCAGTACCATCGTTCTCGTAACGACCAGAAAAATCCAAAATATACGAAATATCACTCATCAGGGCCCTGTCACTTGTTGGTTTTAATAATGTTCCCTATATCGACTGATTGCTCATGGTAGAGATGAGCCGTGGGGAGCAGCAGGGAAATTAATGATGCACCGATCAGTCTTTTATTTTGAGTGATAGGAGATACGCATCTTAGGGCTATGACTATATCTTTTATTAACACTATTAAATTCTATGCAACAATTTCATTTTTGGTAAACCATTCTCCTAATCAAATTATATCAAGAAAGGTTTGTTAAGTCACTCAATAGAAATCGCCAGGTGACCAATATCCTTAGAAAGCTTGCTATTTATTTTACCTTCGTTGGGCAGTGATCAATAGAAAAGTCTGAAGTTCCAAGAAAACAAACATAAATGCTACCGGACATAGACTGACGGACAATTTAACATGAACTTGTATTGCTGATTGAGCCCCCACTAAAAACCTGCTTTAAGGGCATTAAAAAAAAACAAAGAAAAAACTCCTTTTCTGTAAATGATAAGGAGTAAATGTTTGAATTTTCAGCCTTGTGGTTCCATTGGTACGACCTGTACGCAATAGATACGTACATAGCCAGACGAGCAACCAAACAGGAGAGCTGAAAAACTGAACAAATATGTGTTGACAGCTTTAATGACAGTTTTGATTTTCGGTTTCCTGTAGTTGTTAGAATTTTCAGTTTTTTGTATCTAATTGGAAGATTTGAGGTGGGGTTGTTAATCCATACAAAATTGAAACATTGATTATTGCGTGTAAAAGTGACAAACGGATCAATTATTTGGCAAATATGACAATACGGCTAATTCTTTGTATAAAATCAAATTTTCAATGATTAAAATCCAACGTGTTTGTGTTGGAGAAATGTAAAATGAAGATGCTTTCTAGAATTTTATTTAACCATGTTGATATTTCTACGTAAAGTTTTTAATCTCAATTGTAATAATAAGCGACGTTAGATAAAATGTGATAGAAAATTACATTTTAAAAGTGTTATTCATTTTATTATTACATTCAGTCACAACATAAAATATATATCTCCCACCATTTTAATCAAGAATTCAATCTGTTACTATTCCCCACCTATCCCCTCAGCAAATCCCTCCCCTTGGCAATTAGTTTAAACCATATAATCCACATTAGCGTTACTATGACGACAAACATGCAATCACAATCCTCGCTGACACCAGCTTTATTAATGTTACTGTTTGCCACCATTACCGCTATCGTTGTAATGGTGGCACTTCTATCACAAACCAATCAAGAACATCTCATTGGTCAAGTTTTGTAAACTGCCAATGATGTATCCAAGGGTGAATGAAATTATTTTAGGGGTGAATGAAACCGGGGCTCAGGGAGCTGGGTGTCAATGAATGACAAATGGAACATGAAGGGTGAATGACTCAATTTACTCATCTATCCATATAAAATGTTATAACTAGAAACTTATCATGGATCGATCCAAGTGAAATAGAATAACATAGCTTATAAAACAATTAAAGATTGTGAAAATATGAGGTTTTCTATTCTCACACAGTAATAAAGATTAAGTCATGGAAACTCTTGCACTTTTGGTGATCACACATTATAACAGCTTGAGTCGAATCGAGACTTGGAAAAAATTAGAATCAGAATACATGAATTATGATGATAAATTATCCGATAAAGTAGCCCTAGTCTCCTTGATGCCGATCCATACATGAATAAAATCGTCATTTTTACGGCTATATGTTAGTATGATATATCTTTCTACGCTTGTATTTTTAGCTAAGCAAATCCGATAAGATTACATTATTTCTTAGAATATAATTTCAAGTTTTACTACCGTTTGCTAACTTTATACACAAGAAGATATCAGAAATTCTCTCTGCTTTAATTTTTGGTAACACCTGGTTTTCTTCCATTTTTTTTGATGTTCGAAAACGGAAATCAAATAAACGCTTGAGAAATGAGTGAATTTTTACTTTTTCCTTATGGAACAGAATCTATTCTCTATAAAAAGGAGAATGAAGTGTAAATTCTTAAAAACAAAAGGAAAATAATCAGGGAGGAATGAAATTTTGTAACATATCAGGTGAGTCACTCAAGAGAAACCTTCATGCAATCGACATCTTTTGGCAGCATGCTGTGTTAGGAGTGATCAATTGGAAAAAAATGAAAATGAAATGATCAATGATTGAATTATTTCTCTTATGTTGAACAAAGATTACTACAAAAGTCTGATAATAAAAAAAAAAAAAAAAAAAAACCCAAAAACAACAGAAAATGAGGGATCAATTCAGCATGGGCTTACATTGCAACTTGAACCCCAATTAAAAACCAACTCAGATAGATTTTCAGAAAAAAGAGTTTTTTGCAAGACATGATGGAGAAATATTTAGATTTTAAGATCTCTGGATGTTTTGTTACAGGCCCGTGGGTGTGAAGCACATGTCTTCATTGATAGCCAGGCGGCTTGGCTAACCTAAAAACAGAATAGACTGACGTTGTGAGTTTTGGGGCACAGTCTTGGTTGACAGTTTCTAATACATTGTTTGCGTAATCATCATTGTGTTGAAGTTGAATATGTAATAATCATCATCATCATCATAATCATAATCTCTAATTTCCAAAGCATTAAAATTCCCCACTACCACACTCTTTCTGTGCATTGCCACTACCAAGAGCCACTACATCGACCCCGATACAATTGTAATCTTTATCATCATAATCAGTTTCTCTGTTGAAGTAACTATCACCTCTGTCCTCCTTTTTTTGATAATCGGTTTTGATTAATCAATCAATTGCCATTTCAAGGTTTATCCATCTTCTCCCTTCATTATATATATATATATATATATATATATATATATATATATATATATATTGTTAATTACGTGCCACCTAACAATAAACCAACGACTGGTTAATTGTTAAAATCACTTTGTGTCCGCCTGTTTTAATTAGTATGCTAATTTTTCAAAATCTTCATTAATCCTTCCGTATCTATCCATCTATTTATCCATCTATTAGAAACCGTCAACCAAAGCTGTCAACATAGGTTTTTTTCAGTTAAACATTTAATCCTTATTATGTCTAGAATGAAAATATTTTCTCAAAATTAGCCTAAGTATTTTTAAGTGAGGCCGTTTGCAATGTGACTTTATGTTAAAATGATCCCCTTGTTAGACGCTGCTTGTTATCTAAAAATTCTGGGTTTTTTTATCATTGCCCAATAAAAGGCGTGAGAAGTCACTTATTGATTGACCAACCACTTTTTCCTTTTCTTTCTAGTTGATTACCCCAAACACTGCAAACGTTGGTTGCCCGATGGTTTCTATTGAGTGACTAAACTGACCCGTTAATCTATTATACTCTTCCAATTTATCGAGCCATGTATTTGGCTTACATGTGACCTGTAATCAGCAAATGATCAGCTTTTGGTGCAGGAGTTCGATCCTAAGTCAAAGCAAGGAATTTCAATGTCGATTATCAAAACGATTCCTTATCTTGCTTGAACTCTATGATGCACAGTCTTCAAGCCTCGGTTCAATTTTGGATCAGAAAATAGTCATGGCTATATATACAAAGATACATCATGTATCCATTTTGATATTGGCAATTTTAAATCGCTAGGATTGAGCAGACTTTTAAAATGGCAACTGGGTAGATTTCATTGCCAGGTGGGCGTGTGAATTTCATTTCCTCTGTTGAAACAGTAATTTTGAATTTCTAAAATGACCAATGAAATTATCCAAATGTCACATTTATAATGTAAATTTGCGATTTTCATAACATGTTCAATTTAAATAAAACATTTTGATACATTGATTCTTCCAATTTCTTCAATGCATAGATTATGATAAATAAAACAAACAAATTAATTACTTCTATTTTTACTTTTTGTGTTCAGACCAAAATATTTCAAAAACGGTATTTTTAGATAGGGATTATCATTTATTGAACACAGGTAATAAACTAGCCACTTTTAACCATTTCAAATTGCCAATATAAAATGGCCCACATCAAAATGGCTAGATGAAGCAACTTGGCAAAGATAACCAACATTCACTTGCCGAGAAACTAAATAGTTTTAATTTCAAACTGAATCTGTGTTAGACAAATAGTCAACAATAGGCAAAGAAAATCAGGAATGGCACTTTCGGATTTTTAAAACAAAAACATTTGATTTTTAGATGTCTCCAAGCACATCTCAATCGGACACTTTTGAAAAGATGTTTTTTGATGACATCACACTGTTAAATGTTATCAAACCTTCCTTTCCGACGGATTAGAATGTCTGAGGTCTGGATTTTTTGTAATTACATGAAGCAAAAAATTGCCGAAAAATAAAACCGCCAAAACTAGCTATATACGATTTTTATTGAAAATAACACTCTCTGAATTTTTCAATATCACGATCGTGTGAAAATTATGACTGGAGACTTTAGAATCTTGAATTTTTCTTCAGTGTATTGATTTTATCTATAGGTAACTTGACAGTCAGACAGACAATATTTTGGCTGCATACAGTGAAGGGGTGATCAATTGAAATGTCGGTGATCAATGGATAAATAACATCTTTGACCTGTATAAAATGTCTGAACTAACACACACACACACACACACACACACACACACACAAGCAACGAACTTGAATGCTGCTGGACAAAAACTAAGGAATCAATTTGGCATAAACTCACATTGTAAATCGTAAAATTTAAGGAGGAATTAAAAAGAACCCGGAAAAACAGTGTTTTTTCTGCACATGATGAAGACTTCATTTTGAAAAGTTCACCCCCAAACTCAATTGAATCATCCTGTTATCGTGAGGCATACATACGTACATACATAGCTAGCCAACCAGACCAACAAGAAAACTAGAGAAACTTTCCGACAGTTTTGGTAATCATCCGCTGAAAAATTCACGAAGGTCATTTGGACAAAGACCTTTCCCAAGATCCACCAGACGTCTTCATCATTGGTGTCACAGAGCCATACTTCCTTAATTTGTCTAATTCGTCGCACCATCTTATTTTCTGCCTGTCACAGTTTTGCATATGATCTTTCAGGGTCCACGTTATGAGTCATGACGTCCTGTGATAGTCAACCATACTTGCTTCATAGCCGTGCAGTTAGGGCAGAAAAGCTACATTTTGGGCTCCTAGTTATAAGAGTTGTAATAACCCACTTTTATTAAATGCAATCATCTTTTCCTTAGATTGTATTCTCCAAAATATATACAGATTCTCCCCGTTATCCGAAAGTGAAGCATTCCTATGAAAACTTTTCAAGAGCCAAAATTGCGTAGAAAGAAGTAAATATTATCAATTTATATGGTATGATCTTCTTGAGTGTTCCCAAACACCAAAATAGCGATTATGGTACGTTAGGCCGAGGCAATGGACGTTGGGGTCATTGGAAGTACTTGGATATGAATCGAGAGGGGAAGAGAGAGTGTGCTGCCTCCATAGCACTCTCTGGAAACAAATGCTGAACATTATTATTACATCTTGCCTTTTTTCGTGAAAGCAAAATAATGGCGTAAAGTGAACTCCTTGAAACCCATGGATACCTATAATTGCTCCTCCGCATCACACCATTGCTTTCAAAAAGTTTTTATGGAGAGGCTCTACTTTTTGATAGCGGGCAAAGCCTGTGCATCCAGACCTTTATATGTATATATATATATATATATATATATATATATATATATATATATATATATATATATATGTGTGTGTGTGTGTGTGTGTTTGTGTGTGTGTGTGTGTGATTTTACTCATTTATACATTTATACATTTATACATATATATACATATATATATAAATATATATATACATATATGTATACATATCTGTGTGCTTGTGTGTGTGTGTATGTTTGTGTGTGTGTGTGTGTGTTTGCGTGTGTGTGTGTGTCTATGTGTGATTTTACTCATTTGTGGTTTGGGGATAAAATTCTGTATATTTATCTGCGTTTACTTCGAAAAACAAACTAAAGTGTATCAATATATGCGATTCGACCAAGGAAAAATAGATACGTAACTTTTTTCAACAGAACAGAGAAAAAATTGGCGCAGAAGTATTTTTCACAAGACAATAATGAACTTGGAAGTTATAAGACGTCATTTTTACACCCAAGTAAGGACTTGTCGGATTTTTCAAGGAAAATATAAAGAGAATTATAACAGATGTACGTACATAAGAAAAAATCATTGAAAATTCCTGAGAATGCCTTTTTTTTTTATTTTGCATAGAAAAAAACAAAAGCTTTATTTTGTTTTCCCCGTTATTGTGTTGGAATAATACATCTTCATTAACAAATCTGACATCTGGCCTTTGTACAAACGATTGAAGTTTTGAGGTTAGGCACAAAGCCAAAGTGATTGTAAATTGGTCTGAGAAAATTGTGCTGCACCTATTTTCAAAAGCTAAAATATTGGAAATTGAAAATAGTTTCATGTATTATCATATTTAATCTTGAATTTTACTTTTTGTCTTATCAAGAATTTGAAGAGAATGAAACGTACTTTTTCATGTTTGACTCATTTTTCTTTTTTTTTTCTTTATCCCAAATCTCTTTATAATGAAATTAAGTTACCTATTTATTCGGCATATAAGACGCACCTCTAGTATTCTCAAGTAAAAGGCAAAATACTTTTCTCCTTCCCCTGATCTTCATTGCCCCTCCCCTATATTATCGGGCTATTTCATTTTGCTCTTCTCTTTTTAGATATATATCCCTCCGTCCCAGTGATTACTTGTTTACATTATTTGCATAGCGCAGTAACTTTAGTGAACAAATGGTGAAACGTTCGCTTCTTCAGACAGAACATAGAAAAAAGTGCGTCTTGTATGCCGAAAATACGATAAGCAGAAGATTCAAAGGATGTAGTTTTTATCTGTGCTGAAACAACAACCATTTGAACTTGTACAATATATGTATCCAAGTCATCAAGAAGGTGATACCCGTTTCAAGATCTGGAAAAATTGAAAATCTTACTGTACGACTTGTGAAACAGCTTCCCACTAAAAGAATCAAACCGGCTCCATCGGCTGTGATGATGCACCAAGCTCTGAATGGATGATTACAAGACGATGGATATAGCAAATCTTAAAAACTTGTCACTTACCTGGAAAAAAAGAAAAAAAAAACACATTTAGAAAATAGCATGGTTAAGAGCAGTGATTAGGAACGTGATACATTCGCCCCACAAGGGGGTAATTTGAATATATTGAAAAGGACAATTTGGGTGTAAAGTGGTTTGAACGTTCTGTGACTCAAAACTGAGCCGACTTGAAGCCTAACTGATTAATTCTCAATAAAAAAGTACCATTTATTATAAAGACCCGAGTATTTTTTTCGGTTTTATTTAACCAAAGGATGAAGCAATACATAAGAGTAATCAGAACGTTAGCAAAGTTTGAAAAGCGGTCACTGACAAATTGAGGGTGCCATATTTTGAAAATACAAAAATAATGCAAAAAAGAGGGAAAAAGTACATCTCTATATTCATACATACGAAACAATGGAGAAAGGGGGAGATGAATATGATTGCAACAAATATTAATTTCTAATTAAACAATACTATTATTTATCAATTTTTACAATTGATTCTATGGTTATTAATACCCGACTCATTAACTTTATGAGATATGAAAGCTATTGTGTTGGCATATAAGATATGGTTCTTTTTTTCATATTACATATAATTGAATTACTTTTATATAGTATGAAAGATATCAAATGTTTTGAGCTGTCGAAAGTTGGGGGCTCGTAGTGGAAAAACGTTTAGAACAAGAAAGGGTTGAGTCTCTCGGAAAAGTCAATAACATATTGATTTTTCCTAATGTTTGTTTACACGTTGCAGATCAATCATCTCACCGTCTAGTCTTTCGCAGAGAAACGATATAAAAACATGGATTACTTTTTCTAAACATGGAATCAGTTGCTTCTCTTCATAGATTATTGCAGCTCAGGTGCAGCGTTCCCCTGTACAGATTTATCACCATGTTTCCAGCGACCAGTTTGAACACAACGGGCTTTCTACATCATCAAAGATGGATGTTAGTATTGGCGCATGTAAGTGGTAACTTTCACTTTAAGAAGGATTAGGCGAATCCGCCATTGTCTTATACAAGCTTGTCTAAGATGTCAATGGTGCTGTACGTGTTTGATCCTCACTAAGTGTCACACCATTGTGAGCACGTGAAAAAGCTTACTGAATACCAATAAATATACAATTTTTCAATAATATAGTAATGATATATAGCATATACAATAATGCCAAAAATTTAGGATACTTTACAGGAAAATTTAGAATTTATAATTTTTATGAAGAAGTCAAAATTAATCAAACTGATGTACAATTTGGAACCCCAGGAAAAATTGTTTCATGAACTCCTTTGTTCCTCGCATTTAGTCCAAGATTTCCCACATCTACTCCATAAATAACTCAACAATGGAATAAACAGCTTTATTTTTCATTTTCCTCCATTTTACGGCTTGAGTTGCTCTAACTTTTGAGTTGCATCTTGCATATATATAGTCTCCAAACTTCTGGGTTTTCAATTTTTCTATTAAATTCAGCAATATATATATATATATATATATATATATATATATATATATATATATATATATATATATATGATTTAAAAAGTGAGAAAATCAGATTCAAAACTTTGACGAACTTTTGAAAGGTTATTTTTTGAGTTTCGATTCTCAGTTTTTTTTTTAATTTTGAAGCTTGCACTCTGTGCATTGTGATTCTGATGCATATAATATCATTGAATTTCAAATACTTAAGAAGTTACAATGAAATAATATCTTTCAGTTTTTTCCTATTATCAAAAAAGAAAAGCTTTCAAGTTTTGCTTATTCACCCTCTATGAATTTTAGCAACGTTGTTATGCATATCAAAAGCATTGAAGCTTCGAAACACAGCTAAGACGAGCATCCTAACCGTGAAAATGATGAAAATGAATCTTGGTAAAAAATGACTTGTAATTTCAACCAAATTACAACACAAGGAAAACAAAAACAAAAATAAAACATGGAATAAGTTCAAATGAAATGTATTCATATAAAACCCATCATAATTTGCATCAAATTTATAATGCAGAATGTTCAAGCTTGAAAATAAAAATGAAAATAAATGAACATTGTAATTATAAAAATAATGAAGACATTTTAATTTCTGTATCTTTTCCGGACTTTCAAAGATTTGTTTGGCACTTATCATGCACAGCAACCAAAAAAGCATTTAATACATTATGATAATACTCTACAAAAAACAATAAACTACTCGTAGTATAGCAAGCTGTATATTCATAAAGCTGAAGGGTATGTGGAGTATGAAGTCTATGAAGACTAGGAAGTCATGTTGATATCGACGAAACGAAACGAAACAAAACGAAACGAAACGGTTCTATGGTGATCAACCAACAATCCAAACAAGAAAACGTCACACCCAGTACCATGATATAGAGTTCTACGTTTAACTAAACAAAAACACTGAAGAAAAATTGAATAAATTAGATTAACAGATATTGGGAAATAATTGACTGAAACGACATAATTTTTGGAAAAAAGTTCTTTCTATGTAATCGATGTTTAAAGGTGTGAAGCTTTCTAGACTATCCATATACAAAGTGAATTACATGCTCCAAGATCCTACAAATAAATAAAAAATGATATGGGATAACATGATGAAATGATACGGATCGAATCAAAGATGATTTACGTGGCGTGTACTCATGGATACATTGAGTTTATATAAAAAAAAGACTGATATATATATATATATATATATATATATATATATATATAGAGAGAGAGAGAGAGAGAGAGAGAGAGAGAGAGATGCTCACAAGATATACAACCGACAAAGGTGGTAGTATCTATTTTATGATTCCAATAACTTGTCGAGGATAGCAATGATCAATTATGAAATGGTAATAAAAAAAAAACGTGATGTAGAATTTACTTAAATTCAACCGTATACGACATGGCTCTTTCAGTTATTTTCATAACTTTTTCTAAGACAATGCTTGGCTTTCATTTATGTTCTTTTACAGAGAAGTATGAAAGATCGAGGTTTAGCTGAAATAATATTTGTTGGTGATCACTCCTTATGCGTCTCATATACATACACACTTGTATTGAGCTGGCAGTCAGAAGCGACTCAGAGGCTATTTTTCCATTTGTTACTATCCTATTGAGTAGGGCATGACTCTATTTCAAATTTCTTCATCCTAATCACACTGCTTAGATTATACTCAGCTCCGGAGTGCACAGAGAAATAAAGAGTTTACCACCTTCTTTGCCCACAAAGGGGACCGTACCTAGATGCAAACCACGGAACAATTCAGGCAGACTAAAATTTGTCACTGTATTAAAAAGAATTAAAATCTTTTGAAGGTTTTATTTATACTTTAAAGTCTAAATGGCTTTCGTTCTATCTACAGACAATGACACGCCCCCTTCCCGGGGCACATGCACTGATGAAGCATAAGGAGTTCATTGGATGCCCCAAATCCCCTTGCCTCGGTGCTTTAGTCAAGAGAATAGACAAAGGTGACACATCTGGCATCAATTTAGTTGCAAGAACTGCTGCAAGGATGTCAAATAAGGAAGAGCTACTCTCCTTGTTTTGGAATCATAGTTGTCGTTCTCCTAGACTGGTTACCTTTCCAAGCATAACGAGCACACACCGTTCTGCTATTTTGCTCCTATCTGACAGTATAAAAGATTCTTTTCCCAATGCTTTGGGCATTAGAGCAGAGTGATCATTAACTATCCAAACTAGGTTCTGAACTCTTTAATGCTTACTTGATTAGGTATTGAATTGAAACTGATGAAAGTTGACATCGTGGTTGCTTCATGATCATTGAGCGTTTAAATATGGTATCAATTTTTTGTCGATTGCTTCAGATGTACACTTTGTACTTAAGTTGATATTTTTATCAAATATTTGAAGATGGCGTGAATAAACACCAAAATATAAACAAAATATTTGGTTGCCTGATAAATGATAACCTTATTGCATTGTTGTGCTTCGAATATGATTACTTAACACAAACACATATGTATGAAATCTTATATACTTACACATACTCATATATATATATATATATATATATATATATATATATATATATATAAGCTTACAACTCACAATCATAAAATTTTGAAGTCGTACTTGGGCACATACGTCATACACACACATATATATCTAATTTGAAAGTCGTAATTTTAGTGGGGACTCTTTTTGAACAAACATTCTGTTTTCTACACTGTGGAATTGATTATCCTGTCGGATTGAATATCCATTCCTCTTGAATCTAATTGTCGACGTTAAAGGGATAACAAAGAGCAAATATCGACAGTGCAGATCTTGTAGACTATTGATCTCAATGTTTAAGTCTTTGGGCAGAATCGTAAGAAGTTTTTTTCTCTTATAAAATAAATTTGAAATATTTTTGGAAGGGGTCAAGAAGAGTACCAACGCCAATTTTGAAGTCTGAAAAGAAAACGGGGAAGAAAACAGAACACATGAACGACCTTACAAACACATCTGAAAAACAGGTTAAAACCCTCTGCTATCTTTGATGGCTACGGTTGTTCAGCAATTGGTCAGAAAGTATTTATTAAACGCCCTCATATATATATATATATATATATATATATATATATATATATAATATATATATATATATATATATATATATATATATATATATATATAGAGAGAGAGAGAGAGAGAGAGAGAGATAGAGAGAGAGGCAGGGGTTATATATTTTTGTTGTAAACATTACCTTGTATTGTGCTAACATCCTTTTCCTTCTGTACATCATAGTTCTTTCCCCAATAAAGACCCATTTTTTCGCGTTATGTCTAAATTCCGTAAACCCCTTTTGGCATTTCTCCTTTCTAAGAAATAAATATTTCCGCGCCAATGTTGTTGGATGAAACTCCAAGGCTAAGACTGTTCTGATTGACAGACGAGGAGCGAAAAGCTGTGCAATTGATATACGTCCAGAGTGAACGCCAACACATTCCAGTGAAGAGAGAAATACATGTATCAGGCAATCACAAAACAAGCGCTTTACCCCCTGGGCTTTGTTCCTCAACCACACTTCGGACATCTGTGATTGTAAGTTTATAAGTGACGAGGGTATAGATCGGCAACATCAGGTATCGATTGACCTGTCCCTCCGATAAGGAAAAAGGCTATTAAAGACATATGGAAAAATGGCCTCTATCTATCTTCCGATGGGACTGATTTCAATAACGCAGACTGACACAAAAACATACGCACAAACATGCCTATATGAGTACATACGTGGAGATTGATAAGTATATATGATAAATATAAAAACATTTCACTCGTAACTTCACTTTACTCGGTACCAATGTTACTCGGTTGCAAATCAAGCGACCGCAGATACTGTAAATGAGTTAAGAAATGAACATGGAGCTTAGATCGAAAAAACGTCTACCAGGAAGTAACAACTTACCAACTGAGCCGACGACACTCTGGTATCTCTCAAATGTCTATATAAATATCAAGTTCTGTCTGATCAAAATTGCTCATCTATTTATGCTTTGTAATTTTAATACATACATACACACAAATAAACGTGTATATATATATGTATATATATATATATATATATATATGTATATATATATGTGTGTGTGTGTGTGTGTGTGTGAGTGTGTGTGAGTACATAAAACTAATAAACCAATAACGCAACGAAAAAAAAATGGAAAAAAAATTGAGGAATTAATTAGGAGAAATCAAAATTTATAAACAAAACTAAGAACTGAAGAATGAATAAAAGAATCATAAACAAGAAAAACAGAAAATGAAAATATAAATATTATAGGACAAAGCTATCCAGCCAGGAAGATCAACGGTGAAATACGCTGCTCCATATTACGATTTTATACAGGGATCCAGAAAAATCGAATCAGCTGCCTGAAGAAGCCTGATGAACCCTGAAGGACAGAAATATAAGCGTGATTGTGCAGCGAATCGATTATTTCATACTCAACTCTAACTGAATGATTTTTTATCGACCACTTTTACGACGCTTATTTCGTGGTTTATTTGTCTGACCTGGAACCGCTCTATCTGCTACCAAATAACATCAGTGCTGAACAAAATAAGTTCCTAGTAAAATGTCTTTACAATCATCCCATTTTATTGGATACAAATCGTCCATCTATTGATACTTCATGAAAACATAAAAGCGGCTCCTTTTATCGGTCGCAGGTTCAATTACTGTTGCAGCTTCATTTTCTCATTTTAATTGTTTGTTTACACTATCTAAACCATATGATACATTCACCATGTGATAACGAGAAATCATTTTGAATAGAGTTTCAAAGTTAAATGAATCATTTTAATTGATTATTTTCCAATAATAATAGTAATAATATATATACTACATGTGCACACCTATGTATACATAATCTTTTGAGTGTGTTATATATACGTATACGTGTGAGTGTGTGCATGTATGTGTATGTGTGACCAGAGTATCAATGTGGGTCATGGTTTATCCGACTATATGACGATGAGATGACAATATCAGAAGGCCATACTGATATTCATTTACTTATCTATATAAGCAATTCTTTGCAAATTGATTTTCTCAGTTCTCCCCCTTTTTCTTTCATTTTAGAAATATCGAGAGTGCTTTTCCCTTAAAAGACCATTTTTCAGATTTTACGAAAGATGATCAGTTCAAAATATCATTTATTTCGAGCGGTACAATTCATTGTTTGTTATAGATTTAAAAAGAAATCAATGAACAAAACATCTATTTTATCTTTTAATTCTGATTCTAATTCAACTGATCCGAAAATATTTGAACAGATATTTACGGTCAGCGATGGTTTTGATTCTAATTCATGATAAGAAGGTTCAGCTTTTGCTCTTTTTCCATCTTTGATCTTAAATGTTAATCTTTATTAAAACAAATCCGTTATTTATGATGTTTTGTTTTGCTTTGTTCATTTCAGACCGAGTCAACATGACTTAGTGGTTGTCTTTGAAAAGTTCGCCATTAGACAGAGTCAAAACTTAGTCCAAAACGAGTCAGAAGAACGACTTATGCTTCCGAAGACAGCGGAACGATTTCAAGTCAAACCTCCATCCATGGTTGATGTCTATTATATTGCAGAACAGAAAAAAACAAACAAAATAACAACAGTTTCTCAAAGATCAGAAATCAGAATTTTGTAGATCTAACAGATATTAAAAATATTGATATAATACCCGTAAAAACTGCATGATCATTAATGCATGGATAAATTATACTAACACGCACACACACACAAACACACACACACTCACACACACACACACACATACACACATATATATATATATATATGTATATATATATATATATTTATATATATATGTGTGTATATATATATATATATATATATATAAAAGCTTTATTGCAACATTTTTGGATGAGTTTTGATGACGAGGGAAATATCATTTGTCTTATTATCCATTAAATCTTATTGCTCTCGTAGTTTATCGACGAAAAAACGTTGGAGTCATACACGACATTCTTTCTGTTATACAGTGAAATGTATATTCAATTCACAGTAGAAAAATGTGTGTGTGTGTCTGTGTGTTGATTGTTTATAAAACTCATCCACGCACACATATAAAATAAGTGTAGTTTACATGGTGAGCTAGAAAAACGACAGTTGTTACCTTTATTTATATAAGTATCATAGCGGCAACTCAGATAACAGACATGAACAGCTGGTGAGTTAATACAGTCTTAAGAGATAAATCAATATGTTTTTTTGTTTGATTTGGGAAGCAAGAGGACCGACTATTATGGCTTCCATTTGACATAATTCCTTATTTTTTTTATATATTGATCAAAAACCGTTTTCATCTCGGTGAGAATTCCTTTTGCATTCTCTTTATTCTCACGTTTTACTTTCTTTCGATTGTTCGGATCAGACCCTATATAGCCTACTTAGCTTTGATTTCAACCCTTTGTGCAAACTGTGAAATCAATGAAGTAAGGTGAATAGAAAAAGCATGACGCTCAGCGCAAGAATATTGTTAACCGTGGAACATTGGGCTTTGTTGATCAGTCATTCCGTCTATAAACACGTCAATCGAACTCTGTCCTTCCATTATTTTGGTGAGACTTTTTATACGACGTTCAAAAACTTATCACATTTATTGAGTCTTTTCTGTCACCCCACAAGATATGATATTTCAAATCAATCACTGCTACCCACAACAGACCAGTTTAAGCACTGTTGTTGGGTTCAGGTTATTCATGTGTTCTTAGATTTACCTGTATCTACGTATGTGAATTTATGTAACTGGACTTCGTCCAGTCCTAACCGTGGAAACTTTGAAATTTTGTAAATGATTTTGGCCCCTCCCCCAAGGTTATTTTTAAGCGATAGGGGTCAATTTTAAATGCAATTTCATGCTAAATAGACATTGCTTTATATATCTATATTGCCTGACTGCATAGCCCTATACAATTATTAGCTGAATTTCGATTTGAAATTTCCACTATGAAATATTGTATATGATTGATGAAGAGGCAATTATTATGAACAAAAAATATCGGCTGTGTAGGATATTTGCATTTTCCATCATTAAGCTACAGACTCATTGATGTAATCACGTATATGAACGTAAATAGATGAACTTGAAGAGTACAGTATATTCACAATTTAAAAATACTTGGCGTTTACCACTCACACGTTTTGATACTGCAGAACGTTGTAACTTGATATGAACGAACATTTCAATGGTGTTGAAATTAGCAATGATACAGAGCCGAAAGGTGGTACGTATAAGTGGAAAGAATTTATTTTAAATGCAACTCTTCTTATTGTCAACTTAATACACACATATATGCATAGATGTTTTTGAACATTATATATATATATATATATATATATATATATATATATATATTGGAGTGAAATGACAATCCTGACTATCTTGCTTACAAATGAGATCGCTTCGTTTATTTTGACATTTTGCCTTTTCTTGCTGGCCTCTTCAGAAAAAATGATAGAGATGAAAGAAGATTTCTGTTGTATATAACTCATATTGTCTGATAAATCATGATCCACATCAATATACAGTTCTTATAAATATGTGTGTGTGTGTGTGTGTTTGCTTACTTCTCTTTCTTCTTATACTCCTCTCTTTGTATTCAGAAAAAAAAACAGTTGTTACATATCCATATCATTATTCTTGCTGCGACCTAAGTAACAGACACGAGCTCCTCCTGGGTGAATTCAGTGTCTTAGAAGACGAATCAATATCATTCTGTTTGATTTTACACTTCAAAAGGCCGGCTAATGTGGATTCTATCCGAAATCTACGTTAAACGACGTATCCTTCAGCTCCTATCTGAAAAAATACACAACGGCAAAGTGACCTGAATAATAATTGAATCGAATTGTATACTTCGTATAATATGTTTCGTAGAATGCATCAAATGCCTTTTGTACCTGGGGTCAATATTTTAGTTATACAATCCGCAATAAGTTCATTTACAATACTAATCTTATTTATGAATTTGAGTCTGTTTGAATGAATACGCGTGTGTATGTGTGCGATACTTTACCAACGTTAAGGGATTATCATACAAATGACGGGTCTGGTCAGTCACTCAATAGAAACCATCGTATGACCAACGTTTTTTGGCAGCATGCTTTGTTGGGGTAATCAATTCAAAAAATGGAAAAAAAGTGTAATCAATTGATGAGTTACTTTTTTTGTCTCTTGTTGGGTATATCACTAAAAAATTTGAATTCTAGAGAAAAAAAACAAGTTTCTAAAAACCAAGCGATCGATTTAGCACAAATCTACTTTGTAAACTGGATGCACCTCTGAAAAGTGTCGGGGGAGACCCTCTGTCCCGAAAAAATGTATTTTTTCAAGACCTTATGTGGAGTACATGTTTAATTTTTTCGATTGGTGCAGTCTGTACGCATGATACGTGCATACATGCATATGAGTACAGTCAGCCAGCCAGACCTACTTGGATACTTAAGAAACGTATGTTGACAGTTTTGGTGGCAGGTTTGCCGACGGTTTCGAATATCATTTTTCAAGATGAATGGAAAATGGAGGAATTTCTTACAAAATGAAATATACTTCTATTAAAGTTATTGGGGAAATAGAAACAGTGGACGAAGTACCATTCTTCCGTGTCTCAAACTGACCGGTTGAATAAAGGTTAAATCGAATGGAGAGAAGCCCAGTGACCTGACGGTGACCATCATGTAAATTCTAATCGGTAAACCAAGTTCTATTACTATCACTCTCAGCTTCTGTTACATTAGCCCCAATACCCCTGGGAAAATTTTGAGTCTCCTCCCCTACCCAATATGTCCCATCACCAGACGGAGTGGCTTCTTCTGAGACAAGGGATACAGTTGGTAGGTGGGAACTCAGGTGATCTGATCTCCATTATTTGCCTACAGGCAAAGGCAGTTGGTTAAAAAAAAAAGCTGTAACCGTCGTAGTCAGCCTTGACAGGGATCAAAAAAATTAATAATAATAATAACGATAAAAGTAATTATTATTATTATTATTATTATTATTATTATTATTATTATTATTATTATTATTATTATTATTATTATTATTATAGGAACGACAAAACCTTGATGTAGAATCAAAAAAGCAGAAATGAAAAATGTAGAACATGAAAGAATACAAAACTGAAAATAATAACATGGGCACGTAAAACGCTCGTAAAAAATATTCAGATAGGCGTTAGGAACAATTATATATTAAATTGCTGATAGAAACAATTTAAGCCAAGATGATATTGTAGTTGGCCAAAATTCAGAGGAACAAACAAGTGATTTGAGAGGATTTTGGTTTGTAGATTCCCAGCATGATCAACCAGATAAATATATTGTGCGAAGAGCACTCACACTGAGAGAGGAATGATACCACAACTAATATGAATTAATGTAGCGAATGATATTTGAAAAAAATGGTTATGACATTGATAGACCAGGGATTCGTCGTAATTTTCCAACCGATTCTGAAATACAAGTTTTAATATTGAAAAATATCATTGAGATATATTGAGGAATAACGAAGTAATCATATTGATTAAAAGGAGATAACGACAAACACAACGATGACGATTGCCCATAGCAAATTATAATCCCGGTTTCGATTTAGGCAAGGAGTTTTTATGATCGTAAATAAAGAAGAGAAGTTTTTTCATGTACAGTACATCGCTGTTCTAAAAGTTGACACAGAGATTAAAAATTGGACAAATATATGAACCTTCCAAGAGTACCGAAAAATGTGTCGACATGAAACTAAAGATCATACCCCTTTATCAGTGGGGGATTGGAAACTATCTCAAAAACCTCTAGAGTGTTTGTATTGGCACGATTTTGTTAGTTCGGAAAATTAGTCTCCTTCATCGGGTTTTCGATGTTGCTACCACGACGTTTTGGTACATCCTATCTTCAGCCTTTCTCAGGAGTATAATCCATAAGAAAAGAACAGGGAAATCTGAAGAAGTTGGCTAAAGAATGAATCAGCCGAAACAATACTAAAGACTCGAAGGAGGCGTTTAATTTTCCAAGCAACATCTAAATATTTTTTTTTATTGCTGCTAATGTTCATATCTTTTTCATTGATTTCTACTTAAGGTCATTTGCCATACTAACATCAACCGGGGCTTCAGAAATAGAGCCATATTTTCATACTGATACTGATATTATTTAGTTTCCGAAGCCTGCATTATAACCTTCACATCATCCAATCCAACCCTTTTGTATTCTCATCTCATTCAGTTCAAGAATGCTTGCCTAAAGCAGAACATGTCATGAGAATAAAAGCTTATTTAAAAAAATTGATATCAACATTGTCACTCTCTATTATCATCATGTCGGATGACTCCTATAGAATCGAAAACCAGTTTTGTATTTGTGAAATCTGTGATGAACAAGCATTGCGGAGGACAACTGACGATTGCAGTTTGAGGAATATGAAACATTGGCAATAATCAAAATGATCATGTGATCATACGACAAAGGAAATAATGATAACAGGCCAATAAACACGTAGCAAACGGCGTAATGATACATATTAACCACAATAATGTCTTAATAAGCTGAATATTGTGTTCCACCAAACAATGCAGAGAGGAACGTTAGAAAGGTATGTGTAATGAATCTTGTGACGGAGAAATCAGCGAGGAGTTTAACATCATTAGTCAATAAACATTTAAGGGAGTGATAGCCAGAGTTTCAATGCTGCCATTAGTGATGATAGACAGATAGATAGAAAAATAGATTTTTATTTACTGATAGTCAAAGCAAGGCTATAAAGGGATGTATCGCACCAGTCTCTCAATCTTTGAAAATCAGCATTCAAAATGCTTTCAGAAGAATCAGTAGGCTATAGGTAGATACATACATGGATAGGTCTGATTAGTCACTAAATAGAAACCGACACGTGACCAACAACTTTCGGCAGCAGGTTGTGCTGGGGAGATCAATTAAAGAAATGGGTGATCTATGAAAAAATTACTTCTCTTAACTTTTGTTGGCTGTGATCACTAAAAAGTCCGAATTGAAAAAAAAAATCCAGCAGATTTGAACCGAGGGATCAATTGAATTGGCCAATTGAAAGCTTACTAAAAACCTTTTGGGGGAGGGGGCTTTGAAAAAGCAAAAAATAAAGTTTTTAGAGGCATTTTATGGCGTAATCGCATTTACTTTCTAGCTCCATTGGTACAACCAGCACGTGTAATGCATGCGCAGCCAGCCAGACCGAATTGAAAACTAAAGAAACTTATGTTGATATTTCTGGTGACAGTTTTAGTATATTGCATCTAATAAACGGATTCAGATTACAATATGTAAGCATATTAGGCAGTTATGATGAGCTTTAATTGTATAAATCGATGAGAATTAGACATATCACAAGATAATGATGGAAAAAAATCCACGAGACATCTCGATTTTAGCATCAATGTGTAGTTGTCTAATTTACTCATTCATAAATAAAAACCCTGAAACATATTATCTAAAATACAACATCAACATAAAACATTCGATTTTTTCTAAAATTTGACGAAAACTACAGGAAAAATATATACATACATTCATACGTCCACACACTCTTACAGCACGCATATATATATATATATATAGATATATATATATATATATATGCGCATATAACACGCATATATATATATATATTTATATATATATATATATATATATCAATTCGATACATTTTGCATATACATGCATACACCGCCCAAAGTTGGAAAAGTTTGAGTAATTCGATATAAGATTGAATCAAGATATATATTTCATATGAATTAAAGTATTCTGCTGATTGCCCGGCGAGACGCAGAAAATATATAGTAACTCGCTCAAATTCCTCAAACCTTTGTACGAAGCCTGGTTGTTTTTGTTAAGTAAAATAAAGGATAAAAGTAGAAAAAAACTTTAAAGATATGGTCATATATATATATATATATATATATATATATATATATATATATATATATATATATATATATATATGCGTGTGTGTGTGTGTGTGTGTTTGTGTGTTTGTATGTGTGTCTAAATATATACTGTTTTTAGTCGTAAAATAGAGCATAAATAAAAAAGATGGATATTTGCAGTCTCGTTGTTATTGATCAGTTTCACGTCATTTCGACCAACGGAAGGCTCTCTCTACTAATTTTTTCCAATCTTTTGTGCAAATGTTTGGGGAACCTCAAAGGTTTGAATGTGTTTATTTCTCGAGTTACCATGGATTTCCCTTGTCTCGCTGGGCACTTAACAGAATTCTCTAAATCACTTTGCCATGAAAAGCAATGATAAAACCTCAAATTTCTCAACTTAGAATCGTGTAAGCAGGTGTATGCGGGATATATACCGCTAGAGTGGGCCTGGATATGTCTGAATGTACATATTTGAATACACATATAGATAAACATATTTGTAGATATATACATTTGTATAAATGCATATATATATATATATATATATATATATATATATATATATATATATATATATGTTTATGTGTGCATGTATCCTACTGGTATGGAATGATGTAGAGAGGCCTAGAGACCAAGTACAATTACAGATCTCTATAAACTATGTAAGACGCAGAAATAATGTTCCTATTCTCGAAGTCATCTAACATGAAATTGAAATGCCATGTCTTTGTTGATACCAGAAAAAAGATGAGAGAATCTGATAAATATTGGGAAGTCTGTCCGAAAGGAAGAAAAGTTCGAATGACACGCATAAAGGCAAAACGATTCCAATTGACAACACTCTACACTAAGCGTCATGATTTTTTTTTCTGTTCAACTTGATGCATTCATTGCAATGTTTACACAGAGGGGATGGAGATGAAAGATTCGTGCGCTATGAAGTGTCTGGGCCAAGTTTTCGAAATGAAAGATAACGTGAGAATGAGAAGAATATACAGAAAATCCTCACTGAGGTAAAACGTCTTTAAGAATTGGAAAAAAAATGCAAAGAATTATTTCGTTAGATCACGAATTCAACAGCGCGTGATTTGAACTGATCAGCTATCGTGATTCTAAGCTCAGACTTAAATTTAACAAGCAATGCAGAAAACTCTGGATCAAACGAGAAAAGCAAAATAATCACGTGCCGGGGGCATGTAAAGAGAAGGGGTCACCATGGGTTACTTGCAGTTTCTGGGATTAGATTATTATAAGTTGTTTAAATTGTTTGACATGAAAGTTCTAAGTCAAAATATTTTCCTCCCGTGCCTAGTCAATTCAAAGATTAAAATGATCCACAAAAAATAAAATCGAAGAAATCTAGTCATTATGCAAGCACAAATTTTGTTGGTAAAGGATTGGCTTCGTGAGGTAATATATTTTTGTGCGAAAATGTTTTCATTTTCTGACGTATTTTGCCGTCATTATTATGTTTTTTTTAAATTTTAAAGAATACTTTTTGTACTTTATTTCACTTTTATTATTTGTTTTTAAATGCAGTTTTTCCTCAGATCGATAACCCTTCGGCAGTGAGCAAATGACGTGAATCAGACATCGAGGAATAGGTTTCAGGTGGGATGCAATGTGAGTTCAAATTTCCACTTATTCTTTCTGGTCAATGCTATTTGCTCACCACCGGAGGGTAATTGGTCGGAGCAAAAGGTTGCATCAAAAAGCAGCTAATAAAATTAAGATGAGAAAAAACGAAGTCTTTAAATTTAGGAAAAAGATGTAGAAATTGTGATAAAGCACAATAGATTAACAGGCACAGTTGAAATATATGGTTGCTTTTGGTCATCCGTAGAAGCAAAGGAGCGAAAAGTCAGCTAATGAAAATGACATGGAGGTAAAAGTATTCTTAGAATTTAAAAAATGAAATATGGGGTATTGTTTTGGGGTCACGTTTAATGCATTTAAGAGCTTAAATCGGCTTTGAACTGTGTCTGTGAGCATCAGTGCAATATCTGAATTCATTTTGTACATCCTTTAGCAAGATGCGTACGGAGGTGGAAGAAGAGCTGGGTGATACGCTTGTTTTTGATCTTGAGAAAGCACAAATCTTCTTCGTAAAAATTAATGGTGATATTAACTCTGCTTAACGCCATTTTGGCTCATAAAAGTCACATAGGAACGCACTTCTTTCGGATTGTCGCTAGCCAACGATGGGACATTTTGTCGAAATCCAGTCTAAAGGATTTTGATTCTTACTTTTCTGAAAGGTATCAGTGCAAAATGAGCATAAGCAGCTTAGGTCTGAAACTGAACTTGGAGTTCTGATTCCGTTTTTTGAGTTGATAACCGTTACACTACCCTGCATTACATTCATATCTACGTACCATATGTACATATGAATATTTTGTTTTTCTTTTATTTTGCCTAAGGTCCATTTGTCTCCGTGTACATCTGTGTTCGTATGTGTATGCATACGAAATGTATTTGTGAGTACAGACACATACAAGCATATGTGATGGGCGAGAGAGAAGGAAAACCTGAATTTGAAAGAGATGGGGTCACTGATTAGGAAATCCGTCTCTTGGGTTCGCTTCCTCTGTCGCTCAACATTCTAAGCTGCCCCATCTCTTCTTAATCCAGATTCAAGTAATGCGCTCGAGGAAATGGTTCAACAGCGGATGATTGGATGAATGTTTAAGAGATCCGGATATACGTGTCCATTAAATGCAGGAATACACATCGGGCTTCAAACGATTTCTTTAGTTTGATAGCCACAACGTCTGGAAGGGGGGGGTTAAGTTTTGGCCATATTGTATTGAAACAGCCCCGAAGCAACAGTTTATATTAAAAGTACACTAGTGTGAACTGTCCAGTTATGATATATCAGCTTGTAAGAATAACGGTTTCAATCTAAAGCAGTATTTCTTAAATCATTTCTGTGTCATTGACCCTATTATCTGCACCACAGAAATCCCTTTGCTTGCACTAAATCGAATCACCATAGCCCTTTAAATCAGCTTTGGTGGCTTCAGATAATTCTCTTTTTGAGTGTTAGTGTATCTTTATGAGTCTCCAGGGGTTGGGGGCACTGGTTAAAAGTTTTGGAGTTAGAACCTTGAAAATTTGCGTTAGTATACCACCAAGCATTATCTAAAAATAGTTTTGACTTTTGAAAAAAAGTGCTTTTAAGGGTATCTTTGGCCATTTTGGACTTTTTAAAAAATGATTTCAGTTTAGGATTTTTAAAAATTATTTTAAATGATTTTATCAGATAATTAGTTCTGGTACACATGCGGGCTCCATTGATTCATTTATGCTAGGTACAGATATTTCTTTATGTTTCCAATTATTTCTGTTTCATTCTCTCTTGTATATAATTTCTTACATCTTTCCATGAACTTGTCTGGTCTCCATCAAGAAGGTATAATTAGAGTAAATTTAGGAAATATTCGCGACTTTGAAATTAGAAAACCATCAATAGAAATAAAAAGACTTTTTTTCCAACTCAACTGCTATTGAAAAGCAACAAAAGCTAATTACCCACTTTCGTCATTTCCTTTTTTAAGTACGGAGAAATATAGATATCTGAGTAAATTAAGTGATGCACGTTTTATTCGCCGACAAAATTATTTCATTCGTTGAATGGTGAACCATTTGCCAATTTGAGAAGCACTGAACTTAAATGTCGGTACTTGGCATGCTTAGCCAAGTTTATCACGTCAAAAATCCAAACTAGAAGAAATAAAAGTAGAAAGATTGTGTTGCTCCAATGCTCCAAGAGGGAAGGATTAGCTTGCTTTAAACTAAGTATGTATAATTCTACAAGATAGAGTTTAATGTCGGCTATTCTTTTGAGAGTACAGGCATTCACCTGATTTGCACATGATTGGTGACTGAACCAATTTCCGCCTCTGCAAATCATCAAATTTAGGATAGATTTTCACTGAACATAATTCCATAGACTTCGCATTCAATAAGACAGCGAATGGTTATTATAGATTGTTTAGTGGAAACGATTCCTCAAATAGTCGGTAAATTACTTTTCAATGTTAAAAGGTAATAATATAAACGGCTCGAATTCCCTAAAATTTATCACTAGAGTAAAGAATCTTGCATCTAAACCCCGTTGGGACTAGAAACGTTTTTTAATTCAGAATTTTCGGGCTTTATGAATGGTAATATATACAAAGCGTATATCCTGGAATTAAGGCAAATAGCAAATATAGACTATACAGAAGAAATAGATGAGTACAGAAGAGTGGATCAAGTCATTATAAACAAAACTAAAAGAACACGTCAGAGTCGTGGATTTAGCTGTTCTGACTGACTACAAAGCTAAGAGAAAACGAATAGGTAGATTGATACGAGCATTGAAAAAATGCGATATAAAAGTGATGATAGTACCAATCGTGGTCGAGGCCACGGAATTTATTTCGAAGAGACGAGTAAAGAGATTGGAAGAATTGGAAATCCACAAAAACGAAATCACCCGGAAGACAGCTCTACTAAAAGCTAACAACCTAGAATACATGCGAGAATCCTCGAGCATTGAGGAAACTTGTTGTTACTTGATCTCCACCGAGAGCCACCAGTTCGTAATGGTAATAGAATAGTTAAGACCCTACACTGGAATTTGAAAAAAAAATATAGAACACAATGGCGACAGTTTTACTCATTGTTCTTGGTGCGCTTGTAAAGATCCACCCAGAAATTGTAAAAACCTGAAATCAGAGTAGAATTCAAGACCATTGTTGTTGTTGTTGTTGTTGTTGTTCTTCTTCTTCTTCTTCTTCTTGTTCTTGTTCTTGTTCTTCTTCTTGTTCTTCTTCTTCTTCTATCATTATCATCATTATTGGTTTTTCTAATTCAAAATGGCGTCTGATATCGCCTGCACGGCGCCCTTCATTTTCTCAGCGGGAAAAATTGCGATTTGCCTCAATCATCCGCTCCGATCATCTCTTTATTGTCTTGAATCTTCCGACTGAGAATCGGGATTTAAAGCAAGCGAGGTGGTGTGGGCGTTTTACACAACTGCAAGGGATTATCTCTAATCGAAGACAAAATCCGGAAGAGGAGATTAGCAAGCATCATACAAAACGTTTAAATGTTGAACGAGGGAGAATGAGACGATCGATCAAGTAGCAGCATCAACAGCAATTTAAAATATCATCATCCCCAATATGACTACACAGCAGCCAATGTCAAATCTAAAGAGATGAACGTAGTCTCTCTTGAACAGCTCGTAAGTATTACAAGAACAGACACGATTGGGTGGGAATGTGATCCACTTAGAACCAAGTAGGCCACTACATTTTGACATGATCGGACAATGGTGTATACACAGATCAGATTCACTCCTACAAAATGAAACCAAAAAATCCTCTGAGACTTTGAGATTCAAACGGGGTACGTATCTTGCACTTACAGGAGAACTGAAGAGAATTTTTAACCATAAATGTGACCGTGGTATCTATCATGGTTGGATCTCTAGGAACCACCCTGAAAAGGAAAAGGGTGATAAAGAGACAGATGTGGTTGAAGGAGAGAGTAGTAGCCTAAAAACCACCCAGGAAATGAGAGAATGATCATAACTAAGCGCATCACTTGGTAACATTTCTTGACTAAGATATAAGGAAGTGGGATTATATAAGCAAGTGAGATATTATGATTTTGCAATCATTCCCTTTTCCATTTCTCTCTTTCATGTATCTGTTAGTCTCTATACGGAAAAGACAAGAGGAAGTTTTATCGTCTGCCTTGATAAATCGAATCATGTCCAACATTAACCGGTCGATACTGGAGTTAAGTGGCTATGTCGCCTGGGAACACGGAACCTGTCCACCATACCCGATACCATATTCACCGTAACGCTGACAACATCTCTCGCATTTGCAGAAGCTTCATTAGGTGATTTCCAATGACGTTTGATCGCTATGAAGTCAGCAAAGGTATGCAAATGTGGATAATGGATATGATTTTGACGTCATCGTTTCCGAGCAGCGAATAGCATTGAGCAGCAAGTACTTGATCACAGCTTCAAAATGGACGGAATCTGACGTATTACCGTTTCTTTTAGTAGGACGGAGACTGAAAGGAGCTTTGGTATCAACTAGCGTATACCGTGGAAAGTGGTTATTATATATGGATAGACACTAAGGAGCCTAAAGCTATTCCATTAGGTAATTTGTTTTTTGATAATTAAAGTATTCTAATTTTATTTTTTCAAAATCTCGACTCAACATTAAACCGTTATTTCATTCACTTACATTCTTTTTTTTCTTTTAGTTTTAAACGTTCAGTGATTCCGTAACGTATTATTCATTATGTCATAACAGCCTCTCATTTTAGTACAATCCTCCGTATTTTACATAGACCAATCTATTAAGAATGTTTGGTTGTATCAAGAATCGGACAAAACAGAGATACATACAGCCATACAATAATAAAGGCTTTTATGTGGATAGATAACCTTGTTAGTTATCTGCAATTCCTTTGCATGGACAGGCCGATATTTCTTCATATTCAGATTATTTGTATTTGCGAGAAGTAGCCTGTAAGGTTCGAACCCAATACGTTCGTAATAGTCTGGTGGACTAGGTTGCTATACATTACTCCACACGGTGGAACTCTTTTAGATTAATCTTGTGGATAACTATGAATGGTTTGAGTAATCCGAATTACTCACGGGATGATAATGACCCTTTCAAGGATAGAAAAGGATCATCATCATCATCATCATCATCATCATCATCAGCAGCAGCAGCAGCGGCAGCCTTGTAGTGTCTGCCGTTGGACTTGTATCTTCACCAATTTTTGACAGAACTCTATATCATGGGCTTTGCGGAGCAAATACTTTTTGAAATTGTCTAGTTTGTCGCAGAAGCTTATTTTTATCAGTCACATTTTTGCAAATGAACTTTTTAGATTCATTTTGTGTGCCGCGATCTCCAGCAGTTGTCTGCCATTCCTTCAGCAAGACCAACGCAATGCCATTTGAGTTTACTAAGATATGTTTATTTTAGAATATATTATACCGTCTGGTGGTTTTCTCTTGTGATATTTAGTATGATTATCTCCTGTGCACTCTTTATGGTTCTCAGTTTGAGAACCAGACTTTTGATTAAGTTCCATGTTACAGCTCCATAGGTGACTTTAGTCGTCTGAATAACCATCAAATTGGGATTACGAATGTTGATACCTTAACTATGATTTCTTTAATGGTAAAAACCACTTGATCAGATTTGTGACTTATTCAGCAAACTCAACCTTGAATCCTTATCAATTCAGTTGAATATTCCAACGGCACACTCCTTACAATTGATTCATAACAAAGGTGTAACGAGCTAAAGGTGCATAAGGCTCATTATTGATTAAATAAAAACATGCAATAACTTAGTAATGTGTCTTCGTTGTCGTTTTGTGTTGTTGCTTATTAACGTTTAGTTTGCTGACAAAATGAATTTGGTGGCCATGTGGAATTGTTTTGAGTGTATGCATTATGCTTTAATTGAATCAGCGGTAAGACTCTTTTTATAGTAGGGGAAAGATAAACTTTTTATCGCAATTGATATGTGCACACATATTTATAGAATATAATAATTTTCAGATTGTGAGTTGTTATTCAGGCAGAGCTATTTCCCACTGGTAGATCATGTATCACTCAGAAAACTAGTATGTGCCTGGACCGAAGAAATGGCAAATTTAGTCCAGCTTTGATATGTTTCAATATATATATATATATATATATATATATATATATATATATATATATATATCCTCACTCACTCAATCTGGGATATAACAGGATTAATATGTAGGCTTTTTCAAAAACATATCAGCTGGCCTATTCAGGATACGTGTTCCTTTCTACATTAAGTTATCATCATAATATTGTGATTGATTCATTCTAAAGTCTGTACTTTTTTCACCCAGAGTTGTTAAATGCCAACTCAGCTCCTATCGTGAAATAAACAGTGATAATGTTTCTCACTGAGCATTTTTCTCCAGTCTCCAGGGTTCGCATTCATCTCTTCTTTCTTCTTTTTATTTACATTCTGCCACTGTCCCTCGTTTTTTTTTTCCTCATATTTTTTCCAACCTCATTCATCCATTCATTCATTTATTCATTCATTATTTCATTCGTTTTTTTATCCAGTCATACGTCTGCCCACCAATTCATTCCTTCATTCCTTCTTTCTTTAATCCATTCCTTAACCCATACATTGTTATCATTCATTCTTCCACTGATTTATTAATCCAATCATTCGTTTTTTCTTTCATTTCTTCATTCATTTATAGTTTTTGTTCATTTATTCCTCCATCTATTCATCTTTTTGTTCATCGATTCATTCGATTATGTTTATGATTCCTTCAATTTCATTCATTCATCGCCGAATCTTCACTCAACGTTTTCGCTTCTAATTTGTTCAAATTATTTTTCTCACACTCTCAAATTACCTTCATCGAAAATTGTCATAACATGGCATTCATTTTCACACCAACATTTTTCTCTTAATCAGCGCAGATCCAACCAGACTCATCTCCGCCTTATTACTTTGGACACTCTTCGTCCAATGAACAGTGAACTTTAACACTGAAAAAATGTCTCCTAATAAAAAAGAAAACGCCTGTTTCGATTAGCATCTCACCGACCTAGCTCTAACGCTTAAATACCAATACAAGCAACAACAGTTATATCAAAGGTATCGGGGTCCAATAAACCCAGCTCCATTATAACCGACCCATAATCAATTTAGCTATTTTAGACCAAGTATTACTTATTTTTGAGCTAAATCTGACTATTTTAGAGTTAAATATTTTAGAGATTCACCTGCCTCATAACTCGAACGGAGCTATAACGAACCATATAGTAACGGAGGAAGCGAGCCTCTTGTAAATATTGGACCGTCATTTTAGCATCGCTGAAACATAGCCTGACAATTGGTGTCGTGGAAACCACTTGAGTTAATTGGGTGAAGGAAAGGTAACTAATTGGTAAGACAATACAGCAGATACCTTGTTACTTACGTGATCAGCGATGAAATAAAAGCAGGTATAAAATATGACAGGTGTTACGAAACCTGTGTGAACGCCTCCTTTACTTAAGGCTCCCATCAATTTAACTTTTGAGATATTTTACATAACTTGGAACAGAATGAGAAATTGGACCTGTCATATATTGAATTAGTTTATCTCCGGTAGGAAAGAAATATCTTTTGAACTTCTTAATTGCATTATATATCTAAGAGTTTTTTAAACAGTTCACTTTCCAAGTTTTACTTTTTGTTTGCTTACAGACCTGTTCAGTCAATAGTCCTTACTCCTGAACCGGCGTTTCTTGCCATTGATAGCTCGAAAGAGAGGCACGCCCTGATGCCTACGTCCATTTTGGGGTCATTCATCAGGTGGAAGTGTATGGATCATCATCACCAACAAAGCAGCCCTCTAGCATCAACCGTTGAACAGATACCTCCCCTTGATATTTCAATCATGGCTATCATGAAACTAGCACTCACTGAACTTATCGTAACACCTAATTTTCTGCCGGCTACAGTTTCGTATGTGATCTCCAGGGATCCTGGCTATGATTCCCGATGTCCAGCAATTGATATTTTCACACATGACAAGCCCATTACATTTTGATTTCCCTGATGGTTTCTTTGATATCTCTGACACCTGAGTTTTTTTTTCAGATATACTACGCTTTTTCGTGGTCTCTCCGTATTATGATGAGCACGATTCTCTACTGTACACGTTGCGTAGTTTTCAGCTTGAGGGTCAATCTTTTGGTTAGGTTCCATGTTCCAGCTCCATATGTGTCAATCAGGATGACACACTGCTTGTATACTTTGATTTTCAAGACTAATGGGGTTTTCCTGTTCTTGAGGATTGAGCTCGCTCAACCGGAAACGTTGCCAACCTAAAGTGATTCTCTGCATGATTTCTTCTGTTGAAGATTCTAAGGAGTAAAAAGATGATGCGTCGTATTTGTCTTCGTGAAGTGACGAATCAAACGAAGGCTAGATTTACCTGCTTCCCGACTTTTCCTTTCCGGTCAGGAGAAGCGAGTATTACCTTCAGTGTTAGTTTTGCAGCAAGGCGTTCTACAGACAGATGGCTACCCCCCTCCTCTCTCTCTCTCTCTCTCTCTCTCTCTCTCTCTCTCTCAGCGTCATGTAACTGCCACTACCCCCATCTCTTGTAACCCAGCGTAACATATGATTATCACCATTTTGGGGTTTAGGAACCCTCAAACTCTTTTCATACATTAATTATTGGTGATTATTACTTTGCTTTACACCATTCCGGCTTACGAACGATTTTTTTTATTGGAATGCTTTTCTTTCGGATAGTGGGAAAAACAATCAAGATATGTATACTTGCATGAGAGACGAATCAATTTTACGAATGGTTGTTGAAGTTATTTAGATAGATACAACAGGTGCAATCCCAAATATTCGACCTTGAAAGATGTTTACTTGCCCTGAAACGAACTTTCCACCGTCTCCTTCCGAGCACTTCACTAGCACGCAGCGACTTCAGAAAGAGTATTGTTTATAAGGAGTATAGTCGAACATCCTAAATCTAACTTATGAACCCTTTTCTGAATTTCCAAATAGATTTGGTAGAATCCTATAATAAAGAACCGTCAACGAAATCTGCTAACATATGTTTCTGACTGACTGTCTGATTGGCTATATATATATGTATGTATGTATGTATGTACGTATGTATATATGTATTTATGAATGTATGTATATATGTATGTATGTATTTATGTATGTATGTATACATGTATGTATGTATGTATGTATGACGTGTATAGACTGTAACACTAAATCTAGAATCGACCAATTTACGATATAAATTCAAGCTAAACTGGTGCTTAGTCTATTCCTGTCTATATTCATGCTTATTTGATCGTATATTCGGACTCTTTAGCTGTCGGTGGAAGAAGTAACTCGATCATTGTTCACCCCTTTCTTCATTTTTTTGATTGGCCACCTCCGATACAGCATGCTGATCCAAAACGTCGGTCACGTGACAATTCTTATTGAGTAACTAACCAGACCTATTTTTATATTTTTCGGGAACCCTTATCTTCCAATCTGCTAGAAAAGGTCTTTTATAGGTGCGATATCTTCTCTTCGTTTTGGCATAAGAATTCTTTTTTCCGTTTGATGCATTCTTTATAGAAGTGAACACGAAAAAGTTTAAATAAACGGAAACCAAAGCCTCTTTCAATTGGAACAGAAGACCCAGTATTTTCAAAATAGCTATTGCGATCCACTATAAAACGTGGAATATATGGTTTATTGCTTTTCCAATGCAGATAGAAAGTGTGTAAACCTGGAGATAAAGAAAGCTTTTCTATAATCTTCAAGGTCGGCTTTCTTTCTTTCCGCTTCTGTACTTTTTCTTTTGAGTTGACGTATATAAGCTTCATATCCTTGGAGAGAACAATGGCAATGGTTTGGATTAGGTTGCATTACATTAAAAAAAAAATTACGAGAATTTTTTGGGGGGGGGAGAAAAAATATTTTGCTAGCAGGTTTCAATCCTGTGGGCAGAAAGTCTTTTCTAGCTGTCACAAACCGCCATGACAATGACGCTAAGGCAGGTAAAATGGAAATAAACTCAACACATGCGTTCATTGGAAAGTTGTTTTTTTTTTAATCCATTGAAGATTCTGTAATAGCGAAACTGCAGTTGGAAAATAAATGATAAAACAATTATCATTGTATCGTCTATATTGTATAGGGTAACACAATTGCAGTCGTCATGGAAGGTGATAGGAAAAGCCCTTGTCAAGCAGTAGATTTACAATCGCTGCTGCTGCTGATGATGATGATAATTACGATACTTATGAATATATGCTATTGATTTGAGTATATATCTTGCACACAATTGCTACACGCCCTTGACATGTACAATGAGTTAGAATTAGGTTCATAGTATGTATTATCCCATGTCTTCTGTCATGCTAAAGGATGCAACTGATGTAGCAACATAAGATATCTCTAGTGTAACTGACGAAAAGAGAAATTTCATTAAAGGTTCAATAGAAGTAATAAGAATGCTGACTTTTAAGAATAATATAGAAAATTGTCATTTTTTTATACAAGTTGTGAATATTCAATCAATATAGTTGGAAGTACGAGCCGCTGAATATTTAAATGCGCAGAGAATCGGGTCTGAAAACCGAGTAGGGATTCTGTTTGAGACAATTCCTCAGATGTGTTCATACTTCCTTCCCATTCATTACGTCATGGGCCAGCCTGGCAAGGTAAGGATCATAACCCCTGAGTCTTACACTCTCTTTGAAAAGCTGATAAAGTATTCAGAAACCATGTCTGCTTGGTCACTCAATAGAAGCCGTCAAATGACCTACGTTTTTAGCGGGATGTAGTTTTAGGATGATCAATGAAAAAAATTGAAAAAAGGAATAATCAATGAGTAAGATACTTCTGTCGCATTTTATTGGGCAGTGATCACTAAAAAAAGTCTGACACTTCCAAAAGTAAGTGTACACAGTGCGAGACACTTCAACCTTGCAAATTGAATCACATGCTAAAAAACTATTCAGGGGGACAATTTTCAAAAAAGTGTTTTCAATCATAGGAGGGAGTAACGATTTAAAGTTTAAGCGACCTAGAAGCCTGTGAACGTGATACAGACATAGCCAGCCATCTAACTTGAAAACTGTAGAAACTTATGTTGACAGATTTGGTTGACAGTTAAAAAAAAAAAGTAGAAATGCCCGTTGCTATACGCCCTATCTAGTGCAACGACTTAGGTCTGTCTTTTTTTCAATTATCCTAATACAACTAAACTTTTAATGACCGTAGAAATGCTTTAGAAATTAATAAAACTGACATTAACAAATAGTCTATTGCCGCTTGCTAATCCCAGAAGCATTTTAGTACCAACCCATTAACTGTGGAGGGTAGTGAAGAATAAGAGTTCTGTATCACAAGATAAAGGCATTTGTCCATTAGGAGATCATCCATTGCAAGTAAGGTATTGTAAGATAACTCGTAGATAGAACTTAATTGCCATCAATCATAGTAAAACACATTCTAGTCAGTTAGCTATTGATCGCCCCCTTTTCTAATCTCAGTCATTAGCAGTTCATGGGTTGATTCGTCGATAAAAATGATAACTGAATTCAAGCTATTTCTAGAATATACATATGTTTATTGCCTTCACAAAATTTTGGCATAGCCGGTGCAGATCATTTGAGTTATAACAATTTTTATGTACTGTATATTTATCAGTCTAAAATCACTATTGGAGGGAAATGGCCACCGAAACATTGAAAGATGAATATGATATAGAGTATAATTTGCTTATGAGTCAATGGTTAGCATAGCCTGATGGTTCTGACCAGCTGGACGCAGCTGCTATGCCATTGTCAATCAGGGTTACTGAGGCGTGGTTCGGTTGTCTGGGTAAGCAATGACAAACCGTGTCAAGCTTGCTCAAGACTCGTCCCAGGATCAATGTAGGCTTGCTGTAATGTCTGAGCATCAATAGTTCCGCGGACAAGAGACATTTTTAGGCAAGTAACTCCACCCTAAATCCTACCTTGATATTAAACTTACTGTTGTGAAGAGGTAAATACCTTTTTTTTTACTTATGAGATAGAAATATGTTTTCTACATGAGAGACTACACGAAGAAAAACCAGTGACAGGATGAATGAGCGATTAGCCACTCTGTTTGCAACATCGTGGCAGAAAATAATCACCTTGGGATTTTCATACAGCAGAAAAATAGAAGAGAAAAACAAGTAAACGAAGTTCTTTCAAACATCCCTGGCAAGAGACGGGTATCAAGCTACTCCTCCTAAGCAGAAAAAAAGGATAAAATAAAGGAGTAAAATTAAAAGCAAAGATATGGGCACCTCTGGCAACTTGACGGTTCCAATTTGGCCAAGAAAAACACTAATTGCTAGAGACAGTTACACTATAGCCAGTAGAAGCACGTGGTGTTCTTGAATAGAAAAAAAAATCAGGGTTTTTGGTGGCAGGGTAAGTAATCTGATGAATGACGTGGCATATAATAGTGACATTATCTTTTGAGAAAGAGATGGATCTGGAAGCTAATCGATGAATCGATATTCTTCACGATTGGGTTAGTGTCTCAGCCAATTTCTCTCCGCCATTCTTTTGTGCTAAGTTTTACCCCCAGTACGCTTTTCCCAGCCTAGAGGTTCACTATTATCTTCCCGACTTTCTTTTTTCCAGCTGCCGGTTCATTTTTACTTACTTATCACTGCTTTTATATTCTTTATGTTCTTGGTATATCAAGCTCATACCATTCGCCATTTTTCCATATTTACAAACAGGTCTGCTTAGCTGCTCAATGGAAACTGCAAAGTGACCAACATCTTTTTGCAGCCTGCCGAGTTGGGGGTGATCAATCGAAACAATTGGAAGAAAGGGTAATCATTGAATAAGATACGTCCCTTGTCTTTTGTTGCATCACCACAAATACAACTTAAAACCAACTAAAGGATATTTTAGCATAAACGTATGCTGTAGATTGAACCCTCTACTAAAAACTGTTTTTGTCAGAGGATTAGGAAAAAATTTTCCCGTTGCAGACAGGATAAAGAGTAAATGTTTAAAATTTCAACCTTTTAGCTCCATGGGTGTGGCCTGTACGTGGGATACATACATACCTGGCCAGGTAACGAAACCAATTTAAAGACAGAAGAAACCATCTTTGGTTGACGGTTTCCCATAGACCGATTTCATCGGGGCAGGGAGTGAAAATTTTACATTTAATGACTACTTTTTACCTTCACCTTAATTTTATTGGATGTTTTTTATCCAATCTCTTTACACATACTGATTACCCTCTGGCAGAATGTATATTGCCTTGAGTGAGATTCAAACCCACGTCCAAAGTGAGAAACACCAACCTACTCTTCTAAATAATCTAGCAAGACTCAAGTTGAAGACAAAAGTCCAAACACCACCCATCCTTCATCCTGATCGGCAGCCATATTGGTTTAAAGTCTGGGAGTATCAGTATTCAGGTAAAAAGTAGTCGTAATAATTATAAATAAGAATGATAGATAATATTTAATCAAATAATGTCAGAAAATGAAATCTTTACTTTTATTCAGAATCAGAATCAGACATTTTATTACGCTGATAGCATCGTTAGTGACTAATATTTATCAAAATCATTTTAAAATATTTGTTGTTCATAATTTCATCAGTAAAACGTAGAGCAGTTGTTGGAGTATAGTGGTCAACAGACTAACGAGTAATCCATTCAGTGTAATAATACGAACCAGAATTGCAGTTGACTTCGTCTAATAACTAGCTTGGGTACCTGACGATGCCTGGGTGCAAAACGTTTAATATACAAATGTCCTCGGTCAGGCAAGCGCACATTTAGGTTAGAAAATAGAGATTTCAATCGATTAAATGAGTCAGTGATTTGTTAAGGGGCTAAAGTGCAAGTGCAACCCCCCACGTTGATATTTACTGAGCAGACATCGTCTTAGATACACACTCACGCGCCCAGACATGCATACATATCTATCAATCCATATGTATATATATATATACATATATACATACATATATATATATATATATATATATATATATATATATATATATATATATATATATATATATATATGTGTGTGTGTGTGTGTGTGTGTGTGTGTGTGTGCATGTGTGTGTGTGTATGTATTTGTGACTGGCTTGGCTCCACGAATGGAGTTTTTTGGAGGGATTTCTACGGCAGCAAGATCTGCACACAGAATATCTTTTTGGATTGCGCAATGAAGTTTTAAGGTGAATTGCAGCATGAACATGGCCGACCCTAACTCTCAAACCAACGATTTGTATCCTTCGGTCCACTGAAATGGTACTGATAAGAACAAGGTTCTATTGACGTAAGCTGTTTTTGACTTGAGTTTTCTTCTCATGGAAGATGCCGGGGCAAGCTCCACAGATATACCTCATCTTTATGGGATTTTTATACATTATGACTCAAATGCAACAAAGATAGATAGATGGGTTAATGAAATATATGAATAGATCAGCAAAGTTTGATTTTGCTGAAATAATCTGAAATATCATAAACAAAAATCACATTTGATTCCATGGTTTGTCAATTAAAGGGCGATTTTTTTTATCCTATTCGGGCCTCTTTGGTATAATATCTATCCATCTATCCATTCATCTATCTATCCATCTATCTATCTATCTATCTCTATAAACACGGATTTATTTGCAAATATTGATATAAAACTCACCAATGCCTTAGTGTGTAAACTTGCCTATCAATGTGTTTGAGTACGTGAGTACCAGGGTTAGAAAACTCTTTACAGCATATCCTCATACAATCATGATAAGGTATAATTGAAGTGGAGCATTCCGTTCTTGAAGCTTTTTAGATTTTAGATATTATAACGCTGGTCATTTTATAAAATCGACAGAGAAGAATAATGTATCAAACTAGTAGCGTATACCAAGTCAAATGGTTGCTTCTCAGGCTGATTTTTTTTTGTAACAGCCAATGGCGGAAGTTATCATTGACTAAAAACCAGCTGCTACCGGAAGTTATTTATACGGGGAAGCAGGAAATGAACGAATAAATCTATAAGTTCACCACATTGAGACCTTCCTTTTTACATTTAACCTTGTCTGAGGATTAAATGCTTTCCCTCGCCTCTGGTGAGAATATGATGTTAAAATGGCAAAATTATATGATTGTAGATATATATATATATATATATATATATATATATATATATATATATATATATATAGAGAGAGAGAGAGAGAGAGAGAGAGAGAGAGAGAGAGATGGAGAGGTATGGAGGCTTGTTGAAATCTCCTATTGTTGGTGGTTCATACAAATGAATGCAAATTTTGATATTATTTCCGTAGAAAATAGCCAGTATAACACCTTCCTATAGTCTAATATAAACACTCTTACTAAAAAGATGATTTATGTCTTCCCTTCATAATAATGCTTTTGTAGATACGTGTTTCATTTATTCCTCATATCCTTTGATTATTTTGACACTTAAGTTTTTCCATTTGCTAATTGGATGATGATAATAGAAATAATGATTTTGTGTTTTTTGACATGTTGAAGGACAGTGCCAATCAAAGTTTGAGAAAGTGTCTATCTTTTTTTTTAGATGTAAGTGTATTTGTTTTTGTGTCTATGCGTTGCAGAGCTCCTGGTCATACCCATTTGTCTACACTCAAAAAATTGTAATCAGTACTCCTCTATATCATTCTAAAGATGACCTCTTTGATTATAATAAAAAAAAGTAAAACCTAGGTTCTTCAGAATCTATACATTTCTGAACATATTTTACTCTATTTTAGATGTGGGAAACGCCAGTGATGTCATAAATACAATTTATTCTGACCATATTAATTCTTTGATAGAATTTTTTCATATGACTTAAAATTTTGACGCTATGGTTGTTCAATTATTGTCTGTGATGGCGAGTTTCCATTCAATTTTTTTCTCTCTTGGACTATCCAGCAAAACGATGGAAGGGAAATAATCCATAATTTTAATCCATGATTTTAATGGACTAGAAGAAGATTGGACTATACCAATACCCAAAATTGGGAAACATATCAGTCTCAAAATCCTAGCTATTTATATAAGATCCAGCTCGGTGTAATGGTAGCAGGGGGTTAATACAGAGTTATCCCTGCCAATATCAGCTGCTATCTCCAAAATCAAACATGCTTGAATGACTGCACTTTCTGCAAATGTAAACTTGCGCTGAGCTAATCTAGGACGGACGTATGCCAATTCAAAGGTCATTTTTACGTCTTTTTATCCAAATAAATATATACATTCTAACAAGTAAAAATGAAATAGATGATAATTATTCTGTTGAATGAATCCACGCATATAATAGTTGACAATTTGCAGATGTCTTCTGTCACAATGACAGAGTGAAATATAATTTCATTCACGCGATTGACATAGTAAATAGGATTCATTCATCTTGTAAGAGAATGAAAATAATGAGAGAATCGATTGTGATCAACAGTAGGCTATTCTGTATGTTCACAGCAATTGAAATTGATTTGAATTCCTACTGATCAATACTTCAAGAATAAATTTCAAAATAAGAACTCAAATAGCATTGTCACCTTTCAAAGTGATATAAATCATCTGTTTGCGTTTAATTTAGCCAAGCAACTACTTACAGGGCACATATGAAAAAAAAGGAGAACAAAAAAGAAATCACTAGAACTATCCTCCAATCCCGTTGCTTCGCGAATGCCTATTGTCTACGTATATAAAATGCAGTGTGTGCCTGTGTGTTTGATAAAGCCGTCATTTATTTGTTAAAATAGTTAAATAAAGTTAGAAAAGAATTTAGAAAACAAAGAATATGTTGCATTGAAAGCAGGTTATCATTCGAATTCGGTACAAAAGGGAGATTACTTTTATTAATCAGGCTCAAACTAAGGTCAAAGTTGTTGGCAAGACAAAAGCATGAGGGCATTGACTACATCCTCTCTGTGAGAGGTAATAAGGGAAAAGGGTAAAGGAGAGGGAAGGAGTTCAAATAGGAAAGAATTATTGGTAGTGTTAAAAGAGAAAAAAAAACAGCTAATTACAGCTAACAATATCCAACAAATCATTTAGCCCAGTTTTGAACAGGCTCTATTCTACTTTGAGACTGCATAAAACAAATTTTTGGTCATATATAGCAATAATAGCTGGAGAAGTATCAGCTTTGATATTTTGTTTCGAGTGTCTAAAGGAAACAACCACACAGTCTCTTTACGGAATCAAGCCTATAGTTTTGAATAGATGTTCAGCAGAAACATTTTAGAATACGAAAGTAAAATGAAAAAAATGAACACAAAACAGAAATATATGCTTTTTTTGATACAGCCAGCAGCAAATTCAATGGGGTACGGTTGTGGATCAGTGTCCTTTTCACCTTGTTTAATCTCTGCATCCACATTCATGTATCTTCCTTTCTCCCCCAACTTTTCCACTGACGTCCACGTGGACCTCAAAAAACAGTGGGCACCCAATCTTCAACGAAAACTCTATAGATCTACAAATACCAACCATCATTTCGATAACTGATGACCTTGATAACTATATATAAGAACCAAGCATCTTATATATTCATTTCCACACAACAAATATTTATTTTTAACATCTTCTTCTATGTTAATACACTCCTTCTGTGGAGGATATTGATGACATAGCAAATATTACAGTATATATTTCGGTGATATTATAGTGAATACCTCAGCTAATAACTATGTGCCAGTCTACAACTTATTCGCTGTATTTTCTTATCCATTTATTTACTCACACACACACACACACACATATATATATATATATATATATATATATATATATATATTTATATATATATATATATATGTATAACGTATCGACTATATCTTCAATGATTATGTTTGAATAAATATAAATGTCTCAGGGTTTAGAAAACCAAAAAAAAAAAAAATTCTAAAAACGAGATGAATGATCTTTGATCCCAGACCACTGTCCCTTATTTCCCGTGTTTGTAAAAGTCTCGGTAGACTGAAACGCTTCGCCTGATAAATGATGGCTATTTGTTCCGAAACACATAAAATTAAGATTTATCATTGATAGGCTGGGATTTATCAATCCAGACGGATCGATCGTTGGAACACAACAAGATAAATTTTGCTGCCATAAATTGCAGTATACAGAGGAAAGTAGATTCGTTCATCATTCATATGGCTGTATGTTAAGATTACATAGAAAGTAAGAAATATTTCAACACTTGGCACATTATCTATATGGTCTTTTTTTATAGATTCGTTATTTCATTTTATAAAACTGGTATAGGTTGCTTTGGTTCATATATATATATATATATATATATATATATATATATATATATATAGTAGGACGTGGGTTTGCAACACAGACTAGCTCACGTTTCTGCTCTCTCCGGGTCTCATCGGCTACTCTAAAATAACTTAACTTCAAGGGTGAAAAGTTGTATGTATCGAGCAGTCTATGAAATAAATCCATTACATATCAGAAGTGGCTTTATATTATTGATATATTATCATATTATGTCATACTGCTAGCCTGATTTGCACCACGTATACTATGAGTGTATGTATGTATGTATGTATGTATGTATGTATGTATGTATGTATATATATGTGTGTGTGTGTGTGTGTGTGTGTGTATAAAGAGTGCAAATAAGGAATACAATATAATATAGTATAATGCAATACCCGATGTATGACGGGTTTACTTTATGAAGTGCTCCATACATTCAACAAAAAGCATTAACTTCAGTCAGAGTAGAGCTTAGAATATGGTGAAATAAAGGATTCACTACACAAAAGTATCCATGTTTCCCCCCTATTAGGGCTTCTTCAGGCGAATAATCTGATTTTCGTTAGATCCCTATTTAGGATTTTTTTTGGTGGAGGGTAGGGTCTAACCCCCTGGGTGCAGAATCTTCCTCTTATTCTATTTACATATCTTTTTAAAAAAAATATTTTCCTTGTTTATCTGCTGGTCACTCCTTGCTTTGTTTTACTTTGTAGAGATAAATTACTGTCTGGTACCAATCACTTTTTTCGTTATCATCTTCGCTGTATTGAAACAAACCAAACGTACAAAACATGAAAGAATTAAACGAATGAGTTCATGCAAAAGCTAACCCCAACACTGGCGAGCAGATAAAAGTATGAATCATATTACTGTCTACAGCATCTCCTGTTGATCTATAACGACAAGACTGTAATTCATCTTCACTATGTAAGACAAAACATGCAATGACCAAAAACTAAATATATAATTTGAAAAACTACATGTTTGACATGGCTGATATATCAAAATCATTGCTCAGAGGGCGTTGGTGTTTGATCCGCACTGCTGAGATGCCATATAGATATAACTGTTTCATATTTAGAGTTTCCTGGAACAGTTACATGGTAAACGACGGATGATCCAAACAAGAGAAAATTCACACATTGCGCCATAATGATGAAATATAAGTAAAATAAGTATCAGAAGTGTATATACATACATTCAAGGATATTACTCTGACTGAAGTGACACGAATAAATTTGAAAAAAAAAGTTGTTTTTTTCCTTAACCTTTAGAGTTTAAAGTTGTAAAATTTTATAGGCTCTCATGTAATCCTGTCATTTTTTGACCCCTGAAAGAGAAATTTTATCGGTCAAAATTCATATAGCCCCGAAGTATCGATGACTTGGTACCATGCAGGTCATTTTTAGTACTTTCACTGTTATTGCAACGTATTTCCCCTTGACTATCTTTAAATTCATTTTAGGATCTTGGTACATGTAATTTAGTAATATTCACAACTATATTTGTTATTTTGTTTCTCAATTTTAGGGTTCATCAGCTGTTTTAGCATAGACCTATTTCGGAAGTGTACATACATACATACATACATACATACATACATACATACATATATATATATATATATATACATATATATATATATATATATATATATTGTGTCTGTAATGATAAGCACGTCTGTCATTACAGTCCAGAATATTCCTGTACCACACTTGATGTATATGAGTTCACGTTATGATTTGATAGAGATACTGTAACGACTTTGCAGATTACTTTATGCTTTCGTTTACTTTTTGCCTTGGATAGCTTTCCTTTTCGATCATCTCATGATACTGTGCCTTGACCAGTGAGCTGTACACATAATTGAATTGGAGTTTTGGTAATCGATTATGATGTCTGCCAGATGTCTGCGTGGTTTGGTATCGATTCCCCCGGGGTTTTTTTGGCATCGCCTGGACAAAAGCATTATCGGTTGGTAGCATCCTTCTTATCTATTTCTTTTCCGCATCCCCTGCTTCCCTGTTGATATCCTGGCACACCTGGACTCAGAAGAAGGTTCGATTGGCACAGGAGAGCAAGCCTCGGGGATCTCAGCTATTTTGAAATAACTTATCACGCCCAAGCCGAGACAAGCGCACAGAATACTTTTACACCTCATGTTTTTTTTTGTTTTTTCTTCTTTTAACTCCAGGTTTCTATTGAACCAATACCGTGGAATCGTTCAAACAAACAAAAGAAAACCAAGATGGTGTGCATGCGTGGAATACTCCGAACTAACTTATACATCAGTGTTTTACAAATTGGGTTCTACCGAGAAGTTATTGGGTTCCAGGAGATGAGATATCTTTTCTGATATAGGACATCAATAAACTTTTTATGATTTTTTTTCACAACTATTACAAATTTACAAAGATCAAAGACAATGTTGTCTTTTTATCTTAATGTTTTATTTATCATATATTTTTGTCGGTTAATAGATTCTTCCTGATACAATTTTAGTTTCATTGAATTTCTTATGAAAAATAGGATAACGGGGTTGTCCCTTAGTATAGGTTCTGATTCTGCAATTTTCAGAAAATCGTATAAAGGTTTTATGACAAAATAAGTTTAGGAACCATTATTCAGCTCAATGCTCATTGGATGCACCAATCCACTTCAGCCAGGAAGCAAATCCTCAACTTTGAAAAATTCTCTAATTATCAGCCACGCAAAAACGGAGTCGGTATTTCGCTCTTCTTAGATGGGGGACATTCACAAACAGTAGTTGACTAACTTACTACTTTATCATCGATATTCAAGATATTTAAGCAAACGACTGCACTTCAATCGAAAGTCCAATAGAAACTAAGTAGTCATCCGATTTCAGAACATACTATTCAATCTTATTTTCCCCTCTCTTCTTAAACTGTGGTCAATGCCATCTGATCCATGTCTCGGTACATGTATACTTCAGTGGATACAACCCTGTACACCAAACTTTACTTAAAAGGAAAGAGGAAAAAATAGAAAGCACTCAGAGAGTGCAAGCCTCTGCCAACAGCTAACTAAGACAAAATGAGAATTTGAAAAAATTGGAGAAAACAAGTGAACACATCCCTAAAAATTTAAATTTACTTTTTTCTTAGGTAGATTAATGAAAAAAAGGCTTCAATCAAAAACGAGTCGCTGGATTCGACCCCTGATTGAATCAGTTTTTTCATTGCACATGACTAATCCTTTAATAAAATCTCGTTGATATTCACGTAGGAACTAGGGGGGATATATCTCATGGATCAACAGACGGAGAGACAATCAGACTGACCGACGGACGGACAGACAAACAGACATGAGTGATTTCATATACCTTTTTTCATAAAAAGTATAAGCCAAGATTTTAAAAGCCTGGATGTGCAAAATCTAAATTAGTATCACGGTTATTCTAATTGGTCAGCAGGTATAATCAGATGATCTCAACGGAAGTGACTCATCGCCATAACTCGCTTGGCCGCGTCCTGTATTAATCGGCAATAAGTCGGAAGCTGTTGTCGTGCCCCAGATGTTTCGTATAAGTGACAGAACGAGTTGTTAGGCGAGTGATGTACAAGGGACCTTTCCAACAGGCAATGAGCTGTTTTGTGTGCTTGGCTGGACCTTGAAGTTAAGTGAACAGCAACGATGCGGCCTGCAGGAAAAGTAACAGGCGGGTTGGTGTGTGTGTGTGTGGGGGGGTAGACATTTATCTAGGCTGGAACTCGGGGGCCGATTGGCACAAGCAGGTGTGAATATTAACAGCTTTGAAATGACCGGCAGTGAGAAATCTAATTCCTTGTTCCTTTTGTGCTGTTCGTGTTACACACCTGCTGAAGGATGTAACAGCCCAGTGAAGTGCGATTCAATTACGGAGACCCACGCGAGCCAAAATCCGGGTGTACAATGACTCGAGTCAGAAGTTAGGTGTGTGAGGAGGATTTGTTCAACTAACTGATCGAGTCAATCTCCATTGAACTACCGAGCGTGTAAAATAGCAGTTAAGCTCGTTATTGGCTCTGCGGGAAGCATCTTTGATTTTTATCCTCTAAACTAAGCTAAGCTTAGTAAATACTTAGTTGCAACTCTGTTGATTAACGGTGACCAAGTTATTCAAACAGGCTGATTTGCTAGTGAGGTGAATATGTTTCTGATCATATGCCCAATACTTGTAGGCTTTTACTAAGCTAAGCTAAGCTTAGTAAATATAGATTTGGGTTGCCTGTAAACATGCTGGCCCCTTGGGATATTACAACTGTCGTGAGATTGATCCTTAGTTAGTGCATTTATTACTGAGGCTAAGCTAATCCTCGAACTGATGAGTTCCCCAACGGTTAACGAGCTAAGGTTGCAGTGTTGCAGGTTAGAGTGTCAAATTATATTGCTTGTAACTGACTAAGCTATTTATCATGAAGGCTTCATTCCCTATGATGCAGGATGCGTACCCCATTCGGGTTTTTTAGCTAGCCATGATCTTCTACGGTAGTCAGACATCTTTGACAACGAATAAAGACATGTTTGCTTATTGTTGAGGACGACGCATTCGTGATACAATAGATACTTGCCTTCCTCAGAAATTGCATCGCTTGGGGTGTACTCATTTAGTTACTGAGTGTACATTAATCTTTGTCCTATTCCAAATTTCCCTCGTTTTTACCAGCAATGGAACCTGTGATCTTCTGCGTTTGAAGCAGACGTGGCAGACGAGCTGGCTAAAGTACCATCCGGACGGACATTGGGCTTAAAAAAATATGGAATACGTTCGGAACTATTCTAACCTAACAATTGCTACAATGTAATGGGATCGTTAAAAAAAGCCAATTAGTTTTCCAAGGAAGGTCTACACGCAATTTGTCATCCCAATAGTCAGCTATGGAGCTGAAACGTGAAACATAACCAAAAGATTGGCTCTTAAAACTACAAACTACGCAACGTGCTATTGGGAGAATCATTTCAACATCACGTGAAAGGATCACAAGGCAACACATTATATTAGAAAATAAACAAGAGTCAGAAATATCATAGATTTAAAAAAAAAACTCAAATGGCAATTGGCTGGCCATGTAGCAAGAATGTCAGGCATCACCACTAAAAATGTTGATCTCTAAAGATCATATGTGAAACTGCAAGCGACAACAAAGTAGATGCTATGACAAACTAGAAAGTACTGGCTCTACGACGCCAACGAGAGGCCTAGTGAATTTTGGGGAAAGTCTTTGTCTAACAAATAGCCGGGATGATTCCAGGAATGAAAATTTCCAGGATAGCAAAACTGATATTTAGTAAATAGAGCTTAGTACGACACAAGACTATAGTGGAAGGGACGTTAATGAATATCTCGTATTGAACGTCATAGAAGTAATGACTGCAATGCCTCAAAAATCAGTATCAAAGTGATAGTTTGTACTTGGTCTTAAACATCAACCACTGACATCGATGTCAGTTACGCTTCAACTTGATCCTAAAAGCAAACCCCAATGTGCCAGTATTTGTTTCTTGATTTCTTTAGTTATTCAATTTATATAGCTATTTGAGTTTGATCATGTATAAGTGCCACAGGCTCAAATTCGGTGGGAAGGATGCCAGCGGTTGAGTAATGTCAACTTAATTGCTAACTATTGATTGCAGACGAGCCAATATTAAATCTTCAATAATCCAGTATTACCCACAGAAACACACAAAAAGCCAAAAAAAAAAAAAAAGAAAGTTAACTAATTGATCCCTGATATTTCCAGAGTATCTCAACAGCTAAAAATATTGAGTATTAACCCGTTTCACTACTGAACCCGATTATCAGCTTTGGGTAAAAAAAATACTAATTTATTGATTCGGAAGCGGCGTTTTATCTGATGGAAGATCAAGTTTATGGTTAAATGTAATCAACAGAAAAGAATGGAGAGCGCGTGTTTAATTCATTAAGTGGATCAATGTCGTAATTGGCCAAAATCAGCCGCAGAGCCTGGTGATCAGAGGCGTTCATGGTTGATCAAAGTAAATCAGAAATCGTCTTTTGAAAAAGAATCTTCGAATATTCTACTATACAAACTAACAAGTGACCAATCGATCTTTTGTATAATAATTACAATGTCTCAGTCTGACACAAGGACAAAAATAATGAGGGTTCGGTGGGCATTGTGGGTCAATATCCGAAATAGAGAGCGCCTGCCTATTCTTAAATTAGCATTTAAAACTCTGGCTTTCTCCCGGGCTCGATTACCAAGTACTTGCATCATTGGGGAATTTCAAACAATTTCAACCATATAAAAGGTGGAGAGCAGATTTCTTTCCGGATAAAAATATTGAAATTGTATTATTTCATGCAAAATATGAGTAATTCCTCTCCATTGCGCTATGAAAAATATAAATTATGAGTCAGTTAAACAAGTCTGTATATAGCTCAGTCCCAGCTATATTTAAAAGGCAGACGGCTATATCAAATAATTTATGGATGCCATCGATGGTGCTGTAGGGTGATGATGAGCCAGAGAGTCTCTCAAGCCGTTGCTAGTAACTTTCTTCACTGTTCTGTAAAGGCAGTCTTGCGCAAAGATTTATTCAGTTCAAAAAACACGTAATTTCTTTTTTTGGGGGGCTTTATTGACAGAAGTCATACGATCATCTCTCCAGAAATATTGTGAGTTACAATTTTCTGAGCCATTTTAGTAATACGAATTAGAATCCGTCGATCAAAGTTGTCGCCAAAACAATCAAAATAGTTTTTTTTTTCCAGTTTCCAAGTAAGTTTGACTGGTTGGTCATGTATGTATGTAAGTCTCGTAAGTACAGACCGGGCAAAAAGAGATAGAGAGTTGAAACTTTCAAATTTTCTCTTCATCATGTCTACGAAGAATGTTTTTTTCGGCTTTTGAAAATTCTCATTCCCTTCATTGAGTTTCAGTGTAGAGTTTGATTTGCTATGTAAGTTTTTGCTAAATTAATCCCCAGTTTGTGCCAGCATTCATGCTTTTTTTTTCGAATCTTCAAACCTTCTTAGTGATCATTTACACTCAAAAATCGAAAAAAGGAAATCATTCATTGATCACTTTTTTCAAATTTTTCAATTGATCATCCCTAATGACATGCTGTCAAAAAAAAGTTGGTTTCATGACGGTTCCTATCGAATGACTAACAAGATCCGTTCATCAAAAAAATCGTCCATTTTTTTTTTTGTCACTAGATAAGATTAGGAGTGTTGAGTTTTTAACCGATTTCATTATAAAAGATCGCTTCTGGTTGTATTGTAACAGATGCTTACTTGATAAAATGCTAGGCCCAGCTTAGTACTGAACAAGGCCACAAGGTTGGAGCAGTAGGCAAGGATCGAACACTAAAGTTCTATTAGTCTAGTTCACTAAACCTGACACCACGTGCATGAATGATTATAAACGTTTGTGTTAATCTATTGATCAATCATCTGGCATGATCCATGAATATTCCATTATTCGATGTAGGGCAGCTATCAGGGCAATTATCAAACTCACAACACTAGAAAACTGATTGACGAGGCGATATCGCTAACACTTAAACTATGGAAGGCATCTATGTTAAAAACATTTTGTTTATCACCCCTACTCTCATTTTGGAGCCATCCCAAAATTCGCATAATTACGTTGGCTATTATTCGGCAGCGTAAAACAGTGACGAGAGGATTCCATGCCAAATCCTTGCAAAGTGGACAGTTTTTCCTGTGGTGTGAAAATTGTAAACTCTATCGACTGTGTATCGAACTGTTGTAAAACCTGACTTGTTTTGAACTTGTTAGCGCCTAACCAATAAAAAAAAACAATTTCACTGTAGCGGTAAGATACAAAGCATTTACAAAGCTTAGCTTGGTCTAGTCACAAAGAAAGAATTGAACCCAATCCGGCAGCAATGCTCTACCAGAACTGTCCATTATCTTGTAATCCATTCAGTTGCCCAAGCCATTCTTGTAATACTCACAAGATTCACAAAAATCTCAAAAGGAAACATAAATATCAATTCTATTACGAGTGTTAAATACTCATCAGAAACAATTAAATGAACATTTTATAGGCATTTGGAATACTGAGATATTGAAGAATTTAAAAAAAAAAGTCCGTCTCAAATAGATACTAATCATAAAAAAAGGTTTGAGGGACGTGAAGGTTACAAGAATAGGTCAACGAACTGACTCGTGTTCAATTCGCACGAATTCCATTGAGAAAGGCATGCATCAAATTCTCCCTGCACTATGTCACATTGCCTCATTACTGTCATGCAAGGATGGTTATAGGGATTGAGTAAACACTTGGACGAACCACGCCCTTATTTTAACGAAGCAGTAGCTGCATCAGCAAGAGTCACAAAAGATTCTACTCGTATAGTCGACCTTGATAGTGGTCAAATCTATAATAATCAACATTAGTTGGCCTTGTGGTACTGTATATATTTTACGTTAGAATTTCCCCTGGGTCTTTTGAGTAGGCATGCTAAATTTGGTTGGGCAAATCAGACATTTTGCATTATACTGAAATTCGCAAACACAGTCAATTATTGAACAATCGTAGCGTCAAAATTTCTGTGAATATATCCAGTTGAAAAACGAATACAGTCAGAATAAATTCGATAGAAGACAACACTGGCGTTTTCCCCTGAAATACATTTAAAAAAGAGTAAAAAAAAAATCTAGAAACATCTATATTCTAGAGATATTATAGATAAACTCGTTAGAAGAGGGCTCCCGAGAAAAAGCTTTTTTTTTTCAAAATCAAATTTTTAGATTTAGTTGATTACTGATGCCATTTTTTCATTCAGTAGATAAAACAGCATGTCCAGGAGCACTGGAACAAACAAACAAACCAAATACAGATGCACATACATACATATAGATGCTAAAACAAACACGCAAACATACAAGCAAGTACACGCAGATATGAAAAAAACAAATCCTCCATTATGTTTTATTTGCTACGATTGTTCAATATTTATCAATCTGATCATTATCATCTGTGTGAGAGCAAAAGCGGACTCCACAATAATTTCATGGAATGGGAAATCATGTGCGAATTTCCCGCGCGTATAAGGCCAGTTTAAGACCCATTGCAAGTGTTTTAGGCACTGGGTAGAGCTGAAATTTCAATATTAACTGCTTCGAAAAATGAACCATTGTAAATAATACGATAGATAAGTAAATGAATATTTCATTGCATTTTGAAAAGGGAATGAAAAGAGAAGCAAGCCATTTCTTGTATACATTGTGCCTTTTTCTAGTTTGTTTTTCAGCTTGGAGCGCTGGAAATGCTGGCAAAAGAACATATGTGAATCTCTTGAGTCCAAACTCTCGATGCTTCTGCTAAATAAGGATACCGGAGCAGTTTAATGGTTCGTAAGAATAACAAGTTGTTTTCGTTGACGAAGAAAAACAGTAAGTGTAAAAACATTGCCTTTGCAAGAACAACACTAATGGCGGGTAAAAGAGGCTTTTTTGCCGACCTTTTATCTTCGTGCAATCCGGCTAAAAGTATTTACAATCGTTCGTGCGTACGCACACGTGTATATGTGTGTGGGCAAGTGTAAGATGCATCTTTACTTCTGACTTTCTCGCTCTTTTATGTTCTGATTTGATGCATTTTTTTCACTTCCGCCTAATCGCATGCACAAAGCATGTGTTCGGAAAAAGACGATAATAATGAGAATATATATATATATATATATATATATATATATATATATATATAGAGAGAGAGAGAGAGAGAGAGAGAGAGAGAGAGAGAGAGGAGAAATGTGAAATAGAGTGGAATTAAATCAACGGAGAAAAGAACGCGTGAAGTCAGAGGAAACCATAAATAAAAGAGACGTCTTTATTTAATCTCTTTAGGGGTCTTCAAATCAGTTGCTGTATTGCAGACCGAAACACAGAGAGAGAGAGAGAGAGTGAGTAAAGGATGATGGGGAGAAGAGAAAAGGAGAAAAGAGAAAAATAAAGAGAGGAGAGGCAAATGTGAGTGAGATTTAGAGACGGGAAAGTGTGAAAGAAAAAAGAGAGAGCAGCAAGCGAATAAGAGAAAAAAGAATGAATAAAATGAAAAAGACAACAAGAATAAAGAGTATGTGAGTGAGGGGCAGAGATACGGAGAGAATAAAGAAGGCAAAAGAACACATGAGTGAGAAGGAAAGAGAGGGAGAGGATAGAATAATGTCGAAAAAGAACTTATAAATAAAAGAGAGGAAAGTTAAAAAAGCGAGGGAAAAAGGCATTTGAGGGATGGAGAGAGAGAGTGAAAAGATAAAGAAAAAAAGCAGAATTCCTTATAAGAGAGAAAGAAATTAGAAAAAGAAAGGATAAAAGAAGATTGTGTTGGAAGTACATGAAGAAGTATGAAAAAATATCAAACTCTCAAATAGATGTTCATAATAAAAGCAGAGTATTTATGAAATCGACAAGACAACAACATGGAAAACGCTCCCCCTGCAGAGGCCAAGATAACACAGTAAACGCTTGAGATATTTATGAAGGATTTACACGTTATTGGGTAGGAATGCTGATCCACTGGGAATTGAGCAAAAGACTTTAGTCCAGCAAACAAGACAAATGATAAAAGCTCAAACAAAAATCTGCCCCTAGAGAAGAAAAGATACGAAATAGTTGGAGCCTTTGATATCCACGCAAGGAGACAAAATTTAGTCATCGTAACCGAACACATAATATTTGTCGGATAGAAAAACGAACATTTTAACAATTCTGCATTATTATTGAGACGATGCAAAGGTTTTGAATACTCTTCTCAGAATATTATAATATTTTCTATTCCGACTGAAGATGATTAGTTTTGTATTATATCTATAATGAATAAATTGGTAGGTATATAAAACTTGTTAGTTTAGCTCAACTCGTGAGAGACCTACTTTCCAATCATAATTTCTTTATTTCAAACTACAGTTCAAAAATGTTAATTTTAAGAGTAGGTTCGGTTAAATGTGACATGATTTTCCAGCAGTGAAGACTTTACTGTTTTTAATTTGACGAGGATTTCTTTGTTACAGTTTGGAGAAATTAAGTCAACTGTAACTGGAGTTTGACAAATAGAGATTCGCGGAAGAATCTAAAGTATTCTGACAAAAAGAATTGTTTGAGCCGACCAGAATACCGAGATGAATCCTAAAGTTTCAAGATGGCTTGCTGCTATTCGATCATGCTTCGAAAGTCATCAGATCAGCCTATATTATAACTCAACATGACTAAAATGACAATGATAATAATGATAATAATTAGTTGAAAACCCATATTACGGACTTTTTTTTCTGGCTGGCTATAACTAAAAAATAATTGTGGTGATGGTTAGAGATACTTACTTTAGCACCATTATAATAAATGATTTCAAGAACGTATAACTGTGTGCGAAAGGCAAATTTAGAGGATTGTGTCGACTCTGCTATAAAAGCACTTGAAGTCTACCCACAGGTAATGAAAGATAAATATAACTGTACAAAGTTGCAGTAGAACAGAAAAGGGGACAAAGAAAGGACCTGAAAATGAGCAACCAAAGATAGAATGAAAAACAACTGAATGGACATTTCAAGTGGCAAACGAAAGAAATCGCCGACAAGATGATTCGGACATGGCTATGAAGAGTAAGTTTAAAAAGAGAAACGTATTTCCTATTAAGATTAGCCCAGAACTGTTGAACAAGTAAAAAGTGCGTTAAAGCCAGGATTCAGAGACAATTAAATAAAGACTAGATGGATATAGAGAGGGTAACAACAATCATATAATAAGTAAATACGACAAGTCAGCTGAGAAAAAAAAAAGACTATAATAAGCATGACTGGGTAGCAAAGGTGATATATCGGGAATAGAGCAAACCACTGCGTTTCACCATGAGAAATCAATAGTATATGCCTGAACCAAAATCATTTTCACTAATGAAAAAAATTCTACGTGACTCTGAATTTGAACTAAAAAACAAAACAAAACAAAACAGATGACGTCACATTTCAAATCATGGGTGTTGCAGGGCCAGAATTTCTTGGATTTGTCTAGTTCATATTTCGATCTTGTATTCTGTCGGTCTCGGTTTCACATGTTGTGGGTTGTGATATCCATCGGTTGTCTGCCATCCTTTCAACATGACCTGCCCATTGCCATTTAAGTTCTTTTAATAGATTCTATCATGTCTCGGACTCCTGTTTCCTTCCTGGCATACTATGCTATACCCATCATTATTGGCGCACATTGAAAAATTGACAAAAGATTGGAGGGATGGAAAGAAATTACAAAAAAAGGAAGAAGTATTGGAATCATCCAGACGACAATATTACAAAAATCAGCCAGAATACTTGGAGTGCTCAAGTATTGAGAATGTTTTATCCACGTAAAAGCCACCAGATACAACCTGAGTGAAACCCAGTGAGTAAAATAATAATAATAATAATAATAATAATAATAATAATAATAATAATAATAATAATAATAATAATAATAATAATAATGATGATAATAATAATAATTATAGGTGAAAGAGAGAAGAGATGTTAGCTGAAGACTTGAGGAGACTTATTGTCACTCAGCCTTCAGCGATAACCACTGGGCAACCGGTGTGAAACTGTAAATCGCAGAATTACTGCGACCTATGAGTACTAGGAGAGGAGGGCTGGAGATTTGAGGAGACTTGCTGTCACTCAAACTCCAGCGGTTACCACCAGGCAACTGGTGTGAGATTGCAAATAATAATAATAAGACCTGAGGAGACTTATTGTCACTCAGCCTTCAGCGATAACCACTGGGCAACCGGTGTGAAACTGTAAACTGCAGTATTACTGCGACCTATGAGTACTAAGAGAGGAGGGCTGGAGACTTGAGGAGACTTGCTGTCACTCAAACTCCAGCGGTTACCGCCAGGCAACTGGTGTGATTCCAAATAATGATAATAATAATAATAATAATGATGATAATAATAATAATAATAATAATAATAATAATAATAATAATAATAATAATAATAATAATAATAATGGTAGTAGTGGTAGTAGTAGTAGTGGCCAAAATACTAGAATAAAGATTAGATGAGTCGGAAATAAAAGTAAGATGTTGAGCCAATGCAGACCACGTCGTTAATGGGAACTGCAAGAATATTGGAAAGGGTATTAGAGATTTGAGACTTGCAGTCGATCTGGCTTCAACGGTGACCACGAAAGATCAAGAGTGAACATGTTATACGAGTTATAAAGACAAAGGGAGGGTCGGGAGTGTACAGACCACTGCTACAAGGACGCTTGTGGGTCGAAGAGGCATGTTATCACTCGGTCTTCAGTGATGACCATCAGACATTCTGTGTGAACGTGCAGATCGGAAGAAGGGATTGAGAGAGAGAGAGACAGAGAGAGAACGGGGGATGGACAGGGAAAGTGAAGACAGGAAAGAAAAGAAAAGAAAGGGATGGAGGAAAAGGAAGAGGAGAAAGGGGAGAAAAGAAAAAGCGAGAGAAGACGAAGGGAAAGGGGTAAAACAGGCAAAAAAAAAGAAAAAAAAGAAGAGAAGAAGGAAAAGAGCGGAAAGAAAGAAACTAGGGAGAAAATGAAAGACAATACGAAGATACGGAAAAAAAGAAAAGAAAAAGGTGGAAAATAAGAAAAGAGAAAGAAAATAAGAAGGAATAGAAGACAGAAAAGAATGAAATGAGTAGAAGGAAGAAGAATGAAAATGAAAAAGAAAAGAAAGAAGGAAAATATAATTCGAAGTAACTCATCAAGAAAAATATCCTTCGTAGTACTAAAGATCATTATGATAATTAGGTGGAATGATTAAAAGGAAGGAACTAAAAGGAACCTATCTGGTTAGTCATTCAGTAGAAACCGTTACGTGACAAACGTCCTTTGGCTGCATACTGGGTTAGGGGTGATCAATTAAAACACTGGAAAAAGTTACTTCTCTCGTGTTTTGAAACAAATTAGCATGAACTTTCATCGTAAATATTACTACCCTTTTGGGGGGTCAGGGGAAGATTGAAAAACAATGAAAAACGTTTTTTCTTGAAATAAGGAGTAAATGTTTGCATCCAAGGCCCAATTGGTGTGGCCTGTATGCACGAAATATACATAACTAGGCAGCCAGAATACCTATAAAACTGAAACAAAACCTGTGTACAGATAAATACATAGCCAGCCAGCCAGCCAACTCGGATAACTAAGAAAACTGAAGAAACCTACGTGGACGGTTCCCTACAAAACGACATTCATGCAATTTGTACATCGTGTGCCAGCCAGTTAATCAGCCAAACTAACTTCGAAACTGAAGAGACATATGCTGCTGTTGACAGTTGCAGTTGTCGTTTTCTATCACTAATAGAAGAGGAACGATTTCTTTGGGGGAAAAAAGGACAAATCTTGAAGTAATTACATTGGGAAATGTTCGGGAATCAAACACAATGATAGAGAGAGAGAGCAAGAAAAGATTGAGTGAGGAGGAGGAAGAAGAAGGAAATGTAAAAGGCTTTTAAGATGAAAAACAAAACAATCAGAAGAGGAAGAAAGAGAGAAAAAAAAAGAAACAAGAACGAAATGAGGGAAGGAGACAAAGAAAAAAAGTTGTACAGGGGGAGATTCCATGTCAGTCAAAAGCAGTAAATAAATTGTGATTGAACCACAAAGACCTGATTTCAGAAACAGTCAACCGAAACTGTCACTAAAACTGTCAACACAGGTTTCTTCAGACTTTAAATTGGTCAGTTTGGTTGTATATATATGCATCCTTGTATTGTGCTCAATGGAGCTAGAGGGCTGAATGTTTACTCTCTATCATGTATGGACAGTTTTTTTTCAAATGTCTAAAATCTCCACTCCGAATATGTTTTTTTTTTTTTGTGGGGGTCATTTTGCCAAGCAAATTTATGCTAAATTGATTGCTAGTTTGAGACCAGGAGGATTCAGGATTTTTTTCTTTTTCAAAATTCAGGCATTTTTAATGATTTCTACCCGAAAAAATGTGAGTGAAATAAATTATTCGTTGATCGAGTTTTTCTTTTTAATTGATCATCCTCATCACGACATGTTGACAAAAGTCGGTTACAAGACGGTTTCTATTGAGTGACTCACTAGACCTGTTTCTTTGTTTGTCTTCTTTTGTGGTTTTGATTTTTTTCATTATCCTAGATCAGCATCTAATCGATCTATGGAGCAAGATGTCGGTAGGTCAGGGCAATACGTCTTCCTTTCTTTGTTTCTAACGTTTTTGCCCTCCAGAGGCTGACGATATTCTCTGATCAGGTCAAATCTTCTCCCTCTACTCACCAATAACAATGCTTTCGACTACGATAAAAAGATAACAGCAGCAAAGAAATCAAATGAAAAACCGTCAGCTGGTCGACCAGAGTGTTATGAGAGTGGTTTGGAAAAAATCCGGGAACGGATGTATGAGAAGAGGGAGAGAACAAGAGACAGAGACAGAGACACAGAGAGACAGACAGAGATAGAGACAGACAGAGACAGATGGAGAGAAAAAGACAGAGAGGGAGAGAGAGAGAGAGACAGACAGACAGAGTCAGAGAGAGAGAGAAGGGGTAGAAATGAAAAAAAGAACAGACAAGACAGAAAATTACGAAGAGAGAATGAACTAAAAGAAATAAGTAATTTCTGATGATGATACGTGAATAGATATAAAAAAGCTGAGATATACAGAGAGGTGAAGAGATAGATATAACCAAACAAAGGCGGCAATATATGTGAACGAAGATGATAGAAAGATAGATATACAGACAGACTGAGATATATTCAAATAATTAGATGGATTGATAAGCTGAGATATATTCAAACACAGATGGGTAGACAGTAACTCATAAATAAGGTAAAAAGTTAGTTTAATACAGTGAGGATTTAGTTTTAAAAAAATACAGCCTCAAATGAGGAAAGAAGTTCGAAATGGGAATGTTAAAAGATTAAAGTTTTTAACAATGAAACAAAGTACTGTCGACGGAACAACCAAGATTATCAAATAAATTAGAGATGACTGACAACTATGGACAGAGTATTGTAGATATCTTTGCTTGTAAACGTGTTGAAACAAGTATCACCTTAACTAGTAAAAATGATGGAATCCTGACTTCACTGCCAGAGAAAACGCATCCTAATCACCAAACCATAGCCGCACTCGCTTTTATATTATCGTTACACGGTCTTTGCGTATGTCTCTTGATCTTTCTGCCTTGTTTCCCCGTTTATAGTCGCTCTTTCATGCTTGCATCCAACACTGTATCAGAGACGTTGTACACATAAAGATAGACGAAAGGGCGAAATGAAAACAAAAAGTGGACAAGGAAAAACATTACAAATCAGAGCAGTTTTAAAGCAAATAGCGTTCCCAACAAAAAGAAAGATGGCAGAACGGTTCATTAGGCTTTATGTGCACGAGTGACTTGAAAAGAATATTGCATGAGTACATCTTGTTGGACTATAGTTTATATGTTTCGAAAAGAAAAAGAGGAGAAAAGGGAAAGTACCTTCACACACACTTACACACTGACACACAGACACAGACACAGACACACACACACACACACACATATATATATATATATATATATATATATCAGTCGAGTTCATACTTGATCCACAAGAGAGAATATACACGAAATTTCTTATAGCGTGACCACGTTTATCTATCTAACGAAGGCTAAGCCTCAGATTCAAATACTGAATTTTGTGAGAGCAAAAGAAGATTAGCTCTTATCTACATGCCATGTAGTAGCTTTTAAACTGTATGTGTGAGCATGTATTTCTGTGCGTGTGTTTGATTGTATGTGAATCGAGGTAAGTAGAACAAAAAAAAAACAGGAGCGAGTAAGGACTGAACCCGCTTTTCTCAGCTCTCTATCGAATCGCTGGACACCTCCATGTAAGAAAAAGGTTTAACAAGCAGAAAAAGATGAGCATGGCTATTGTCAAACCAAGCAGCCATAACGAACCTTCTGCAAAATAGCAGACACCAAAAGCAGTTGCACACTTGGTCAAATTTGATCGAGGGTAACCATACACATACACGTGTACTCACATACGCTGGCGATTGTGCGTCCATCAATACACCACGAGAAAACAGTTTCTATCTGACCATAAGCTTTGTTATTATTTGAATATTACTAAGTTTGATTGTGAATAGAGAGATCTTACGTATCTTGGGGAAGGTTTATGCCCAACGACGAGCGTTAAAAGTCTACTGGATTTGTTTAAAGTGTGCTCAACGTTCAAAAACAAGGAAATCCCACTTTAATCCTCAAAAGGTTATACAACCAATGCATACTACCAATAATTACACATATAGTAGGGACCAGGAACCAAACCAAAAGACTGACCCTTGAAATTGGAACCATACAACGTGCACAAGAAAGAGTCATGCTCAACACCACATAGAAAGACGCTAAAAAATGATTAAGGTGATGACGTCATTGATGATGATGATAATGATTTGTTCAATTCCATCTCAGTGTGTATTTTTGTAAAGTGATCTTTTAAGAATATACGATAAGTCTGCAGCCTGTCACTTCAGAACTGTTAATCTGAAAATTCACTGTATAATTTCAATCTATGTTATTAATATTCAACACTGAATCAAATTCATTGACAAGGAAGGAGATTAAGTTGAAGTATACATCTATGTTATGTGAAATTTTCTTTTTTTTTCGCTTCTAGACTGGTGTGACTGATATACCTACACACACACACACACACACACACACACATATATATATATATATATATATATATATATGCACACTAGAATATATATATATGTTATATATATATATATATATATATATATATATATATTTATATATATATATATATATATATATACATATATATATATACATATATATATATATATACATATATATATATACATATATATATATATGTATATATATATGTATATATATATATACATATATATATATATATATATATATATAGAGAGAGAGAGAGAGAGAGAGAGAATTTGCGTGTGTGCATCTAGAAAGCATGTTTGTAAATTGATTGTTCAAAATGAAAATATTTGTATGTATATTTATGTCATCAATATGTATGAACCCATTCCTATTGATTGTACTGACTTATAAATACATATATACACATATTACATATCATGTGAGTATTCATTATGCATAGATATCTTAATCCAGACACAAGTATCGAAGTGTATTATATATAAAAACTTTATCAATCAAAGTAATACATACAACTAACAATATCATGTCAAAATGATGCATTTCAAACAAAATTTCTACCTGCCTGAAGTGTCATATCTGTTTTATGGAATACAATTGGATGTATGATTCTATATATCTTAGGAACAATGAGATGTATGCATGTGTATATTTGAAGAATAATGGATGTAGGTATGTATGTATTTGTAAAACAACGGGGTGCATACATGTATATATTTGGAAAACAAGGATAAGTATTCATGCATACATCTGGAGAACGATGAAATGTATGCATGTGTGTATTTGAAAAACAATGTGATGTACACATGTATACATTTGAAGAAAAATGAGATGTATGGATGTGAATAATTGTGCTTGTCCTTGGATTTGACTATTTATATAGCATTCCATTCTATCAGCAGTGACGTTTGCTTTACTCTGTGAATGTATGTGTGTGTGTGTGGATGAATGATGTCATGTGGAAACGGTTTGACATCTCTGCATCAAAAGTGACTGCATTTGAAAGCCTAATCTAAAAGCACTTGGCTAATTGCACTCTGCAAAGCACCCGCTTCTTTCTCTGTGTACGAGTTTAGTTATCTGCACACGTCCATGTATCAGTATTCCAATGCAAGTCGAATGTATCCACAAGTAAACCCATATGATACTCCCTTTCTTTCTGCATCTCTCAGGTATTTTCTTCCTCAGCCTCTCCATCTTTTGAAAAGTGTGTGTGTCCTTCTGGGCATATTTCTTTACAAAATAGATGAGTGCACACAAATGTTTTATTTTTATTTTTTTTATGTAGAAATATTTTCTATTGGACTCTAAGAGTTTGTACGTTGTAAATAGATTTCTATGGAATATTGTTGCCGGGATAAAATATGTATGCATTTCTATTTTCACTGTTGTATGCATTTTACGACATTCCGAAATTAGACAGGTTTCATATTTTCCGTTTTTTTTTTTTAGGCTTTTTCCAACTTACCTTTTTACTTGTATCTTTTTGTAGTTTTTCTTCATTAAAGAACGAACTTTTTAGACAAAATTAGTTTTTCATAGTTGAGCTTTTTGGGTTTGTTTTTTACTTATATAGCTTCTGTTTCTCTACTTCTCCCACATTCACTGTTTCTTAAGTAAATCACTGGTTAGGATGCTCGTCTCACAGACAACATATAGTGTAGTAAGTTTGATCTGCATACAAGTAGGAAGACTATTTGATTCGTAAGACGATGCCAAAATAGTCAACTTCGTTAATATTCGTTCTCTTTTATTCTTCCTTTCTCTGATTCATTCAGTCATTCCCTATTTCATTCAACCCTTTCTGTCTTTCTCTCATTTACTCCGTCTTTCTTGCTTTGGCTCTGTTATTCTCTGTTTTATTTTGCTTTTTTTTCATTCCGCCTATCATTCGTTCTTTATTTCTTTTTTCTTTTTTCTTTGCCCTTCTTTCTTTCTCTTATCTTAACTTCCTTCCATCTCTTTCGTTTCTCTCAAAATTTTTGTTGTCCTTGTCATCATGCTGTACGAAACACTTAAACATGGAAGAAGCCCAATTTAGCATGCATACTCAATAAAACTAGGTCTTATAGTGAAAGTTTTAAGACAAAATGGTTTTAGATGAGGGTTGTATTTATAATATACTATGATTAATACCAAAAAGAAGAGTATAAAACCAATGTATCCCCTCGATAGTTACCCACTGAAACATGGAACCTAACCAAGAGACTGACCTTTAAACTGAGAGATCACATTACTGTACAATTTATCAGGGAGAGAAAAGGAGTCCAAGACATCTTAGAATCAGTTATAAAACTCAAATGACAATGGGCTTGTCATGTTGTAAGTTCAGACAACCGATAGACATCACAACTCACAACATCGATCGCTACAGATTACATGCATAACAAAAGCCAGCAAAATACAAGATGGAGACGAACTTAACAAATCAAGAAAGTATTGGTTCTGCGATGCCCATGATAGAGAGGTCTGGCCAATCCTGGGGAAGATCTATGTCCAACAACAAACGATAAAAGACTGATAATGATGATGATGATTGATAAAGAGAAACCCGACTTCCTGCAAAATATGTAAGGAACAATATTTCCTTCTTTTATATGTTGATATGTATTTCTCCAATGGAAGAAAAGTGAACGGAAACTTTTCATTCCATCCACATCTGTACCGCCTCATTTTGATTCTCTCATTTGGCTCTCCCTCCATTGTTTCATTACCGGGTATTTTCAGTCATTCATTATCGACAGTTAAACTTATCTGCTCTTAAAATAAAGCATCTCTAAGTTAAAAATTGCCAATTTGATCGCAAGAGTTCGAACATTATGAATTATATTTAGATGTATTTTTCTAATTGAATCAGTTTAATTTTGGACTTTGTAACAACACATCCCTTTTTAAGTTTACCCTCAGGGTGAGACTAACTTTTAAAAGCCGTGTCCATTGACCAAGAAAACAATTGGCTTACTGGGCAGGGATTTTCATAAGCCATTCATTACAGTCACCTATTTCTGTCCAAACGAACTGGACCTACTTGCATATTGAACAGCTTAGTGTCAGAGGTCGGCACAATCCCGAGCCGTTCTGTCTTGTAACATAGTTATGGGTCGACTTACACGTTTTCTATGGCTTTTTTTGGTGATTGCAAGTACTTTTTGCAGTTTATGCGATGACTGCAAGAAATAAGAGAGTGAGCGAGAAGCTTTGTTTTCCTTGGTGAGAAATTAAAGCTGCATCTGTTGTAAAGCTTCGAGAAGCTTGGTATTCTCGTTTCAAACGAGAAGAAATATCATTTGAAGGCCAAGCATAATTTGGTCATCCTTGAACGAGCTGAAATGACGAAAAGGTTCGCCAATCGATGGAGACTGCCATTGGCCAATTTATGAGGTGACCGGTTTGATTTGAACTCATGCCAGCAAATGGTAACTGGAGATTTGTAAATGAAACACCCCTTTAAAAAAAAATGTGTCAGGTTTGCTAACAGGAAATATAAAAACATCGTTTGAATGGATGCCACGTTCTAATGGAAACAGTTTCTTTCAAAAGTTGTGACCAGGAAATAGTCAACAATTCAGTTTATTCCTGGGTAACATATATATATATATATATATATATATATATATATATATATATATATATAGTCTAGAAAGCTTTACAACTCTAGGCAGTAATCACATTAAAAACAATCTTCCTTCCCAATATCTGTCAATGTAATTTTTATATTTTTCTTCTGTGTTTTAAACATAGTTCGATATCATGGTACTGAGTGTATATTTTCTCTCACTGGGATCATCAGTTGTTTACCATGTAACTGTTTTGGGAATTTAAACAAAAAACAGACCTATTAACATGGCACCCCATTCGTGTTAATTAAACTTCTAGCTATTATTTTGATATATAACAAGTTATACGCGCAGTTTGTTATTTTATATATGGTATTGTCGTTATGTATTGTATACGGATGTTATATTGTACTTTATATATATATATCTATAAATATATATATATATGTGGAGAGAGAGAGAGAGAGAGAGAGAGAGAGAGAAAGGGTGAGGGAAGGGATGCTGGATAGATCTTTAATCAAGTTTTATAATCTAAGGTATATACATAAATATGTATGTAAATACAAATATATAATCATGTTTCAATATGTATTTTATTTGGTTAGATCGATGATTAATCACGTTTTACATGTCAAATAACTTAGAGGTTTGCTTTGATATTTGTTAAGTAAGGGTTACTTTTACAACGATATATTCCGCAAATATTTTACGTTGCACTCTCACAGAAGCATCAGCGTTTTTAATGCAGACAAAATAGTTATGACGAAATGAATAGATGTATTTTCTTTTGCATTCAAATCTAACATTGTCCGTCATCAGCTCATCCTTGACGGGTTTCAGTATTTTTTAACTCAAGCGACTGAAACGATAATTCTATAGCCGAAATTCAAGGCTGGAAGCAGTGAACTTTTGCTTCAGTAATAAATTATTGAATTAATCTATGATCACCTCGATTTGTTCTGCTTTAATGCATCAGTGACAATCGATTATACACCATTGATTTAGAATGACCATATCATTGAATACCAATTAATCTAAGTGAAACGCTTCACACATCATCAACAAAGCATGTGTTATTGGTATTCAGTGCTCTTGACAGAGTTAAAATCGCTTGCAGGTATGGTTCAATGGTAATTTGGAGGGCTACGGATCGGGAATCAACCGGTCTTCTCCAAAATTTATCCGATGAGGTTGTTAATAATACGCAAACTGACGAGCAACCAGACACCTGATATCAAAGATGATATAGAAAATATGGAATAAATATATGGATGAATAGAAATAATCTAAGGACATGATGAGATTATATGCTAATTTTTCTGTTCATCTATCTGTTTATTTGTTTGTCTGTGCTCAAATGGGATGGTGTCATCAATTGCTACACCTTCTCCTAATGACATAACAAAGGAGATTCCGTCGTAGAAACTCTGAAGATCCAATGTCTGATAACACCTCAAAACAGCTTGATTTCAGATGAGATTTTAAAAATATTTCAGTAAATACATAACACCTGAATATAATAACATAACAGTAATTATTGGATCAATTATCAATTACCAAACATAAAATGAACGTAGATTTTATTTCAAGTTGACACAAAGGGATGTTTTATTTCCAAAGTTGAAACATTGTTAGATACCTGAACAACTAAACCAATTCTAGGAAATATCCCATTTCCAATTGGTTCCAAGGATTTCCGACAAAATATAACGTTTTTGCATGCTCCTACATGGGTGAATGTGTAATGATTATTTCATTTTTAGATGGGGGCAAAGTAAGAGGTTTAGTTGATATTGAAATATCTATAAGTTTTATCAATCACATCATCCTTTTGTTTTTGAGTAACTGTAGCCATCAAAGATGGCCAAAAGTTATATACTCTCTTATAAGTTTGTTTACGTTTGTTTGTTTTAGCGATTCTGGCAATATCGTTACGTTTACAGACTTGGCACCAGTACTCTACTATAACGTATCTCCAAATATTTATCTTTATTTTTTGGAAAAAAAAAGGAAGCTTTTTCGATTATTGGTGGGATTATGTCTGGTGGGCAAGCACATATTCATATATACATATACAGAGACAGACAGATGAAAATAAGTATATAGTAATAACATCCCAACGATTCTTTTTCATAAATGTACATTTCCATAGTAAGGTCAAAACGAGATAGAACACATCAGGTGCCTGACAAATTTATGCTTACATCCAAAAGATGGCATAAACACAACCCACTCACATGGATATACGTATAGTCATGAGTAGATAGTTTGATAAAATTGATCAATTCATCAATTGATCATATGTATATAAAATATGTCTTAATGTATAAACTCACTGAAACCATCTTATCTGGCAGATTTCCCTCAAAACCTTTCCTTTTAAACCTTCCCTTAGTTTCTCAAAGTAATGCAAGTGACCTATCTCCTGGGAAACAATACAGTACGGCAGCCGGTAACTAGGTCTTGGTTTCTGTTGCATGCATCAGCTAAGTGATCCTTGCAAGTCTCAAGTTTGGTCAAGACCAAGACATTCTACTTACAAGTTTTTGTGACCACCCTTTTGAGAGGATGCACGTCTACCTAAGGGATATATCTACCGATATCATACATTCTAGAGCGTACTTATTTAGCTGGTGAATACACAAGGAAATTTGTCCAAATCAAGGGTTATTCCGACGCTCTTCACCCATACCGAGAATTGAACCCGGGTTCTTCTGCGTGTGGTAGATTTTGAAAGAATTAGTAGCAGGGGGATGATGAAAGTGTGGGTGGTTCATCTAAAATCCGATTGTCAAAAAAAAAAAAAAGAAAAAAAAATTCCAAATCAAAGAAAGTGTACGATTTTTATCAATAATTAGTTCTGGAGTCATATTATATGTCTGATTCATCAGATAAAAATGAGTATTTACAACATTTTTAGCAATACAGTTCGCTAGAAATTGATAAGATAGCCAATTTCAGCCGTTTCTGATGACAGTTTTGTCAGACTCTCGGAGTTTACTTTTTGTATCACAATTAGTCAGATCTGGAATTTAAGGTGTGTGAATTTCAGACGCGAATAACAGAGTGAGTGGAAAAAAAATATTCTTGTGATTCCCTGGCATCATGTCATGTCAATTCGTTTTCCCGAGTTCTCAGTATATTTTTAGTAAACATTGAATCAATTTTTTCTATGATCACACACACACACACACACACACACACACACACATACATACATATATACATATATTCTTTTTTTTTCTTTTCGGTGAAAATTACTTGGCTACTTAAGATGTCATTATAGCAATATAAAAACATAAGATTTTCAAAAAGGCAATTAATATTTGTCTGTTATCCTGAGGTATTCGTCTGACCACGTTATTTATGATGAATAACTATTTGCATTGGCGTTTCTGTCCTACCAGACATTGGTAAATTTGGGGATCGAATCTAACTGGAAGCAAAACATTTTTTCTCTTTCTTCCTTGCTATCGAGGTCAATCGTGGATTAACCATTAGGCTGGGACTGACAGACAGACTGGTTGACCGGCTGACCGAAAAAAAGGTTGTTATAGATTGTACTCGTACTACTTCTTTTCATGCATTGTTTTTGCAAAAAAAAAAAAAAATTGCTCATAAAATCCCCCAAACAGCTCCAAATAATAAGGCTGATTGGTGTGCATCTTCTATTCAGAGCGTCATTAATGGGGATTTTTGGTTCAGTATTCTTTCATTATTCCTAATGATTGTACTGGATTTTACATTACTTGGATGTCTCAGCGATTGGAGATCTTTGAATTGGTCAGGATGGCGCAAAATTAAACGTCACGAAGAAAATCATCCAAGATCAGTGAGGCGAGTTCAGAATAATGAGCGTCAGAGAAATAATTGGAAAAAAAAGAGTAACGAATCAAAAAGGGGAAAGAAAGAATGAAAAAATAGACAGAAATTTAGAGAAGAAGCCCAAAGGGATAATGGAATTTGATATGAGTGAGAAGAATCAAATAAGACTTATTATATTTCCCATTCTTCCTTTTTTCTTTCTCTCACTCTCTTTCTCCTTCTCATTTTTTCTGGCTCTGTCTCGGTCTCTCTCTCTCAATAAATTCAATACGAATCAGGAATGCAATATGATACGACATAATATCAGATGTGTGGAGAGTTTATCTCATTAAGTCCTCGGTACATTCAATATCTAACATTAAGTTGACTTAGAGTAAAGCTTCCTCATTTCTCTCTCTGTCTCTCTCTCTCTTCCTCTCTCTCTCTCTCTCTCTCTCTCTCTATATATATATATATATATATATATATATGAATGGATGTTGATGTGGGTTATGGTTAATCCAACAACATGATAAATGAGTGACAATATTGGAAGTTTTGTTTTAAATTCCAAAGATTTGATTCCAAATGCTTCATCCATTTTTCTTGACTTCTTCAGAATGCAAATGATGCAAGGATATAAGGAGGAAACTTTTCATACCAGGAAATTTTGAATTATGTATCATCACACTAATTATATGCTTCTCCTTTCTTTAGGTCGGTGTGTTTCAAATTCCTAGAAACCACGAACATACACGTTTAAAAATAGTTCACGTTCACCTTGGCATAATTCAAACTCTCCAGCTATAAACAGTTGTCTCCTTCTTATAAGGACAGAAATGAATAAATATTAATCGATGTACAATAATAATCAATTTATATCAAAATATATATACGTGCAAGCTATCATCGTAATATACGCATTTGGTGCAACATCTCTTCATTGATATATGTATGTTTGTGTGTGTGTGTGTGTGTGTGTGTGTGTGTACCACTTTGTTTATTTGTACTTATCGGAAATACATACTGCTCCATATTTTCAAAAACAACCGTTTAATCTAAATCAATGAAAATGGTTAAAAAAATAGAGCATATAATAATCATTTGTATTATATGGATTACTATAGCTGGTCGATACATTTCTGTGCGGTGTGCATTTTCCAAGAATATATATATATATATATATATATATATATATATATATATATATATATATATATCCAACGGATACATAATTATGGTTTTGTGTGGACTTATCTTTTGAAATCAAAGCATCTGGCACTAAATATGTTTTCAATGAAATCAAAGGTTCACAGGAGCTACTGACAATGGATACCCTTCTTGAAACATGTATTGTATACTATCTACCTGATTTACCAATAATACACTCACACACACACACATATATATATATATATATATATATATATATATATATATATATATATATATATATATGTATATATATATATATATATATGTATATATATATGATGAAATGAAGGATTCAATACACTGCCAAGTTTATTTTTCTGCCCTTTTTGTGCTGCTTCAGACAAATTGTATATATATTTATATATATATATATATATATATATATATATATATATATATATATGTACATATTATGTGTGTATATATATATATATATATATATATATATATACATATGTATGTGTGTATATATATATATATACATATGTATGTGTGTATATATATATATATATATATATATATATATATATATACCTTACATGCTCTTGGGAGATTCATACATACGTTTCTCCCTGCATTGTGTCCCATCGCCAGGTCGGTTGACAAAATGTATCATCCCTGGCAGTGGAGCAGTAGCAAACAACTGCCATCCACATAATCGACTTTGAATGCAGTCAATAAGTAAATGGCCCCCGAGGACGGTCGTCTAAGTTACACACAACAAAGATACCTGCTTGTCTATCTATTTAACGTGTGCTGGTTCTTAAGCTCCAAGAAGCCCACAGTATTTCAGAGATCGACCAATCGATTCCAATATCAAAGAAATCATACCGATCAGAGGTGATGATTCTTTTTCCCTGCTTTAAAAAAGCCACGTGTTTCTATCTTTCATTAGATCTGTTTCAAAGCCGTTAGTTTCTTTGAGCTTTGATTGTCATAACACTTATCCAGATTCCAAATAGATAATGGTTAAATAAAGAGATACTCATATTTTAATTACATATGCTAAAAACCGTTGTTTTCCTCAGAATGACGTCTGCTTCCCCTTACTGTCAGTCCTCTAATAGAAAATATAATCTAATATCTAAAATATATATCACGTTCCATTTTTAAAATATGTTGTCTTTATCCTTGGCAATGGACAATAAGTTTTACGATTTACACCATTTTGATAATTCCAGGCTTAGAACTAACGGGATACTTTCAATCTGAACATTATTTATTATGAAGAAACTATATAGATAAATCTTAGTTCATTTTTTCGCATTGTTTCCTATTGGCATAGATTTACCCTATTTACGATATAGGATTGTTCTCAGTACACAAATCTGTTTACTTTTCGTTCTTCTTCCTCTTTCTTCGCGTCTTCTTCTCATCTTTCTTCTTCAGCCTGTATCATTTTTCTCAATTCTATCCACAGAACTTTATTATAAAAAGAAAACATTTTTATCGATTTTTTCTCTCTCAATGATGGAGGAAAAGATGCAGAAGAAAGAGGGAACTCCCACAATATTTTGGTAGCCCTGTTCTTGTTGATTCTTGGATCAGCTGACACAACGAAGGCACAAAAAGCCTAAGTTAAAAATAACTCTTTTTTCTTCTTCAAAGGTGACTCTTTGCTAACACAAAAATCAATAAGTAAGAAATAAGAAATTAATCAAGCGATCGATACTACTTCTGATATTACGAATACGTACAACAATAACCTTAATGGATGAGTTATTGAGAGCAAGGCCAGACCTACAAATGCCGCCAATGTAATTTATAGTAATTGCTGAAGAGTAAGACAGCAGCAGTTGTAGTTTGATGAAGGGCAAATTAATTCATATAGGCTTCCCGTGCACAAATACTCAAAATTTATTAAGAGAGATACACACCCGTGCGCGCACACACATATGTATATATGTATGTATGTATCTTGATAGAACCAAACTGTGATAGATAGATTGATAGATACGACTAGACTGTGATAGATAGATGCACAGATACGAGCAAACGATAGATAGATATATGGATGGATCCAAACTTTGTTATATATATATATATATATATATATATATATATATATATATATATATATAGATAGATAGATAGATAGATGAATGCCATCAGATAATAGATAGATACGGTCAGACTGAGATAGAGGAATTGATAGATTAGATCAGACCAGGGATAGATGAATAGATGCGACTAGACTGCGATATCTGTTATGTATCTGTTTCTCGTGCACAGACACTTGAATGTGAGTTAAACACCCGTGCACAAATTACATGCATATGTATGTATGTATGTATGTATGTATGTAGATAAATAGATGAAATCAAACTGTGATAAGTAGATTGATAGATATGACTATACTGGGATAGATAGATATATAGATACGATGAGACGATAGATAGATAGATAGATAGATAGATAGATCCAAACTTTGGTATAAATAGATAGATAGATACCATCAGACAATAGATAGATACGACCAGACGGTGATAGATGGATTGATAGATACCATCAGACGAAAGATAAATGAATAGATATGGCCAGACTGTGATATACATCTGTTCGTCGTGCACAGATAATTGAATGTTCGTCAGTTACACACCCGTGCACACATTATAAATTGTATGTATATATGTATGTATGCAGAAAGATAGTTAGATAGATATATAGATAGATGGATAGAAAGATAGATGGATAGAAAATATATATATATATATATATATATAGATAGATAGATAGATAGATAGATAGATAGATAAATAGATAGATAGTTTGATGGATAGATATGGCTAGACTGTGATAGATAGATGGGTACAACAATAAATAGAACAATAAAAATGGCCAAAATCTGTCATAGTCTGACCGTATCTATCAATCTATCTCTCTATCGTCCAAATCATTTGATCTGATTTAGACATTTGTTATTAGATTTAGCTTGTCTAGTCGGAGCTTTGACGTTTCCCTGCAACCTCTATAAAACAAGGAGATCTCAGCATACTAAAATCACTCGAAATGGCAAATAAAAAATGTGTCATGTCAGAGTGCGCTGAAGCAAGTAGAGTTTGTTGCAAAAGAAAGGGCGGATGTGACGTCAACAAAGTGAAAGGGAAACAGGTCTGATTAATCACTCAGTACAAACCTTTTAAGAGTCTTTTGGTAGAATACCGCGTGATCAAAACATTGGAAAAAAGTGGTTATCAATGAATGCTACTTCTCTGGCGTCATGTTGGACAAAGACCTCTAAAGAGGTAAGATATTTTGAAAAACGGACATGAACAGTACTGGATACGAACTAGTAATCAATTTAGCCTAGACTTACAATGTAAATTGAATACCCTACAAAAACTTTTGGAGATTTTTTTCCTTGAACATAAATAAATAGATAAATGTTTCAGCCCTCTAGTTCGATTTGTGTGGAGAGTATGCGTGATACATACATAGATACATAGCAAGTCAGCCAAACAGATTTGTGAACTGAAGAAACCTATGTTGACTGTTTTGGTTTGCTTCCTAATGGTTCTGTGAGAGTACACCCAGTGACCAATAAATTGGAGGTGTCTCCTAGCAAGCAGATTCTTTTACGTGATTCACATAAAGGTAAGCCTGCTCAATAAACAACTTTAACGGCTTTTTCAGTTCCTAACGGTATGCATTATTCACGAATAAAACACTAATTTAAATAAGTTAGTTGATGCATTTGCATACAAATCTATAGGTTTATACATCATCAGCAGCAGCAGCATCAGCATCAATCTTTTATTGTCCGTCGTTGAACGTAAACCTTCCACATGATTGACCACACCTCTCTATCGCGAGCGTCACAAAGCCAGTAACTTCTGAATTTGTCAAGCTCGTCTCCCCAACTTGTATTCTGCCGACCATGCTTGTGCAGGTGATCTATGGGATTCCATGTTTTGAGCCGTGATGTCAATCAGTTATCAGCCATTCTAGCAGCACGCCCAGCCCATTGCCATTTAAGTTTTCTAGTAGATTCTATGATGATTCGGGCTTCTATTTTCTTCCTGATATTCCATGATTCCCTGTGATCTCTCCATCTGAGGTTGAGCATGATTCTCTCATGCACATGTTGCATGCATCTCGGTCTCTGGGTCTGTGTCTTGGTTAGGTTCAATATTTCAGCTCCGTTGGTGAATATCGGGAGGATGCATTGATTGTATATTTAGGATTAATGGGATCTTCTTGAATTTTTGCCAGTGATCCTTCGCTTGATTTCTTCTCTTTGGGAGGATTTCATAGAGATCCATTGTCCTAGGTAATTGAAATGATTTACTTTTTCCCGTTTTTCATCTTTGATTTTGATGGTTGCATTTTCATTTCCGATGCGATTGTTCCACGTGACCTTCGTTTCGCTGAAGTTTATGTGTAGACCAACTTTCTTGCTTTTTCGTTTAGTTCATCTAGCATTAGTTTGAAGTCGTGTAGGTTCTCTGTAAGAGTGGAAATGTCGTCTGCAAATCTGAGGTTGCTCAGATGTTTGCCGTCTATTTTGATTCCTCTATTCTCCCAGTCTAAGTTTCGGAAGATCATCTCGGGGCAGGTTGTGAAGAGTTTGGGTTTGCTGGTATAACCTTGTCTTACTTTTTTTTTAAGTTTGAAGGGCTCAGAGTCCTTATGTAGCCTGATAAAAGAATAGCTATGACTGTATATATGTTGCAATACTCTGACGCACACAGGGTCTACACTTTGTACAGCGATAGCTCCCATGACAATGGAAATTCCCACAGAGTTCATAGCCTTCTTGAAGTGTATAGATTATACAGCAAGTGGCATTTTGTATTCTGCTGCTTTTTCTTCCAGCTTATCTATTGGATGGAGATTATCCATGGTCAAGTAACTTCTTCTACAGCCAGCTTGTGCCACTGGTTGGTTCTCATCTAGTGTTTTAGTGATCCAGTTGATGATGATTTTTGTGAAAAGTCAGTATATGCAGTTGAGTAGGCTTATACATCTGTCGTTGTCGAGGTCTTTGGGGTTTCTTTTTTATGTGAAAGCATTAGAATTTCCATGTTCTTATATTCTAGACATAAATTAAATAGAATGGCTTACCAGCTTTTTTTAGTAAACCGGTGGTGACATTATCTGGTCCAAGGGCCTTTTCTTTTTTTGTCTTGTTCGTTGGCTTCTTTTGCCTCTCATGTCGTAACTTCCGGGAAATCCTCGAACTGATTGTTCACATGTTGCGTATCACGTTCAGTGGTTTTTAGTCAATGTCTTAAAGAGTGCGGTTTTGGTTGCATTCTTGGGCGCAATTCAATAATTCCGTCTCTGTTGTAAGGTCTCTGTTTTCTCCAAGTATGCTAGATTTTACTCGTGGTTTGTGTGTTCTTTGGTTTAAGCGTAGTGGTAGCTTCTCTCTGTTATTATTTTGTTACGGAGTTTGCTGATGTTGGTGTTGGCGTTGTACTCTTCGATAAGGATTTTCTAGTCTTCCAATTATAGCTTGAAGGATCGGGTGTGTTCATTTGGTACGTGTAGCGGTTGCAGTTTGTTATGGAACATTTTTCTGCGTTCTTTATTGGTGTTTATTCACATCCTACATCTTACCATCTTCTACTCGCTTCTTATGCTTACTTGATTCAGATCTTGAATGTGTTTGATGTTGTCGCTTTTGTCCATTAGGATGTAGTCTGTTCCATTTTTAGTTCCATGGTTTGGGCTCTTCGGAGTCCATTTTCTATTTGGTTTCTTCATTAATAAGATATTCATGATTTTGAAGTCATTTATATTAGCGAAGTTTACAGGATTTTCCCTTCTCGTTCCGGACTTTGTATCCGAACTCACCAACGCAACATTCATTTCCTTGTTCTACCTGTGCGTTGAAGTCTTCCATGATGACATTGGAGTTATTTTTAGTATCTTGCTTTGGGGAATTCAAAACATCATAGAAGTTGTCTATTTCTTCTTTGGCTGATTGCAAATTGGGAGCGTACACTAAAATGATATTCAGTTTGTACCTCTTTGAAAGTTCTATGGAGACGCTGGCTATGCAATCTGAGACTGCTTTGAAGCCTGCCACTTTGAAGTCATTGATCGGAGAGCCGACTCCACTTTGTTTCAGTTCCTCACTTCTGTTGCTGAAAAGAAGATGTTTGCTTTTCAGTTCTATTAGTTTTTCCCCTGGTCATCTCATTTCACTAATGCCAATCATGTTTTTAATTTCGTTTTCTTGATGAGTTAGGCGAGAGTCTGTTTAGAGTGTTCTGACGTTGTAAGTGCTAATGTATAGTGTTGTTTTCTTAGTGAGGGTTTTAGGGTTTGGGGTATGTTTTGGTGGTCGCTGTGGGAGCACATCACTCCCACCAAAGGCAAGTTATGCAGCTGGGCCTTTAAGGACTGATGAGCCAGCAGATTGCTATTCAAGCGATCTAGCCAGGCTATTTTTAACAGAAAACCAACCACTAAGAATTATACTATATAAAATGTGTGATTTTAACAGAGAAATATCACACCAAGTACATTTGAAGACATTTTCCAGTATATATTCTTAATAATCACTCAACAACCAGCCACTATGCAAAGTTGACATTTGCAAGATATATTAGTCTGCACAAAAGGCAGCTGGGTGTTGGGCTTGAAGTTTATTTGATCAACAATTTCTGTCAAATCTATAAAAACTCAAATATTTTGGATCTTTCTTCATTGTTTTTGTGAGTCCTTTTTATTCCCGGCAATATGTCCTTTGTCTTATTTATCCACCCAGTGAGTGGTAAAACATCGAAAGGGAAAGGAGAGATAAAACCCATGAATATGTTGTGACAAATAATTCAACAAGTCTTATAGGTGTGAGAAGGTACCAGAGAAGAACTCCACAATGATAAGAGAACGTAAGAGTCGCATGTACAAACAAGAAGAAAAAATTGGATAATTCTAGTTTCTTTAATTTCATCAACGAATCATCTAACACTTAAAAAGGTTCAACTTATCAATTATTTCTTCGAAATGATATGAATAATCAACTCGTGCCCGAAAAGTTAATCTAACTAGTTTTTCAGTAAGAAAATCTGCACTCCTAGTATAGGAATTTACTAAAATCTGTTTGCTTCCGTAATTTGGCGATATAAATTCAGCAGATTCTTATATATATGTAAACAAAAACGGAATTCTATTGACATGTCCACATACCTCTGAGAAAGGAACCACAGACGAAGGGAAACCACTGAAAGGGAACCATTTATAAAGCGGGAGGGGCCAGTGGAAGGAGGAATGTGGTTAAGGGGGAGCCACTGGAAGTGAAATTGTTGATAAGAAAGGTCCTCCTCTCTTACAACTTACAATTCAGGTTGTTATTTTAATACGGTTTCTTTAATAGCATTATAGCAATAAATATATTTTATTCTTTTGGGTGAATTTACTATCTACTTGCTTTTATTTTTGATATTCTGACATTGTTTGTCAAGGCTGTTTCCAAATTCGATGAAACATGACAAGTTTTTTGTCCTGAATTTGTCGTCATCCTCGTGATGTGATATTTTAATTTCTTTATGAACTCTTTACACCACATATCTATCACAAAAATTGACTAAAGAAAGAGTGGATATTTTTTTCCAAACACGAAATTGATTATTTAAAAAAAAAAAAAACTCAGTTAACAAGGGACGGACAAAGTGAATTATGGAGATGTTGGACACATCTAAAAATTCCCAGTGATAGTCTCCTGAGTTGAAAATAAACGCTTCTCTATACGTGTGCACGTACACAAGACATCAAATGAAGATGGAATGTATTTATTTCTTGGATTCTTCCCCCGACATGTGTGAACTAGAAGCAACGTAATAATTATTGGAAGTTCAGAAATAGCATTTTTTTTAAATGGGTATAATTTATGAAATTGATCCTCTTGGAAATATATGCACGATCAGACGGAAGGAAATCAATGGAATGGAGTGATATCATTGTTTGATAGATAACCAACGAATTGAGATGGATATATTATTGATAGGCATAGATAGATAAATAGAATCATAGATATTTGATGTTATTGCTGCTTCACGAGACTACTATGGTGGCTTCTAAGAGATCACACTGTCATGTATCTTTCGTGGAGCAGAATCTGCTTGGGGAAAGACCGGGTGCAAAGTCTGGTCCTAGCTTGGCAAGGTGCCCTGTTGATCGAAGGTCGAGCATAATAGGCTGAGAAAGTCTCGGAATAATATTGTTGTTGCATAAATGACTAGGGCTGAGGTCGCTTAACCTCGGTGAACTTACGATAACCGGTGTATCCAACAATAGCTAGATATTCTCAGACAGAAAGGTAGATTAGAATATTCTGACAAAATCAAATAGATAGATGCCTAGATAGATAGAAGATTGAATTGAGAAGAGCAGCGTGCCACTGCAGGAGAAACAGTATTCAATACATAAAATAATTGTGAACGCTGATAACATTTCGCTACGAGGTCAGGAAGTACAACTGCATTTAGTTTGCAGCAATCATATATCGGAGAGTATCAAAGCTCAACCGGTCATCTTCAAGCAGAAGTGTATAATATCAACAGCGCGATATAGAATATGCAGGGAAATATCCATCATCATTTATTTGAGGAAGATTTCTGGAAAGAGTGATCAAAAGAAGAGTTGATCTGAAGAAATAATGTCCAAAGGGTGTAATGTGACTAGAGATGAGGAAAGAAAGGTTGAAAAATGTAAAAGCAGGAAAAAAAAATAAACAGAATGAAACTGAGGGGAGGCGAGATTGGGATAAGTTGTGAACCATTTTCTAACATGGTTTATAAATCAAGTGACGTGATAAATAACAGCGTTGGCAATAGAATTGATGAACCGGTTTCAAACTCTGTCCAGAGCTGTTGATGTTCACTTCGCACAAATTCCCTTTGGAAAGGAATGAACCCTTCTCCTCGCTTCAATCCTAGTTATGGGTAAAATATCAGGGTATACCA
>OY735220.1:5015103-5055103 GCA_963457665.1 Thysanoteuthis rhombus | reverse complement strand
ACATCAAAACCTCTCCTATTTAAACCACCTGATATTCACAATTTAATCATTAATCACAAACTTTACAATCAGACAAGAAATGTATATAACAGACATTTACTTCAATCCAATTCACTTTTTCTCAAGAAGCCAGGATGAACTGGCGAAACGTCAAAATAAATCAAGAGATCTCATTTGTACGAAGCAAGATCTTCTAAACTGTCATTTCTCTCTAATAAGTGTTTTCTATAGAATATAAATATTGGTTTAATGCACAATAAAGTGTTTCATATAAAGTTGGTATAGAAAGATGGACATAAATAAGTGAAGAAGAATATTTTACTCTACTGGAGATCTGAATATAATTGAGAATAACCTTCAATTTTATTTCAAGTTTGTTCATGATGGAGATTCTAAAGGGAAAGCATTGACTGAAAAAATAGCTTCGAGTAGGACAGAAACAGAAGATCATGATTACTTTTCAGTGACCAACGAAGCAAAGAATTAAAAGCCTTTATAAGTAGGAAAATAGACTGCTGGCTCAGATATCATGCATTCGATTCAATGAACGCGTCAGAACTTTAGACAGACATTTTAAAACAATTGTATGGAAACAGCAAGAAGAAAAAAATGCGTAAAAATTGAGGCATTGCTTTGTATTAAATACTGACGGCGCTTCACCGAGTTGAAGTACGTTCAAGCCTTGAAATCACTGGACGGAACTTCGTTCTTTCCTACTGACGGCTGATCTAACGTAAGCTAGAATTACACTTTATAGTATTTCAAAGATAGATCAGGGAAGTATAATCTAAGATGCTGACGGCGCCTTTGGAAGAGATACACGTAAAAGGTAGACAATATATGTAACGTGACCTTAAAATAAGGAAGATTATTATATTAATCATCGCATCTCCATGAGTTCAAAGATATCTATCTACCTATTTATCTATTTTCCGATGTTGGTTCAAATGCACTCTCGTCTCTCAGCTTTTCTATCTACCCATCTATCTATCAATCTATCTATCAAATAAATTGGTTCACATGTATCTGTCAACTTTTCTATTTATCTATCTATTTTAGTCGGATCACGTCTCTTCATCCGTCAAATTTGCTTTCCATCTTTCTGTTTATCGATGTATTAGTCCGTTTGTATATTTATCTATCCATATATCTATCTATTCAAATCGGTTAACATGTTTTTCCGTCGACCAACATTATCTATCTTTTGATGGCTCTCAAGCTGTTTCGATCATCTGTTTGTATCTCTGTCACAAGGTTCATCGTCATCATGATAGACCTATCTATCTCTCCATCCACCTATCTATCTATCTATCTATCTATCTATTTGTTCAGTAATCTCTTTCGGTTGTGTCAATGTATCCTACAACTCGGCATGTAGTTTGAAAAAATAATACAGAAATCCAATAACATTTTCGGAAATTTACCACATTCTAATAAGATATGATATATTTAATACTCAATAAGTTAAATTTGACACAAAACCAAATCGGAAGAAATGTAAATTATAATATCAATGTTGCATCACTTATCCCAGTCAGAAAAGAATGAATATTTCTTGTCCTTTTGTTGGGCTTGAACACCAACCTCTGGCTGCAAGGGGGAATAAACAACTATCTATTTCACAGGGCCATATTGACAAAAAATTATTACACAGGCCTATTTATATATACATATCTATACTCACACACACGTCATTTTTTATTTGAAACTCTATTTGTACCAATATCCAACGTGCCAGTTAGCTGATACAGCGTAAATAGAATAAATAACCAAAGAAATAGGCTGCTGTAGCAATCGAACCCGCACTTGACTGGAAAACATCTTGGCTCGGTGACGCTCTTGACACTGAGCTGTCTAGCCCAAATGACGTATCTTTTATGTAAGAATATGGTGTCGATTCAAATAGAGTCTCAGTTATGATTATCTACTCGGATTGAATATCTCTTTACAACACAAACACACACACACACACACACATATATATATATGTATATATATATATATATATATATATATATATATATATATTGTAATGTAGGTAGCTGCATTGTTATCAAGAGAATTAACTCTAGAATTCTGTGAGTTCATGTAATTAGTATTGCTAATAATTAGCATTTCCAATCAATATTACTCAGAACCATCAATGGTGCGTAATGGAGTTAACAATGATATATGATATTGATTCTACTTGTTATAAATCAGCACTGAATATATATATATATATATATATATATATATATATATATATATATATATATATATATATACATATATATATATATATATATATAATATATATTTATATATATATATACATATATATATATACATACACACACACATATATATATATATATAAATATAAAATATATTTATATATATATACATACACACATATATATATATATATATATATATATATATATATATATATATATATATATGTATATTCGTAAAATACTTACAATGCATCTCTAGCGATATAAGGATTGAATACATCTTGTTTATCCTTAAACATGTATTTCTACAAGCCTTGTTTCATATCGGTTATTCTGAACGTAGCAGAATGAAAAGTATTAATTTAATCAATGTTAAATCTATATTTCTTTTAGAGAGCCGAGTTTACCTCTTATGCTCGCGGCAAGATGTTCTACTTAAAATAGCAGTAGGCAAGGTCGATCGATAAACAGATTATCAAAAATAACCTTATATGAAATGTATCAATTAATTGATTATGCAATGTATCTATTCATGTACAAGATCAGGTGATCAGTATTGTCAAGGAAAAAAATGTTCGCTTGGGGTTCCTGTATTTAAAACATTTTTAAGAGCAAATTATCACTTTCTAATGTATAATTCCCCATTTTGATGTAATAAGAACGTGTATTGTGTTGGAGGTATCCTGTGGATTCCACAACAGCCTTTTACATCCAAGGGGAGGTTGTAGTAATAGGGTTAAATGTTTTGCTTTCTCATAGCCACTAAAGCAACCACCATCTCTGACGATTAGGAAGATAGATAACTATGTATATGGATAGATAGATAGATAGATAGATAGATAGATAGATGAATAAGAATCGAGATAGTTGGATAGAATTATAGACATGAAGAGAGATATCTGTACCTCGTATTAATGAACCACCGTAGCCTGTGCGTGTACCAGAACTACTAATAAAAATCATCTTATTTTATCTAGAGATAACTCAATATTAAATCTAAAAATATCTATCAGAACGATAGATATTTTTATCTAAAATTACCTTTGAAAAGAACAACATGATTTTGGCATTGTTTATCTTAAATGATCATGGAGGAAAACATTTTTTAGATGATACCAAGTGGTGTACTCATGCAAATTTTGAAGGTTGCGAAACAAGTAATTTAACCAGGAGCGCCCATCCCCCTACACACTAACATTGACACTCGGTGAGGGAAGAATCTGCCTGGTTACTTGGACTGGACATTTGTGGGGCTATGGGTATACAATACATAGACAGATATGTACTAACTTTTGATTAGTTCGGTAACAGATCAACTTGAGTCAGGACGAAACCAGTGGAAGAAAACCTAATTAAATGAATCTTGGAAAATTGCCTCTCCTCTGATTACTGGGTATTGGGGTTATTTTCGGGGTTATGACCATGTTAAAGACATGAGCACATAAAGATCCTTTTTTAGGCACCAAGAATCCGCCTTAAAGCCTAACCTCAAGCCACATTTCAGAAGAGCAACACAGAATTCCAAAAGAGATTGGCAGCGCAAATTACAATTGATTACCTTAAAAAGGTTTCCAAACAGATGAAACATTAATGAAAAATATTTCAAGATAAGACACTTCATTTTCTCTTTGAATATTACAATCACATTTTTCTGCTGTACATTGTTAACTGTATATTTATTAATGGTTATCTAATTTAGCTAAGAATGGCAGTAGGCTAAATGAGAGAGAATGGTAATTGAAAGATCGTGTTGTATCAAACTTCTGAATGGAAAATGCCTACCAACCTTGAACATTACTCTAGTAAAGCTTGAACTTCAGCACTGATGAGTAATATACATCTCTCCCTGTTACGGACCAACGATATTTGCTCTAAACTGATTTTACCCAGAACGATTTTGCAGCTGTATGGTACACAGTAACAATCAAACTTGCTAGTGCAGTAATGAACAGCAGAACGACTTCTTGAATATTGCTGTACAATTGCACTCCCGCCATTGCATGTTTATCTATATGATAATTTTTATTGGGAAACGTTTGTTTTTACATCAAATAGACAAATAAAAGATTTCCAAATAGAGCATATCATCTCAAATCCATGCTTAAGCATTTGTTTCATCACAAATCTACGCAAGTGATCGTGTCACAACCTCTTCAGACATACGGACCAACAAGATATCTAGAGAGATTTCGTTTCTTTGGTTTCTCTTTCGCAGTGAATCTGATAGCGATTCAAGACAGGAGATGGTTGTGAAGTTAGTGAAAGCAGCGAATATCCCAGTGCAGCTGACAAGATATCAGACGAGAAGTTTTTTTTTTTTTTTTTATCCCAGGTCTTCCTCGTAATGACATGGATTATAATTCAGGACAATTTGAAGATAGTAATGAATGCAATGGAAGCAATGGCTACCTTTCGGCAACTGACAGGATATTTTGCTGATATAATCTCACACAACGATACCCGTTACCACAGTGGAAATATCATACATAATCAATGTTTATATGTTTTTTCTTCAGCTCCAAATACGACTTGATGAAGGAATTATACAGAAAACTATTCTGTAAGTCTTTTGTACACATTATAATATTAACCGAACTATGTATCATTCTATTCGTAGTCATGTATTGACATAGAGAAGCCAGAAGAAAAGAACGAGAATAAGTTTAGTTCTGTGTTTTGTATACAAAATGAAGATGCATTGTAACATCCAGTGATAAGATTTTGTTGATTTCATTGACTTGCAGAAAATGTGAATCTATTGTTAGATACACAGACGCATACGAGGTCTATTCTTAGAAACATACTTAAGAAAGTGGCGGTGGATTGAGCTTTTCGATTATTCCTGGCTGCTACAGAAAGAACATCAAATGTAATATTAAACGTGTCGGAGGGAAGTAATAGATTTATTCTCAGTTCACACACACACACACACACACGTGCATATATATATATATATATATATATATATATATATATATATATATATATATATATATATATATATTCATCAATATGCTGGATTACTTTGAAGCTGCTACTGATCGGTTCGATTTTTGCAGTAACCCCATTTTTCTTCAATTGTTTATTCTCCTTACGCTGTCTAGGCCAAATGACTCGTTCTAGCGTAAGAACAAGAGGCACAATTTATCCAACATTATTATGATGAAGAGAAGAGACAATTTGGAAAGCAACTTTCTTATATCAACCAATTTCAAAGACACAGTCCTCTCCTCCCCTTTTTTTATTTATTTATTTTGAACATCCATGCTTCCTATAGCAAAACATGTCGAAAAAACAAATGTTTTTAAAAAATTGGTTTCCAACTTGCCTCTTTTCTCCATTATTGTATTATCATAACCCAAAGATATAGAAAAATATCAAAATGGATCCGGGAGAAGACTTGAATGATAGAGTGAAGGATACACACACACACACACACATAGATAAATATATATATATATATATATGTATATATATATATATATATATATATATATATATATATATATGTACTTATACTTATGTGTGTGCACATGTGTGCGTGTTACGTATGTACGCGGGGGCCCATTCCTATTTATCTATTTAAGGGAGGAAAATTGTTTTTCCTGCATTCAGAATGCAGTGAAGTTTTACTTTCCAAATTATTAGACGCAATCAATTGATATCTCATTCAATTTATAACATGCTGAGGAGTTGATTGAACGAGTAGGCAACTGGCGAATACGCCCGTGAGATTTCCCAGTGGAAAAAGAAAAAATACTGACAGAAAACCTCAAGTAATAATCATCGATTTCCCGTTTCATTGCGAGCATCTTCCTTTGACAAGGAGAAAGAAACGTACGGAAAACATTACATGGCAATATTAACCCCGACACACGATAAATACCGATGTGTAAAAATGTCTTCTGTCACGCCAAGAGACGAAATTGACATAGTGAGATGAAATAACATTCATATTCCTATAACGTAATAAGAATGCTGAATTCAAAGAATCATCATCATCATCATCATCATCATCATCATCATCATCATCATCATCATCAGTCTATCAGCGTCTGTCGTTGAGCATAGACCTTCCCCAGGATTAATAAAAGTAATGAAGAACAAAACAAAAAAAAAAGGACACTAAAAATGCAACGCCGGAATATACATTTCATGTAAGCTAAAAACAAAAACATCAACAACAACAACAACAATGATTGAGACCGTACAGACCACAGCACTACTGGGAACAGCACGAAGGTGCTAGAGATGTAAGGACTGCAACGAATAGTAGCCCTGACATGATAGGTGAAAGAGAGAGGAGATGTTAGCTGAAGACCTAAGGAGACTTATTGTCACTCAGCCTTCAGCGATAACCACTGGGCAACCGGTGTGAAACTGTAAATCGCAGAATTACTGCGACCTATGAATACTAGGAGAGGAGGGCTGGAGACTTGAGGAGACTTGCTGTCACTCAAACTCCAGCAGTTACCGCCAGGCAACTGGTGTGAGATTCCAAATAATAATAATAATAATAATAATAATAATAATAATAATAATAATAAAAAGAAGAAGAAAGAAATAAAGAAACGAAAAAATAGAGGAGCAACTTATTTATTGCAGTGCGCATGCGTGTATTTATTTCCACTGCCCGATGAGGCCCATGATGCAACCGCCGATCACGTGCTTCTCCTCACGCGTGCGCACATGCAAAGAGATAAGAGCTGAAGAAGCAATATGCCTACAGGGATCTATAAGGTGTATGATTATTAATTAATTCACAGTCATTGATGGACTCAGACATTAATAGATTTGCTATTGCTCTGTTGGTAGCTACATGTTTTCATATGTTTATAATGTTTTTATAATCTTTATAAAATGATAGATATATAAGTAAAGTAGTAACTGATTTATTCTTTCAAAACACAAACTCAGAAGTAATATTAGATTATTATTCATTATAAATATCCTTGGCTTGGTTCTAACATTTGAAAAGCCTCTAGCTTTTTATATCTCCAATTTTTGCTGGACACACACACACACACATATACATATATATATATATATATATATATATATATATATATATATATATATATATATATATACATATATATATATATTTATACATACATATATATATATATATATATACATATATATACTCATACATACACACACACACACACACACACATATATATATATATATATATATATATGATTTTTTTCTTATAACTACAATTATTCATTTTATATCAAACTACAAAATGTTTTCAGGAGCATCCCTTTCTCTGGTTACAGAGAGTTCAGACAGAATTTATACCAACCTAATAGTTTTTTATGATTTCAAAACAAATCGATGTTTATCACAAATAACCAATACTGACTTGCTGTATTTTCCCAAAGTTTAGTTGTGTTAAGATATTTGAGAACAGTAATTGTTATATTTTTTGCATTCCAAAAGCGATTCTGGAGACACCAATGGAACACGACGAAATGCATCAAGCCTCATGATTACACATTTTTTGGAGGATGTATCCGAGTTCCCTCTCAAATTTTTCACTCACACGTTGTAGAATGGATATCACTATATATATATATATATATATATATATATATATATATATATATATATATATATAAATATATATATATATATATGTATATGTATATGTATATATATATATATGTGTGTGTATGTGTGTGTTGTGTGTGTGTGTGTATATACATATATATATATATATTTATCTTTTAGCATATTTCAATGTTTCTTGAATAGGGTAGGTTTTCCAGCATCTCTTCTTTTCCTTCTTTCTTTCTTTCTTTCTTTTTTTTCTTTTTTTCTCACGTTCTTTCTTCGTTTCTATTTACTAGTCATTTTTCTTCTCTTCATTTCTTCCCATCTTTTTTCTTTTTCTTCTTTTTTCACATGGACTTTAGTAAAATAGATAACATTTGTAACAAACGTGATCTGGGCAAAGCACAACAATCATAATGGAAAACACAGAACTGAAAAAATTACGACTACATCTATCAAGAAAAACAAATCTCCATGGAATTTCCGGACAGTTTGCGAGCTTCGAGAAAAAGAAAATATCATCGGTCTTAAAAAAGGTATACAACTAATGCATCCCCCCAAAAGTCACCTATGGAGCTGCAGTATGGAACTTAAGCAAAAGATTCAACTTCAAACTGAAAACCATGCAACGTACACGGAAAATGACCATGCTCAAGATCACAAGACAGCGCTGTAGTTCGTGATTAAACTGGAGATATCATGGAATCCATCAGATAACATTGAATTGGTCATTCCAAAACTTTTGACAATTCCTCAGAAAAAAATGTTTTTGGCTGGCGTCTCAGCTACCTATGCACTGCTTCTTTCACACCTCGACAAATGTCAAATCGATGATCTCTTGGGGCGTCTTTGAGAAGACCAAACGCATGGTAATCCGAGAGAACGGAGCCAGGACAAAGGAAGATGATACAATATTTAGAATCCCAGTTTTGGCGTGTTTGAACTGTATTCGCAGCATTATGTGCGCGCCCTTGTCACGCAAAAGGAAAACACCTTACAATAGACGCTGGGGTTTGCTTCGAATAATTAGCTCTTTTTACAATCCAAAATCTATTTATACATACTCTGCAGTGGTGAAACACTGTCCCTATTCTGTGCTGAAAGCCTGTGGTTGAACTCATTCCATGTTACACCCTCAGTTGATAAGAAAAACAGATCACTAATTGTCGTTCTTCCACCGTGAAAGCAGAGCGGAAAAGCCATTTTTACCCTATTATGAGCAAAGAGGCAAATGACTTTTTAATGACAAGTTTTCACTGCAGTAACGACGGACAGACCACAGTCCCACCTGCACGTGTAATCCCAAAATGATTATTGACTCACACTTATATATATATATATATATATATATATATATATATATATATATATATGTATGTATATGGATTTACTGTTCCAGTTAATACAGAACAGGAATATATATTGTGTATGGAATCTTCGTTATGATTGTGAGATATCGGACAGGTTTTGGAGTCGAACTTCATCGCCAGTTGTTATATGTCAACTTTGTTAGAAAGTACAGATACTGATATGTGCTGTGCTTCCGATACCAAAACCATCGCATAAGGTATTATAAATGGTTGCAGTATGTATTATCTTTCTTTTGTCTATCCAACTCCGTTAGTCAACGGATCAGTATTTCGAAAAACTTAAATGACATCAGTAAATGGATTGTACGCAAACCAGAAAAAATGACCCCTAAATCGAATAGATAGTGGCTGTGTTATATATATATATATATATATATATATATATATATATATATATATATATATATATATATATTGAGTTCTCTGTGAGCATTTCCATGACATTCTCAATAGTGAATGCATTATAATATACACGCACGAACATGTCTGTACGTTTGCACTTCAAGGCTTTTGTTCGTAATACTTCTCGATGAACTGACATCACTGCATAGAGGAAATGCCCACGAGAACAGTTTGAGTGAAATCAAATCAACCTTGATAGGAACCAACCACCGAATATCTCCCTCGTTCTGTCCTCAGATTCGGTGTCTCCCCTGTCTCTCCCCACTGCCAGTCCTGCCCTCTCTTCCCATCAGTTAATCAGTGGCGCTCTGTCCTTGACACATATAACGATAATGCACCAATCAACTTACTCCCCTTCGATCTATTCTTCCCCTCCTCCTCCAGCTCTTTAATCACCACCTCCTCTTTTATCCCCCCTCCCTCTTTCCACGACCACTAACCGATAACTAATAATGTGCTTAAACGTTCGCTTGAATATTACTGTTGTTCCTGCTGCCACCTGGTTCCCACCTTAAAGCGCACCACTTTCAGAAACCGTCACTTTAATCTGTCAATAAAACTATAAAAACAGGGTTTTGCAGTTTCTAAGTTGGTCAGGCTGGCTGCGATGTATCCTAGTATGTATGCATGTATGGATCATGCGTACATAAGGCACGAATGGATCTAAAAATTATACATTTGCTCCCAATTAAGTCCCATGAAAACAGATTTTCTGTTTTTTGAAAATCCAGCCCCAAATAGATTTTAATGGTGGTGTTAAAGGGGGGGGGGGGATATACAATATTAGTTGGTCCCTATTTTGGACCTGTTGATTTTTTTCTAAACATTTGGACTTCCCAGTGGTCCAACGACAGGCAGGAGAAGTGTCTTATTCATCAATCATCCCTTTTTTTCCGATTCTGTGATTGATCACTCCCAACGTGATATACTGCCAAAAGACAGTGGTCATGTGACAGTTTCTATCGAGTGACTAACGAGGCTTTTTCAATTTTTTTTTCTGTTTAGTTCAACTGATAATTTTCTAATGTTCAGAGGAAAAAAAAACAATCTAATAATGTCGGACGAGAGACTGTTGTAATTGCACACCTGGTCAGAACAGCTTCATCTCTTTCTCTCTCTTTCTCTCGCTCTCTCTCTCTCTCTCTCTCTCTCTCTCTCCCTCTCTCTTTCTGGCTTCTGTTTTTGCCTTTTCTCTGTCTTTGTCTCTATCTGATACTCACACACTACGTAATTGTTGTTTCTTACGTTCATATTTATCTATCTATCTTTCTCCCTCCCCTCTCTCTCAACACACACACATACGCACACATATATATATATATATCGATATTTGTACTTCCCACTTCTTCCTACCAGTCCCACAAAACAAGTACACCGTCTATCACCTCACGGACTCTATTTATCTCCTAATCCGCTTCTATCTCAATATGGTACGCACCACGCGCCACTTCGTATGCCAATATTCGTGCATATATATATATATATATATATATATATATATATATATATATATATATATATATATATATGTGTGTGTGTGTGTGTGTGTGATTATGAATTGCATTATATTATATAGAAACTTTTTTAAAATGATTGCGAACGTACCATTTGGCGTAGACAACATAAATAGAACCAACAATTTAAGAAAATGGGGCTACTGTAGGGATCGAACCTGCAGCTGATAGGTTAGCGTAGCTTTGCTTTTACCATTGAGCTTTGCATTACCAGCGGCTATTTAGATCAATGGTTAGTGCTATGCTACGTCGAAGTGGCTCTCCTTTTGGTTGTAGGTTCGTTTTCTGCAGCAGCACAATTTTCTTTGATTGTTTATTCCATTTACGTTGTCTACGCCAAATGGTATATTGAATGTGTAACAACGAGTAATCATTTTGAATAAGTACTTTTCCATCGTATCATGCAATTTATTACTATATACATTTATAAAATCTAGAATGCCACATAGCTTTAAACACTTAACGTTTTCAATCTTTTTTCCGTCACTTATTTCCCAAATATCTGTCAATGTAATTTTTGTGATTTTCTTCAGTGTTTTTCTATGTTCTGCACAGATTTTGATATTATAGCTACTATGTGTGAATTTCTCCTGTTGGGATCATCTGTTGTTCACCATGTAACCATTTTGGGAATTTAAAAACAAAACAGTTACGTCAACATGGAACCCCAACAGTGTTGATAAGTGTTTTCAAGCAAAAGAATGTGAAGCCAAGGAACAAATTTTACTGATTCTAGCGAGTTTAATAGTAAATAGAGAAAAAACACATTTATGAGCTTTATTTTAGCTATTTACTAAAATATTGAGCTTTTCCAACAAATATGCTGAACACACACACACACACACACACACACATATATATATATATATATATATATATATATATATATATAGTTTCTTTGTTATTTTAATCATGTCACTATCTCATTAACCCCATAACAACAGATATCTCTGTCCTTTTACTTGTCCATTGCACAGTCTGGCTACAAATATATCAGTATGTATATTCGCAAGCAGACTAACTTCTCTCTTTCTTTCAGCAATTCTTTCTCTCTATATATACATATATATGTGTGTGAGTGTGTGTGCGTGTCTTTTATCATTCACAATCTCCATGTCTCAGCATGTATCTATATCTACCTTCCTTTCTCTCTCTCTATACATACATATATATGTATATATATATATACATGTGTGTGTGTGTGTGTGTGTGTGTGAGCGTGTGATTTATCATTCACGATCTCAGCGTAATTTGTTTTCCCAACAACCCTCCTTAATTTGTTATTATTCATTTAATTCGATAATCCCCTGATTAAGTCACTAAATATATAAGATATACTTATGAAGCAACTTTTCAGTGACACCTCACTGAACACAAGCAAAAGCACACTCTCATAAAGTGGGAGAATCATAAAGGAAACTCTCATATTCACACAAACACATACACATTCCTAAGCACATAAACGTGCCCACAGTCACGTATATCGGCTAACATCAATTCGGGTGGTTTGGGTAGCCTACCGACTGAAGTCTCTTCGCAAAACTCGATTTCTCATAAACTTATGTCAAGCAATCAGTTTTTTTAGCTTTTACAGCCCCCCCTCCAGAAAAAAAAACACCGACTGTGACCTGTATATTTGGTCAGTGCTCCATAAACTAATGAATAATTCACCCAAGGAATGAAACAATTTGGGAGCTGACTGAAACTAGAGGAGTGATTGAAGGGCGATATTTATATCTTTTTGTGGTGTGAAAAGGCATTACCATTCAGGTGGCCAGTAGATTCTTATTGTTATTTTGATTGCAGGGCAGGAAAATCGATTTTTTTCTACCGGTGTTTTTTTCTCAAATAGTTTGGATATTTTCCGAATTTTCTCTTATATAACTTTTAATACCATTTTTCATAAATTTACTTGTAAGAATGACAGAATATACTCTTCAAAACTTATGTTTCCTCTATTTGACCTTCAATTAGATTAATCTGAGCTGTTTGAACATCTACCTTTTGTGATATAATCAGAGTTTGTGACCTGAGGTAGTTGCCAGTGATCGCTGTTAAAATTGAAGTGTTATCAATATTTTTGAGGCTGATTTTACTGACTTCCAGGCCGTCCCCACTGATTGAAATGGTGCAACACAATCCAAAGTCCTAATCCACTACTGATAGTTCCACTATAGAATATATCAAGCTTAGTAAACATTTTGTGATCTAATAATAGACAATACCACCTGCCCTAGCGTAGAGACAGAGGAAATTTGCAGTATCTAATGTCATGCATTATATCAACCGAGGTTACGTAGTCGATGAACAATGGGATTACTGAGATGGGGATAAGTATTAACTTTGCTAATATCCAGCCCCCTGTCGTTAGAAATGGGAGCTCTGTTCCGGGAAGTAAAGACTTTAATTGTACTGGGCAATATCAGCAACTCCTAGAGAAGATAAAAAATAGTTAGATTTTCTCCAAAATGGCTATATCTTGGTAAATTTCATTTTGAAGTTATTGTATACACTCCAAAGTTTATGCAAAGACCCAAAAAGTATTTGAAAAATATAAATATTTCTACGTAAATAAAAAAAAATGGCGTCTTTAGAAACAGAATAGCGCTACATGAAGGAGTAGATCTTTAGAACAAGAATAAGGTTTTTCGAACGATTATATCTTTTTTTTCAAAATGGCCGTTCTCCGAAGTGTGTTATGGCAGAGATTAAAGAAGAACAGTCATAAAGGGAAAGCCTTTAAGCAGTCAATGTTATTAGGTATAAGACTGAAGATATGAATTACATAATGTCTGTATTAGCTGTCTCCCGGTTCCAATAAGTGTCTGTCTTGAAGCAAGCGTGGAATATGAAGAACCATTCTCTGGCTCAGTGATCGAAAAACTATCAGTCACAGACTAATATCGACACCATTCACTCCAGCATGGGAATTGAATTTGAGATCTTCGATTAAGATCTGTCTGCATCCAAATTAAATCTCCCCCCAGAAATGTCAAATAAAGCCTACGACTTATTGCCGAACGGAGAATCCAACTCTTGTATATATATATATATATATATATATATATATATATATATATATATATATATATATATATATATATATGTGTGTGTGTGTGTGTATATATATATATATATATATATATATATATATATATATATATATCAGATGTGAGAGAAAAGAGAGAGAGGTATATATATATATATATATATATATATATATATAGAGAGAGAGAGAGAGAGAGAGAGATATTCTGTCTGATCTTATTTCTAGCAAGTTTTCTGATGTTGTTTCTTCTAGTCAGTTCGAATGAGTGTAAAAATTTCTGACATTCATATTGCGTTATCTTTATCCCGAGTATTTCCGACTTTGGTCTTATTCGAAGTTGGTTTTTACGTTGCTGTGTTCGTCTCAATTTCCAATTTTAACGGTATCAACGATAGTTTGTGTTTGTTGCATCATTTTAACCCCCAAAAAACAACACGACATGAAAAAGATTTCAAATATTAAAAAACAATTCTTGTAAAAACAGAACAACCTAAAGTAAACAAATTCGGTGCCCAAATCCTAAAAATAATATAATGCAACTTCTATTAATGGAACAAATCCAATAGGAAAACCATTAAATACAAATTGAAATGACGTAACTAACACGAAATATCATTAATATAGTTAAAAATCGAAAACTGAGGCAAACATAGCGAAGTTAGAATGAATATTGAAAGAGACCAGTGAAGGTCGAGAGTACTAATTATAGAGATGATAAGAATAAATCACAGCCAATTAATGATAAACTGTAACGTCAAAATTTGAACTCGAATAAAAAAAATACCGGAGAATAAATAAATATGATCAGAATGAATTTTATTTATGACATCACTGGTATTTTCACTGGAAAACATCAATTAAAGTGTAACAACATCTAGAAACATTCGGAATCAAACGAACGAACAAATCCAAAAATGTAGTTAAAAAATACGGATTCAAAAGAATGGATTCTGCCCAAATACACAATATATATATATATATATATATATATATATATATATATATATATATATATATATATATATATATATATATATATATATATATATATATGTGCCGTTCTAGTTAATCTGCTTTTGGATATACCGTATTTCTCATAAGTAGTTGGATGAACAGACACCTTGCATGTAATTACAAATGATACATCTATTCTTTATTGTAATTAGAAAATACACGTTTTTTTCTCTATTGCGAAAATTTTTAATTAACTTCCAGGTAATGACAATCGCCCTAATTCACAATTTTTTTTCTAAGAGAAATCCTCTATACAAAAAGGCATTGTTTCACTGTCGGTGTTCGGCAGAGTATGATTGATTGTTACATATTGAATTATTAAATATTGCAGAAATTCCAGAACAAATTGAACGATGAAATTGAGACAAAGCAACAAATAGAATAAATGCAGAGTCACAATATAAAAAAAAAATAACAAGAATAACTGTAATCAAATGAAATGCTATTAAAAATTATCTTTAATTTAATTTTCTAGGCAGATGCAAATACCATCTTTTATTTCATACACTGTGACTATTCTTTCTTTCTCATTTCCTCCATCCTGTGTCCAGTCTTTTCCTACTGCGTTTACTGTTCAATTGGCACGAATTAGTTAGTCTTACGCCCTCATCGATTGTCATCTCTTCTTTCTAACTGTCCATTAATGTTGCCTAATTATTTGCATAGTATTCTCCACTTATAATCAAATATTGAGTCATGGAAAAAATGTTATCGACTTTATGATAAATATACTTTGTTTTTCTTTTGATGGCATTGTTCAAATGAATGATTGTCTTAATCTTCCTTTTCATTATAATTTTTTATGCTCTTCATCTATATATAACGAAAAAAGTATTGTAAATGGTAACAAAGAACTAGTTCCGTGTTTTGCCTTTATCAAGCCTTAACTTCCCAGCTGTGAATAGTTTTTTTTTAAAAAAAAGAAGAGGCTCTCTCCCCTTGCAATATTACATATTACACCTGGAAAAGGTCGTAAGATGATTTGACCAAAAACGTATTGACATCAGAATTTGGCATAAGACATTGAATTGTCTGAAATAAGTTCATATGTAGAAGACTCTTCTCATAGATATTGACAAGAGGGGAGAAAATTGAGAAAACTAAGCTTTATGGGTTTTTTCTTTGTCTCTACCGTCTGGGTCAATTGCTAATTTAAAAAGGTGAGAAGAAGTATGAATTGTAGGAAAAACAATCGAAACTTAAGCTCATGTTTACTTGAATCTCCTTGACTCGGATATTAGCAGTCAGTAAGCATAATTCAAACCGATACTCGTGTTTTACAAGTTCATATTTTCGCTTCTAGTTCATGTCTTGTATTACGTGTGAAACATATGGCTTTGGTCATGAACACATATTAAAAACCAATCAGCGACATGGGGGGCAATTATCAGAGGCAGACGTAATCAGTTTTTGCTCCTGTTTTACCCTTTGGGAGTGGTCAGATGAATTGAAAGAAAAATAAATATGCGTCTCCAGCGTGTATCCCTCGCCCAACCTCTCATTATCTCTGCAACAAACTTTGAATTAAGGAAAAATACTCAATAGAAACTGTCAAATGCTAACATCTTGTGGTTGCGTGCTTTGTTGGGGATGATCAATGGATAAATTACTTCTCTCACCTGTTGTTTGGGAAGTGATCGCTAAAAAAAAATCTATGGAAAAAAACGACATATGGAGTAAATTCTCATCTTTTCAGCCCTGTAGCTCCGATGGTGCAGCTTGTACAGATGATACATACATATATATATATATATATATATGTGTGTGTGTGTGTGTGTATGTGTGTGTGTGTGCGCGTGTGAGTGAGTACAATCATAGCTTGCCTGTGAGCCAGTCAAACCAACTTGAAAACTGAAGAAACCTATTTCAAGAGTTTTGGTGACAGTTTTTTTTATGGTTTTTGATTTATGTGTCAAGCGTTTGCCTTTAGTTTTTGAGTCATCTTGCATTATTCTCGGGGGTAGATAAGGGAAAAAATCGGTTCGATTACATCAGGTACAAAGAGATTACAAAACGGATGTCTGTAAAGATCCATTTTTTCTCGATGAAAGATTATTCATTGAATGTGGTTGGATCTGAAAATGGATTCTATTTTTAAATGGAAAAAAAAAACATGAATTTCCTCAGGGAAATTTTCATGTCGGATATACTTCTTTCAAATATATTTTTTGGAACTATTTACCTCACACATTCACTGGAAACACACATGCAAACTTATACACCTGCGCGTATCCCCGCCCACACGCATACACATACATATATAAATATATACGTATACCATCGCCACCCACATATATATACACATACATATATAAATATATACATTTATTTATTCAGACATGCGTATACGCACATACATTCATATATACTAACGTCCTCAGACATACATACGGTTATGTCAATTCGGATAATACATTTATTGATGTACCGGGATACATTGTCAATGATGAAAGATTGATCGGGGGTTTCATGTCTTCCAACGTAAGATTCACCTCGCCCAGGAGACCCTGCCGGAACTGATCAACTTCTGATATGGATCCCAGCAGCGGTTTGCTACTTTGCTTAACATCATTTCCGCGACCCTCGAAAATCACTCACCGTTACACACACTCTCTCTCTCACACACACACACATATATATATGTATAATTATAATAATAATATATATATATATACACGCATATACATATGCACATAAACATACACCAATACATTGATATAGCTAAATTACGTACAATCATATACACACATATTTGCCTACGCATATACCTCCACGTACATATACATGTTTACACACATGTATATGTGTTTACACCTGTGATTAGTTGTTTCATCTCTTACTATCTTCCATGTTCTCAGCCCGAATATCTATTCATATTTTGTGGTTTTGAATGCTGAATCTCTTGGAAAATCTTTTATGTAGAGATCCAATTTCTTTAGATGAATTAAAACTAGAGATTTTCTATCCCACTGAAATCTTTTTCATGGATTGGAAAGGCTATCTAACATGCATATTTGAAAAAAGTTACAAAACTAGTCAGTTAAATATTCCAAATCAACCAATGCATAGTTTGAAAATGATGCAATAACGTTTTTTCAAACATTCTTGGGCAGTACTTTTTGCATAAACGTTGTTTTTCTCATTAATAAGAAGAGTAATATATATATATATATATATATATATATATATATATATATATATATATATATATATATACACAAACCAGAAAACTATTTTTCAACTATATAACTCATATATAACCAAACTAACAATTTCATATCTATACATCACACTTATGTATAAACCATATCACTAGCTTATATCTGTATAAAACCTATATACTGTAATAGACTTACATTAATGCCTAGACATAAGTATTTGGACGAGCATAACTCAGTGTTTTACGTCTGATATTGCCATTGTTTCAAAATTTGTATTGGTCTGGTTGAAAACTTTTTCAAGTTACTAGTTTAGTAACTCTTCAAGACAACAATTCTAGTCAGTTATTCCAATATCCAAAATTTTAGTAGGATAGAAAAACAATGCTTGGTTGAATTCATTCAATTTGAAACATTTTCCTGAAATTTGGCCTTCAAAAACTCAAAACATGAGTTAGACTCCCTGGTTGTGTTGATTGCAATAAAATTCGGTTCCCCTTGCATAAAGTTCTTTTATTTCACTCTCAAAACCAAGACATACAGGTGAAAATTTTTGTTCATATACTTATATATATATATATATATATATATATATATATATATATATATATATATATATATATGTGTGTGTGTGTGTGTGCGTGTCTATGTGTGTGTGTGTGTGTGTGTGTGTGTCTATGTGTGTGTGTGTGTATGTCCCTGTACGTGTGTATGTAACTGCATTTGTGTCTGAAAAAGTGAAAAGAATAACAGTGTGTATGTGTGTGTGTGCTTAGACAAGCATCGTGTGACATGTAAAATCATTCATGCATCCGAATAAACGAGTACACCTATGTCTGGGTCGCTTAGTCTGAGCCTGTAATGTCGGTAGAAATTAGCTTAATAGAATTACATAATTGGTTACGCTGTATTAAAACACACACCCATATAAATACACATCTTTAGGCACACACTTATAGTAACATTAAAGCTTGTTACATGGATTCACATATTTATGTATTCATAGATAGACAAATAGTTAGTTACTCAATAGAAACTGTCTCGTGACCAACGTCTTTCGGCAGCATGCTGCGTTGGGGATGAAAGATTGGAAGAAGGGTGATCAATGAATAAGTTACTTCTCTCGCTTTTTTGTCAGGTAGTAACCTATAAAATGTTTGAAATTTTCAATAAAAAAAAACAAAACAAGCAGTCGCAAAAACGTTTTTGTGGACAAAAGTTTTCATCCATCTAGCTCAATTTGTGCGATACATACATAGCCAACCAGTCAGATAGTCAGCCAGACCAACACAAAAACTGAGAGAAACTTAACATGACAGTTTTGGTTGACGGTTTCTAATAGATAGATAAACAATGAGACAGTTATAAGGGTGATGCCGAGACATATATTACGATTCAGATCGTCCTTCATTCACCAGATCAGTGTATGAATCTTTTTATCGTCTAAGACTTGCAGACAATTCTATCTCTGATTTATTAATAACATCCACAGACCAAGTGTTTCTGTGGGTGGGGCGGTGGATTGCTGGCCAGAAATGGCCATGCTGAAGAGCCATGAAATGAGAGAGGTTTGAGAAAATAAAGTTTAGAGAAATTATGAAAAAGACTGAGATTTAAAAGGGAAGGCAAAAGACAACGATGACGACGACGACGAAGAAGAAGAAGAAGAAGAAGAAGAAGAAGAAGAAGAAGAAGAAGAAGAAGAAGAAGAAGAAGAAGATTTGAGAAAGGACAATAACGAAACGATCGAGAGAAAAATTGAAGAGAGATTAGAAGAAGAAGAAAAAAAAGGAGAGAGTAAAAGTAAAAGAGAACCTGAACAACCACAGACGCTATTTCCAATGAGAAAGAGGGCCAAGAGAAAGACAAGATGCTCTGATAATTGAAATGTATTTACATAGGAAAATAAAAAAGAACCACTGGTGGAAGGAATAAGATAAAAAAAATTGGAAACTGTAAACAAAAAAAAATGAATCAAAATCGAAAAAAAAACCCAAAAAAACTTGCAGCCACTAACCTCACTACTCAACTAAAAATGGAAGTTTCAGTCACTGTTTTAATATTGAGCTAGACACGCAAGAGTTTGTTTTTCCTTGAGATAATGTTTACTAAAAAAAGACACTGTCATCGTTGATTAAAAGAGGACGAAACTGAAGTGACTGGATTATTAGGGAGAAAAATATAAAGGAAATTTTTCAATAATTGTTCAGGAATGTCTGGTTCGTAAAGAAAATATTTCTTCTCAAAGATAAAAAAAAAGAGGGACTTTGCAACAATTAATATGCAAATACATCGTTGATTGGCTTCTAGAACGAGGTTTCAGGAGGGTTTCCACGTCTGTTTCAGGCATTCATAATGCTAGTGAATCCTCAAAGTTGATCAAAGAAGTTATCAATCGAAACAGACGTTTTGCACCAAAGTTATTCTGATGTCCTCTAAGTGTAGGAACAGTAATGTCTTTGTCAATGACGCTTAGTGCTTTATCATTCTGATCATGCTATCAAGTCTTCAGTTGTTGTTTGTACATATTTTTCAATAGCTGATGATACTAGGGTAGAGCTTGTTTTGTCGGTGTACGTTTGGATGGGCCAGGCTTTACGGTGTGTGAAGCAGCCTGTCACAATTGTCATGTAAGATAATTTTCTATCCGTCTAACGAAGTAGCAGTTTTGAAACTGCAGTTACTTCTGTTCAGTGTTGAAAATTTACATCTTTTATTGTCAAAATTAGATAATTCTGAAGAGCATAAAATCGAGGGAGACCATTTCAGGAACCACGAAGAAAGACCTACACGTAATTTCCAAAATCTTCTTTTATCGGATTTCTCTTGAACAGATGAACCAAAGAATTTTGAACTTGAAACCGATCCCTGGTACCGGAGTTGAATGAGTTGGTATCTCATCATTGAGGCCGTCCCGATTCTGCATAATTTTGTTCAGGAATACCTCGCTTTTCGGACGTTTGCTTTATGCCCCTTTTTCGTCTTTACAATAAAGTAAAATAAGTGACTTATACGAAACATAAAAAGAATTTTTTTTAGATATTTAGTGTTTAAAGCTGAAAAGCTTACCATGTATATATGTGTGTGTTTGTGTTAACACACACACACGCACACACACACACACACACACATATATATATATATATATATATATATATATATATAGGTGCACACACACACATACATACACACACATACATACACACACATATATATGTGCCACATATATATGAGGGGGGCATGCATATAAATATTCTAAAATAGATAAATATATATTTATAGGTCAAGGGATAATCCTTTCCTTTATTAGTTATTTTTAGATAGTATGAGGGATTTGTAAACGGATGGATAAGAAGAGCGAAGGAGAGAAGAGAGAATCTTGTAGGATTTGTTTATCTCTTGTAGACGTTATATAATCTAAAATACGTGAATAGTCATGAACCTATATTTGTTCATGGGTATTCGTGAAACATCTGTGTTTATCATACGCGAACACTAACAGACACAGAAACTAACACATGTACAATCATGTCCACGCGAACATGAATACGCATCATACATACACGCACACTCACAATAGATAAGAAAACATACTTTTCAATAAGGGGAATATCTTGATCTATGATATGTTTTATGTATAAACCTATGGGCACCTATGCCGATGCAATGATTAACAAGATCCTCTCATATTCCAATCCAATAATGTAGAATTCGATCTCTACTGAGCACCTTGCACCAGTGACCATGTGCCTGACAAGAAAGCGTAATCAATATCTTCACAAATAAGCGTATTTTTCTTCACTTTTAATGTTGGTATATGTACGCACTAAAATAGTTACCAAGCGGTCATTCTTTTGTCTGCAAATGTTTTCTTTTGCGAAACCCCAATCGGAACTTGGCAAATTTATGCTTATGCAAATTCCCTGGCATCAGATGAAGTGATAGGTCAGACAGATCACAACAGCTTCTCGTGTCGATAACTATTTGCAGGAGGTGCCTCCTCTGATTGAGGAATCCTTCGTGGTTCCCCGTAGAGAGAACTCCAAACCAAGGCGTTAAATGGACATACGCCAGAGAGAGAGAGAGAGAAAGAGAGAGAGAGAGAGAGAGAGAGAGAGAGAGCAATGGAGAGGGGCTTTCAATTGATCAGCAGAAGGCAAAACGACACCCAAAGGCTGTGTGAGGACCATACGTGGCAGAGAAACCTAGCTGTCCCTTAGGTCGGGTGACACACGAACAACTAGGAAATTCAATTGGCGAAACGATAAGCAAAAGCCTATGGCAGGGAATGGCATTCCGAACATCATCGGAATAGGACTACATGGGTCGAATACTACAACAAAAATTGGATATCTAATTCTAAAGACAGCACATTCCCTAGTTGGGGGAGAGTCATTATTTGAAGTCTGGGGTGTCCAAGAAAGAGAAGTGCTGGAGGAACTACACATTTTTTGGCACCGCCAACTCGTCTGTGTAAGGGTCCCCTTCAGTAAACACAACTCTCTGGTTCGGGGATCAATACTGAATAAGAGTCTTATTCAATAAGATTTCGAAGTACATAGCTTTTGAAAATACAGAGTTTTCAACAGTTTACGCATATTCTTGTCGACCGTTTAAGGTGTAGTGAAATCGAGACTAAGTAACAGCTGGATCCTTGCTGTCTTGTTCCAGCTCAGTGATATTTGTTTCTTGCAAGAATAATTGCAGTTTTTCAACTTTGAAGCAACTTATCTCAGCTTATAATAAAAGTTGAGATTCGAAATAAAAAACCTTCAGATTCTACACATTTTTGACATCAGAAACAAATCCAGATGCTTCAAATTCTGGGTTCCTGAAATCAATTGATTCTTCGAAGGCATAATGAGCTGCTGCTTGGTTGCTGGAGATCTTTCCTAGCAGGAAGTGGACTGAATGCTTAGATAGAAGTGATAGTCAGTAGGAAAAAGGTCTGGTAAGTAAGCTTTTTTTTTACTTTGATTTGGCAGCCTCAATAAATGGATCAGCGTGAATAATAAAGAGAAAACGTTCAGCTTGAATAAATAGTGCAATATCCGCACTAAAATGAATATGGCGAAAAAAACAAACGACTGTTTTTTATTCAAAAAAATACATCAAAGTTTGAAATAACAAAACCTGCTCCAATCTAATGCAAAGAAAGAACTTCTAGGGTCACGGGGTTAGCAAGGTAGTCTCTCCCATCATTTCGTCAGTGATGTGACCTCAATTTTCACTTGGGGTCCCATATTTGTGGCCTGGTGCTAAGTTCACAAAATAGTGATCTGGGGTAGTCTTTGCTTCAGCTAGAGCACCAGTAGACGGACGCTCTCTATACTGCACAATACATTCCTCGATGATTGGTAAAGTAATCAGTCCCTCGGTCATACCCGAGAAGATTGTAGAGTATTTTTTTAAATTATTGTCCAAAATCTGATTACTAAATATAGGGGTCGCTAGAATATCACCTTCACAGAAAGGGACCTCGAGTTTTCAATGTTTCGAAACCATTGCCTTGGATAAAGGAAGAGTTTAGCTTGATAAAGTGCATACGTACAGGCTTAGGTTGGTGAAGTGCACACCTTCCAGTAGACAGCATACTTTAGTAGCAGCCATGTGACTTATATAAGAGTCAAAGACAGACACCAAAAATATCAAAAAGACAAAAGGGATGAGACTTATCAACCGCCAGAACTTAGATACCAGAATATACGGTAAGTAAAAAAATATATTGAAAAATATCTTGCCACTCAGCATTACACAAATCGACCTATATTTAGTCAGTCAGGATGAGAATCAGGGTTGGGTGAGAGTGTCTCGTTTGACTCTAGCAGAAGATGGCAAAAAATGACACCCATAAAGAGAAGAAAAAGACGAAATCAGAGACGACGATGCATGCCCGGTAGAAGCAGACAGACGATGTATAATTCCGAACCGCACAGAGGAGAAGTTGATGAGTTTCTCACAGGATTTGTGATTCCAAAACTACCGTTGCCGATACAATATTCTAAGCGACCACTTCTAAAAAGGAATCCAACGAACAAATCTCTCAATTGAATTTCAATCTGTGTCTATCAAACCCTGTTATTAAATCAGGATGATCAAACAAGCTTTCTAACTGATAAGACATTGTCTCATCAGAATCTATCTATTATTGCATATAATTGTGTCCTCATATTCATTTTACATGTACCTGAGTATGTGAAGAACTACACTTCTTATGTCACACATTTCACACCTTATGCCTGCGCCCATATATTCTTGAGATTCACCTAAATTCTCCATCCTCCATGGTTGTCACTGGCCTGTTCTTTTGGCTTCATCTAATTACAAATACGAGCAAATTAGAAATAACACATAAAATGATTAAACACTTAAACTAAAATTTCAGATTAGTTATCTCCAAATGTCTAAGCTTCTACTACACTCTCTTTATATACATTTCAGAGAAGGCAAATTCTGACCTTTCAACATTTCATGACCACTCAAGACCAGCGACCGAGCCACACAACCTAGCCAGGATTAAATAGTTTGAGAATGAGCCAATATCGGTACCATTCTAGATACCATTACTTCTTATGTAAGGGTGGAAAATTTTTCTTATTTTTCTTTGATTCTAATATGATTTTTGTTAAAAGAAATTATATATTCTGTTTCATCAGTGGAAAGTCTTGGTCGTTCTCGGGAGTTATTTTCACTTTTCTCAATAAAATTCCAATTTGAATATTTATTGCCATAGCAAGCTACTTGACACACTGCATGCCCAAACCGTTGCAAGTTCCAGGGAACACGAATAACATTGGAGCAAGCGTGAGCAACAATAAAGAAAATCAATATGTTTCGAGTAGTTGGGGGGGAGCGGTATTTTCAACTAAGATAAAATAAATATCTTTGGAATATAGTCCAAGTAATTCGTATCATGTTGCAATCTAAATCCTCTGATTAACACTAATTCTAGAACATTGTTATCATTTGAAAGGTGCTATTCAATTACAAATTAATAATTGTGTTTCGACAATTACAACCGCTAACCAAAACTGCCAACATAGGGTTCTTCAGTTTTCATTGTGGTCTGGCTGTCTGGTCGGCTGGTTATGCATGAACCACACGTACAAACAGCACCGGTTGAGCTCGATGGCTGGGAATTTCAACATTCACTCCTCATTTACTTTAGAAAATCCTTTTCTTTTTTGTTAATGAGAATGTTTAAGGTGGGTTCGATACACACTGATATCTTAATTTATATCTACCTATTTTTATGAAGGGTCACACTTTTTTAGTGATCACTGAGCGACAAAATTCGAGTGAAGTAATTGATCACCCCAAAACGACAGGCTGCCAAAAGGCACTGGTCATATGAGGGTTTCTCTTGAGTGACTGACTGGAACTGTTCTTCTCTTTATCAAATAATCATTTTAAACACTTTCGGAGTTCACAGAACGTGTGCTCGCTTACAGTGCCTTGAGTTAAAGAATGAACTATTCTAGATATCATTTTTCTCACCTGATTTTCCGTGCACCCAATTAAATAGCTCAACGTAAACACACCTGGAAATTACAATTCTGAAATTAGGGGGTCAGTGGAGGAAACTTACCAGAATGATAAGATGTATGATTGATTTAAATCATGAGGATAGATTAGAAAAGTAAGCATGATTATTTCGTCCTAGTAAAGGACAACAGGAAACTCAATCAAAACTTTCAAGATAATGAATGCTTTTACAAATTACAGATTTTTAATGTTTGATAAGTCAGATAGGACGGGATATTTACTAGCTGGGTAATAAAGTCGAAAATACTAATTGATTTTTGATCACAAAGAATTATGAAATACTGGAAAAAATTACCGTCTTATTCAAAAGTAATACATTCAAGGAAGGGCTCAGATAAATTGGGATCATTTAAGATGGAAAAATGATATAGGGGTTCTGGGAGTTTCCCGGAATAAGGGAAAATAAATGAATGGAATATGTCTGGTAAATGCTTCCCTGTGATGATAAGCTTTTGATTTTTAATCAATTTCGGTTTCAAATCAATTTTCGGTTGTTTTCCTTCGACCATTTGATTCGATTCTGTATTGACAGTTATATGAACTTATGTTTAGTTGATTTTTATTCTTCAATTCAATATATTTCAGAGACAAAGGATGATAAAACAGTTTTGTGGTATCATAAATATCCTGTACTGTGTAATAATTTTGTTGAGAAATATAGAAATACTGCAGAATGAAAATTTAAAAAAAGGGGATTTAATTTTCAAATAAAAAAAAAAGAATAGAATAGAAAAAATAAATACGTCAGTTAATGTCGCCAAGCTAGCATTAAGAAATAAAATGGAGGTTTAAAAACTTCTCCCTCATTATTATTCTGGAGAATGAATCGAGGCAGAAACGAAATTGTCAGGGTTTCAAGGGTAGCTATCACAAAGATTCCGAATTTTTCCTGTACACGAAAATGAAAAAAAACCCAGGTATATATAATTTGCTTAGAGCCAATGTGCGCCCTGAAAAGCTCGAATATACATGTTTATTAGACAAATAAAAAAAGGTTCCCTCTTTAACAAAAGAATAACAAGATAGGAAACATCGCTGCTGGTTAAAAAGTGAGGATAACATTCTGAGCGAAAACACGAATTAAGCAGAAAACAAGTTCTGTTGTGCCAAATATATACCTGAAAAATATCATGAGAGCCAAATTTGAATATTCCGTCTGGAAATAAACGACTCTTGTGAATGTAATAACAACCGATTGTGCACACTATTCTCCATTCTGATTTTATTTATGTTCCTGATTAAATGGAGCATATATATTTTTTTGATATTCAATTTCAGTTGTCAATTGGATTTGAAATTCAATTTCTGACAAGATGATAACCAAACAATAGGAAATATTTATATCCGGCACGTAACGCTTATTTTCTGGAATATCTATTAGTATGCACTAGAAATATGTTTCTCATCTGTACGCAGATCTATTAGCCAGCGCTGGAAATATGTTTCTTATCTTGTATGATTTCATGGTAGCAATACTTACCAGTCAAAATTTAGAACGAGACCTTCGACTTTTACGGCTGGCAAAGCTCGGTGTTTCCAACATCCTAACGATGCTATGTTCTCCCACCGAGTACACACATCGCATACACTAAAACACCACAGCCTTTTGATAGAAACTTACTAAACATTTACGACGGATGGACGTTTCTATCATATTTCTAACTTTTGATACGATAATAGTTATAAATAAAGCTTCATTCACCTAGGACAACAGAACTCAATGAAATCCTCAAAAGAAGAAGATATCAAGCAAAGAATCACTCCAGGTTGCTAGGATTACGGTAGAGCAAGCTTAACCTTCAAGCGAGAGGATCCTATTAGTCCTTAAAAGAAGGGTTAACAACCTAAGTGTCCACACGATTGTCACATATGGAGCTGAAACATGGAACTTGACCAAAAGATTGACGCTTAAATCACAACGTGCGTAGAAGAGAATCATACTCAGCAGCATATGGAGAAATCACAAAACAGCGCATTATATTAGAAAACAAACAGTGGTCAGAGATATCATAGAAGCCATTAGGAAACTCAGATAGCAAATGGCTGTTTATACTGTAAGAATATTTGACCACCGCTGGACTCACAGCAGGGATCTCAGAGATCATATGCAGAACTGTGATCGGCAAAAAATAAGATGGCGTGATTGAATCAACAAGTTCAGGAAGTATTGGGTCTGCAACTCCGATGATAGTGAAGTGTGGCGAATTTTGAGGAACAACAGACAGTAAACGGTTGATTATGTTGAATAGTCATTTACAGAATTTGGCTCACGCTGGTACAAGGTCATAGTTGTATATAATATACTGGCGGCAAAAGCCAGCAGGTCTGACAGATGAGTGTGTTGGCCATCAAGTTATGGTATGTGCTCCAGCAGAAATTTACCAATTTAGCCTAGTCTGACATAAGACAATCGCATTAGAAATACTCAATGGATATCAGTCATCACACTAGTGAATCGTCTGTGAGATGAACTTTTATAGATATTCACAAAGTTTAGCTCAATATGGTACAGAGCCACAGTAATGGAACTCTCAGTGAGAATCGAACTCACTATGCTATCAAATACCCGTGCGAGATGAGCTCATTAACAACCATGCTATGGTAAGTGTCTACGTTGATTTCAATATATTGGGAGGCGAAAATAGATTCTATCACAAAGCTGTCCACAGGTTCCTTCAGATTTCAAGTTAAGCCGGTTGGCTGGATGACATACTGGCTATGTATGTATCACGCGTACAGGTCTCACCAATGGAGCAAGAGGAATGAATGTTAAATGATTTACTCCTCACTGAGGCTATAAAAAAGGTTTTTTGAGTTCGATTTTAAATCCCCCTAAATAGTTTCTTAGTGGGGTTCAATTTACAGTTTAAGTCTATGCTAAACTGATTAAGAGATGGAAGAAGTATCTCATTCATTGATCGCTTTTTTTTACAATTTCTGATTTATCACCCCTAAAAGGTATGCTACCAAAAGTGGTTGGTCACACAACAGTTTTTATCAAATGACTAATCAGACCTGTTTCCGTACGGATTCATATCACCCGCTAGAAATTATAGCTGAGGATGGTTTTCTGGTTTCTAATTCATAGCGAAAAATACCCACAGGTAAGGACTCGAAAATGGATAGAAAAATACAAAGTAATGATCGATAGAATCCAAAGGAGAGACAGGTATATATTACTAGTTATATCGATAGGTACATTAAAACTTTCATTCACTATAATGATTATATATACGGTAAATATGAACTTCTGGCGAAAGGGGGAGCTGAATTATTACGGTTGAATTATTCCACAGACCGGAATTGGCTCTGGTATACGTTGCTTAAGTGTCGGCTTTTCTCATCATTGCCCACAGACTTGAACGCTATTCCATCACTCATTGAATTGCGTAAGTCATTTTCTGCATAAACCAAACTAAATATTGCTGGCAGCAAAGGGGAATGAAATTGATGATTGAACAACGAAATTCGAAAATGTTGAGTAAACATTCCTATGTTGTGCATTAAAAATCAGGTAAAAAAACGATTGCCATTTTTCAGGAATTCAAATAAAAAAGGTTATGGCCGAATATTGCCATCTATTATAATAGTAAACAGTGCGATTCCTCTGTTTCGCTGTCCGTGACACTGGACTCTTCCACTCCAGGAATACCTAGCGTGATTCATGGAATCCAAAGCAAAGCAAAGTGGATCTAAAGAGATGAGTGGTGAATGGCAATTAATTCCCAGTATTGAACTTCAGTTGATATCTTTATGGGGTTTATTTTAGAGTTTTAATAATAAAGCTTGCACGTGATTCTTGTCTATTCATATTTCATCGATGTAGCGTGTTCTGTGGGGACTCATCTTCCTATCACCATTGTTTTTTGTTTTATTTTAAAAATTTTTTCATCAAAAACTAAAATGGGAGCTGCTTCTTTTGGAGGCCCTCTTCCCCTCTAAAGATCATGATAATGATATGATAGGGACATTAACGACACGTTGTGTGAATGATGGGCTCTTTCCGTGCACGCAATTTTTGGTAGGGTTTGAGAAAAGTAATTACTAGGAAGTTTTCCAGGGGAAAAGATGGAAAAAAGGAGAAGGGGAGAAGAAGATGAAAAATAGAGAAGAAGAAGAAGAAGAAGAAGAAGAAAACTGCACAATTGGCTATGGTAGACACTCTTAATAAACCAATCAGAAGCAAGCACATAATCCAATGCCTATGACGTCATAACTATGAAACTATTTTCTCAAAAAAAATTACTGTATTTCATGGCATATAAGACTCTCCCCCTATTCCAAATCTGAATATTGAGATTCCCTCCCACACACACTTTTCCCCTGAATTCTTTTTGTAATTTTCCCTCAAGTTCTGGCCGATGTAAGACTGGGCAACAAATTCTTCAAGTTGGGTTTTATTTGACGTCAAATACGGTAACAGTTGTTCCGTTCATTAAGCTTTTTTCCAGATTATTTTCAAAAGATATAATTCTAATATGTATCTCTAGTTAATTTCATAAAAGCACATTCGGATCTATACATAGCCAAGGGCGCCAGAACCACCGGGACAGCTTCTCCCTGCTTTCTCGCCGTAGGGTCAATGAGGGCCAATGTGTGCCCTCTATAAAAGAAGGAATGTGTATTTTAGCATTATAATGCACTATTTTAGCACTCTTCTAACACGAATCACAATTATTGAATATCTTCTCTAAAAGTTGGATTTTTAGGACTTTTAGTTCAAAATGAAATCGTGGCTTCAGGTCTTCTAACGTCATCAGAACTTAGCAACGATTCCCAGTTTTCAATTTTGAACGTTATGATGGTTGTTATACCTTTCAGAGATCTGCAGCCCCCAAGTTGCAAATCACCCCAGCTTCTTAGCCATAACCTTAAAAACTCACAATAAAGATATATGCCATAGAATAACTTTTTAAAAAAAGCTGCCACTGTCCCTAATGGCTTCCGGGGCCAGCGTATATAACCACCCTAAATATCGTTTTTGTATATATTTTTGTGTTATATCCTATCGCATATGGCTACAAAATACAGTCACTTGAATAATACAGTATACACAATTCGAGCATATATATATATATATATATATATTCTAATTCTGCAAACAATACTTTTGTAGGCCAATGCACGAGCATGTTGATTAGAACTTGTCAAGGTTGATTATGCGAGAAACACCTTTTTGCTGGCACTGCATTTGACGGTTTAGTAGTTAGAGGAGAACTGTTGTTCATATGTTCACTCATGCATTCTTCCCTGTCTACCACCGTAGCATACCGTTGAGGACATATTTTGTCAATATATCTGACGGTAGGACAAAGAGCAGGAAAAATATGCCGCTCCACCATTTCGTATGTATACGTGAAATTTTCTCCCATATCCTCATATAGTGTTCTTAAGAATACATGTAAGCATTCACCTTTTTCAGAAGTTCGACTTTTGTCACTTTTTCGTTTTAACGGAAGAAGGTGAAAAATGAAAATAGCATTCAATATATTCCTCATAACCAGGTTTCCACTTAATTTATATACACATTCTTTGAAAATGTATCTTTCAGCATTATTTTAAAAAAAACGTACAAGCATGTTTCTATACATTTTCTTATTTGAAAGACATTTTCGTTTGGTTGTGGAGAAAATTCTCTAAACATTATGCCATAAAAATGCATGGCATTCTACCTAAGGGGAATTTCAAATCAACGTCATATTAGATTTTATTCCTGCGGAGAGTCAAAAACCACATTAAGATAAAAACGTCAGTCATGGCAGCAACACATTCCTTACTAAAACCATTTTTCCCCAGAGGTTGAGAATCTAATGAAAAGCAGATGACAATTTGCAAAACATATCCACACCCTTCATTCTTGTCCATAATTATATATATATATATATATATATATATATATATATATATATATATACTTTTTGTCACTAGAAGAAAGCAAGTTTTGTCAAAATTATAGTCCACTAATGAACCAAACAGAGAAAAAGATGAAAGCATAAAAATGAATTATTGGTGACTTACCAATTTTTGTCTTGAATTCATACATACACATACACACACACACGCACACACACACATATATATATATATATATATATATATATATATATATATATATATATATATATACAACCACTTCATATTTTTCTTACATCTTTAATTGTCCTCGGGTATGTATTCTGCAAGACTGTAGGTCAGCGAATCAGTGATTTCTCTTCTGAACATCGGCTCCTCAAAGTACATCGATACCCCCATCAACGACGAGGTTAAATTTCTGAAAACTGCGACTCAAACTAAGACAACGTTGTGCAGAACCATTTCCGCCATAGACGCAATTATATAAGCAGTGAATATTTAATCTATTGTAGCGAAGGAATTTTGTTTTCAACTTATGCCGAATGGGAACAATCACTTGATTCACAATTCCATCCACAGAATTTTTTTTTTTTTTTGATTGACGTTTTTGGGTTGGTCAGTCAATTGGACCCACTCACCCTAAACGACAGAAATAGGAAGGAAGGAAGGAAGAGATGTGAGGTCATAAAAGGCGTAACAGCATTAATGCTATGACGTAATGATAGAACGTACGAGTTCTGTATCGTTGTTTTTGAAAGAGGCCATTGACGATTGAAAATATTACTCTAGGAATATTTTCATATTGCAATATTTTACCAGTATGAAAATAAATTGATTGAAAGAAAGGCTACTTGAACTCCTCTTCCTACTACAACAACCACTGATTGTCAATGACCTTATAACGTCAATAGAGTATTGGCCTATATGATCACTTAATGACTTGAGATCAGCATGTTTTAATGCAATAACATCCTGTCATACTGTGGGTACAAAAAGCATCTGATACTTCATTCTAACATCCTTATACAGCTTCAAAATTGAAAGAATTTGGACCGAATTCGGTCAATTTTGAAGCTGTATAAAGATAGACAATGAACTTTTACGCTGTAGGTGAATTTTTCATGCAAGATCAGTCATGGTATGGAGAAAAAGGAAATGATATCTTGATAGACGATATCAGTGTAAGTATCCAAACCCAGGTGAAAGCCAGGATTTTGAATGCTGATTTTCAAGGCTGGTCGTCCTGATTTGGAAGTTTTGCACAACACACTTTTCCTCTCTCCCAATTTCCTACAACTTGATATTATACAGTGCTAAGCTGAGCGTAAAACAAATGTTTGTAGCATGGGTGGTCTCTGAAATAGTTTTTTTTTATTTCTTTACCCATGGTTGGTTCTTGTGTCTAGTTGGAGGCTAAGATTTGAAATGCTGATTTTAAAAAAGAATGGGTCTTATTCACTTGAAATATTAACGCAAAATAATTTCCCACGTCTCCATACCCCCGTCTAACCTTGCTTCGTCCAAATGTTTTGATGGAAACGAACTAGTTTTGACTTGATCTTGATTCCAAGTTCATGGTTCCTAAAACCATCGTTGGAAGAGACAGGCAACTTATTTTGACACCTTGGCGTAATCAGGGAATATTTCACCACCAAGTTTAATCTGGCATCAAATGAAAAACATATTCGTCGATGTGTTCAAGATATGGTTTAATAATGGTGTATGGAATTTGCTTAGATTTTTCTCTTTTGTCAATACAAAGAGTATTCAAGGGCAGCGTGTGCAAAAGTGTCATAAGTTATTCATTCAGTGTTCGTTTTGTAGTAAAAGAACTGACGCATGCGCACTACTGAATTCTAAGTTCTTCCTTTGTGGCCGCTCTCCTCCCCGCTTTCCGCTCACTCTCGCTCTCCTCGTTTTGTGTTCACATCTGCTTCCTCTTGGCATAAATGCGCACGCACTGTTATTAAAAAAAAGTGCATCACGTGTGTCACTGTCACTTTCACGTAGAAGCTTTACAAGTAAATGAACTTGCGTAGAGACAGGCATGGAGCATAAGAACATGATGTCCAAAAAGTGAAGAAGGAGTCAAAAAATGGTAATAATATTTTTGCACATCAATAATCTCTTATTTTTTCTTCTTGATGAATGTGTTTGCAATTACATTACACAAATATCAACACTTTCAAAGCCAACTTTTATTTTCGAAGACATACTCAGGCAGAGAATATAAGAAATTACATTCCAAAAGGAAGGTAAGTGTTACGTACAGAATCGTGCAGAGGACAAAATGAAGACGCTGCACGAATTCTAAAAAGGGGACGTTACAAAATGATTGTCATCAGGCGCTTAATAAATGAAGTATCAAATACGTTAAATGATATCTTTCGGCACTGAACGGGTCAAATAATCTAGAAAAGGAGAGAAAACGAAGTGAAATCACTCGATGGAAACCGTCACATGACCAAGTTGATTTGTGTCGGGGGTGATCAATCAAAAATTGGAATAAGGTGTCATCAATGAATTAGTTCCTTTCCGGGAATTTTGTAGGATCAATAGAAAGTTTGAATTCCCCAAAAAGAAGTGGGCACAGCTAGTAACCAATTTAGCATGAACTTGCATTGCGAATTGAACCCGCAGCCTTAAAATCGATTTGGGGGGGGGGGAATTTGAAAAAAAAAAGTTCGTCATAGACTTGATAAGGAGTAAATGTTTAAAATTTCAGCCCTCTAGCATCTATGGACACTTGATACATACGTAGCCAGCCAGACAACTAATGAGGCAATTAGCTTAAATACTAAAGCTATTTTGACAGTCTTGATCGATGGTTTCTAATAGACGATAAGCAAAAATCTCTTTCAACTCGACTGATGCTTATTCGTTGACCTGATATGAACACGTAGAACAAAAATATGTTGTCTAAGAAAACGCCCCCCCCCCAAACGACAACCCCCTGGACGGAGACGATAAAAACGATGCAAATATCTATGACACCAAGTTGTGAAGTCTTTGGAAAGCTCTGAGTTAATTTCCTTCCGTCGACAAACCCAATCAATATTTGGATGAGGAGTACATGGATTAAACATACCCTGCGAAAAATATCTTTTAATACGATGACAAATCCTAACCTGAACATTTACAGGCTAAAAAAAGGGGGAAAACAGCGAATACTCCCGACACCAGGTATCTTGAAGCTGATATCAGAAGACTGGAATAAACCTGGAGCCATTTAGTGAGGAAAGCTCAAAAATATCTTGAGATCTTTTGTGGACGATCTTCACGCAGAGAGGCTTGACGAGTAAAATTGAGGATAAGCATTTCTTGGACAATTCTTTAAATACGTAGATATACCTTTTGTGTGTATGTATACATGTATATATATATATATATATATATATATATATATATATATATATATATGTGTGTTCAACCGGACTTACAAATGTACATTTTAAATGCATACAAATAATCTTCAATGAAACTATAATACAGATGTTCTTTGTTATAACACGAGTGTTGGCATCGAAGAATATTAACTACGTTATCACCAATCCTTGATCTATTTAGATATCTCAGAGCTAAAACAATCGATTTCGGTGTCGGATCAAGCTATTTTACAACTAAAACTAGTATTTTTCTGAGCTACGCACAATAGTCTGTTTGAGGAATAAGATAGTTGCAAATTAGCACCTTTGATCTGTTTAGGGCTCAGGTTAAGACCCAGGATTTCAATGATGATCTGCAAGACACGTTGCTGTAAATTGTCGCCACACTGTCTTCAGAAACCCCTTTACTTCAATTTGACTCTGCACCAAACTAAGCTGATAAGGTTATATATTTATATAGATATGTTCATATGATGACAATTTCACTTGTATATGTATGAGAAAAGTTCAATGAAGCGTCAAATATAATGTTTGAATGTCATTATTGCCGGATCACGCGATGATTTTTAAAGGCAAGAAGCGCCCTATCAAAGGAGATCTTTCTTCCAAGTTTCAAGTAAATTTGACTCGAAACGGCTGAGAAAATCGATTTCAAACGCCTTCATTTCTAGATCATGCGACTCTGAATGGAAGATTGTTCTAGTTAGGAAGCATCTTATAAAGGCGTACCTTTTTGATTAATTTCCTAGCGAATCTGACTTGAATAGCTGAGAAACAACATGCCGACTGAACATCGGACAGAGCCCCCTATAAAAAGGCGAGTACTGCTTTGAAAAGGGTGTGCTGATATATAAAAAAACGGAATATTGACATTTAGAGCTTATAATCATAAGGGACGCAACTTAAAATACATATATATGATATATCCCGATGTATATATATATATATATATATATATATATATATATATATATATATGGTGAACTAGTCAAAATTGCTAATGAAAATACTTCATCAAAGCAAATATGACTGACTGCTATGATTATATAATAATTAAATATCTAGAAATAAGTTTCGGTAGAACCTGAAAAGATATAACCAACAATTAATAGCTTCATAACATACATCAAGAAAGTAATTACATATATAGACTCACGCACGTGCGTGTGCACACACACACACACAAATATATATATATATATATATATACGTCTGTATGTGAGAGTGTACATGTGTGTGTGTGTGAGTACGTAGATATTCATTAGCTCACAGGACAGAAAGTCTCAAACGTCAGATTCAGTAGTATGATATACATAATAATGTAACTGATATATCAACGAGTACTCATACTCTGTTGATCATTGCTACCCTAAACAGACCGGTTTGATCAGTGTTGTTGGGTTATTCATGTATTCTGACATTTATATCTATTCTTTCGGACTTCACTTTAACCGTTCATGGGTCTTAACCTGAGCCTTAACGCAGATCACAGGTGCAAATATGCAACTATATTGTCCCCAAAACAGACTACTGTACTCAGCTGGGAAATTGCTAGATCTAGCTACAAAATATTGAAACCTAAAATTTGGCATCCACACACACACGTCAATGATTTTGGAAAACCTTTTTTGTTTTTTTAGATTATCTCCATAAATAGATTTTATTTGGGGGTTGGTGGTTCAATTCCCAATGAAAGTTTATCCCAAATTAGTCCCTTTTATGCACACGTTGTTTCTGTTTGTGTTTTTCAAATTTTAATCATATATTCATGATGATTCAAACCATACAAACAAGCATCTTCATCAGGGTAAGTCAATTTTATAACCACTACTGCTTAACCTATATATGGGTGGCGGGGATTCATAATTTTCATTGGAGTGTTAGTTTGGAATATGTTTCTTGATTGAAATCAATCTTAATTAAACGCATCAGCAAATATCTGAACGCGCCAAATCTGTCACATAGAAATATTTCACACGCATAAGGGAAACTCAAAGAAATCAGCATTCAGTTAAATTGCGTTGCAACAGCTTCGGTCGTACGAAAACTACTTTGCGTCTGTGCCGGCCTTGTTGCATCGAAACTTACTAAGTCACACGCAAAACGTGCAACCACAAGCAACACCATACGCAGTACGTTCCCACGTGAGCTCCGCCTGACTTTTTAATAACCAATTATTCCTTTGAACATCGAAAAACACAGCGCGCATGTATGCGTCTCCTGGTGTGTAAAAGAGCGGGATGTACTTGACTGAGAGAGAACTAGTCTGTTTCTTTATGCCACCGTTACAATGAGAATTGGGATTTGTTGTTGTTGTTTTAAAAAAGGTTTTATTGATTTTTCATTTTTTCATGCCAGAAAATGAGAATTTATGGGAAATATTATAATGATCGTTGCACGCTGAAAGAATATGATGAGTTGTACATCGAACGTATGTCCACAGGCTTTTTAGACCGGATTTTGCACTAGATATTTCATGCCTCGGTGATCGGATATATTCAAATCAAACGCGTGGAATCAAATGTAAAATGTAAGCTTATTTTTAAGGAATGAATAATGTTTTTACCTACAGGTGAACTTTGATGGAATATAACGAGAAAAAATGCACCGCCACACACACACACACACACACACGCACACGCGCTAAACATATATAATCAGAAACAGCCGTTCGAACAGCGCCTGCAGTCAACTGGGTCGATTGCTAACTTGTAACTTAATTTCACCAATATTCAGCGTAAGGTTGGCCTAAGTTATAGACTACTTGCCCAACTACTTCCAGGTCGAACATTCGAATTGTATATCTGTTTATCTTAGTGAGGCAGAATACAATGATCAATTGAAAGAATAGATCAAAAATACGATAATAGATTTTATCCAATCATATATACATATATATATATGTGTGTGTGTGTGTGTGTGCGTTAGTGTGCATGCGTGCGTGCGTATGTGCGTGTGAGTGAACATGCGTGTGTATGTTTTTGTGAGTTTGATTGTGTGTGTGTTTGGGAAAAAGTGTTCCGCTTTTTTGTTTTTTTGTTATATCTGTTTGAACTTCTCCAGTTCCCTGCAAGAGTGTGGAGGCGTCAGCCACATAGATCAAGGCTGGGGCCTACTTATAGATTCTTTCCTATTGTCATTCAATTCAATTTTCTCAGTTGGTCAATACTTAAAAATATAAATATTTAATCTAGTCACCTGATGGTAGATCTGCTTGGCCAAATTATTAATGGCCACCCAGGTCACTTACGTATGCCCTTCGTAATCTACACCACCCATAACCGGGCATATGATACCTGAGTTCATGTCTGAACACATACATCGCATTCCCATTGTGATGATACGAAAACACTTGCCATGGTCACTTTAGATATTGTTCGTTAATAAATTTATGCCTCTATGCTCACCGGTATAAAATTACATTTCCTAAGCCAGGGCTTTTCAATCTAGGTCCTGTGGAACCCTTGGTTTTGCATCATATATTTTTATTTTTTGGCTGATTATGGGAAATAAACCATTCACAGTTTTTAATGAAGTATTATTTGGCATTGATGCAAAAAATTCCGTCGTACCAATTGTTGTTTTAATAATGTCATGTCTGATGCCTCAGGTGTTCCGTGATTGCGAAAAGCTTGAGAAACCCTGCCTTAAACAATCTTGGGTGCACACATACAGACCAGAACATTTCGTGTAGCACCTCAATGCTGCTTGCACGTAGCCAAGCACACCTGTTTGTACATATACTCGTACATTCTTATCATGTTGGGTGATTTTGACGAGACATTTTGTTAATATATATAGCGATATTTTTAAAAGAGGTGGGGGTTGATGGATGCTTTTACCTAAGTGCAAATTGAACATACGCAGTCTCAGGTGGAATTCGAACTCTTCTCGCCGACTTGGCACTGTTAACCAATACGCCACCCCATACACTGGCATTCTACGCTTACACACACACATACACACACAAGACATACTAGCATTCTCTACCTCTCATGAAATATATTCACTCAGGCCTCATTCTGAAGAAGGCCTATATACGTGCGAGCTAATAATATTAGTATCCTCATTCCCAAATTCCTAATGGTCCGTTCCCAAGATAGCAGTCTTTTAGAAAATGGAGTAGAGCAGTCCCTGATGGCTGCAGTTTCGTCTGTCATATGCTATTCTTTAACGTTGGTGTCTTTAGACCCTGAATATTTATAGGTAACAGTATATTTAAGGATGGTTTATCAAATATAATATTCTATTTTGTGAGCAATAGACACTGTGCATAGCTACGTGAGTTTATATTAATTTTCCTGATGATTTCTGTTTGTGCCTTCTCAAGCTTTTAAAAATCGATTTTATGTTAAGCATCCTACAACTTTGTCTTCACCTTTAGATGAAATTTATGGCATGTACACTTCTGCTATCCATAGAGGGTTTTCATAACACAGAAACCAGGACATATTAACCTTAGATCAGGCAAAGTGGGTTCGATATTCCGTAAAGATCCTTACTGCCAGTAGCCGGTGTTCAACTGAAGGAAAAACTGGGCTTGTATACAATATATTGAACCTTGGACTCAATTATTCAGTCTCTTTCCTGAAAATGATGCACACATGGGTTGCCAGATGTCTACTTCCACCGAAGACAAAATTTGTTTGGTCTTTGGTCCAAATTTAGTAGCTCCAGTACTAAAATAATCAAATAACTTAAATTCCATTACTAGGCTAAGTTTGTAGGGAAAATAGATTAACATACATAATTTTCACCTTGTGTTCGTTTATACTTATGTCGTGTCATACCATTCGTGTGTAAGTCATTGTTATCTTCTGCTAATTTGCTTTGAGTACCAAATATTCATTTTCGGGACCAAATAGCTTTCTTTAGTAACAATTTTCCCGATCTTGGTCCTGAAGAACACCAAATGGTATATCTGTTAC
>OY735220.1:4955103-5010103 GCA_963457665.1 Thysanoteuthis rhombus | reverse complement strand
GACACTTTCTGACTTATTTCTCTCCGTCTTTTTTTTATCATTACCTTTTTATTCTTTTTGTTCTTCTTTTCTTCTCAGTTTTGTGGTATTGTTTATGGTAAACGAGTTTCAGGTATTTTTTTTATTTTCTTTTTTTACTTATATTTACTTACTTATAAATGATTTTCTCATATATAGCAAAACAGCTGTCCAGTTTGCTATGTTGGCATACAATCTCTCATTACCATTATTTCATTCGAATAAAATAATTCGTTTGGACGAAAAATAAAACGTAGAAGATACATATGTAATTTTTAAGAAAAAAAAGACTCAAAAAGGTGAGAGAAAACAGTGAGAGACAGATAATGTATGTGCTTTTATATAACCCCTGTGTTTGTTTTTTTCGTAATTATTATCCTTGTTCTTATTCTTATAAGTCAGGTTTAGGTATGGAGAGGTATCCAGTTGGGAATGAAAAGTTCTACTTTTCATTTTCGCATTTTAAGAAATTTTAAACAATCTGTAAAATCATGCGTTGTTAATCCGATTTTTTTTCTGGGCTTGATTTATATGTAACATTGTCCGCGTTTAATCCTCTGTAGGAAAGGTGACAAAAATGAGCGTATCTCTTTGCCTTCTTTTGTAATAGTTTTTTTTTTCCAAATTTGTTTTGTGCGTGCAAAGTCAACCATAGAAATCTATGAAAATGTACGTTTGTGTGTCAATTGATTTGATATGTTCACGTATCACTGTTTTTGTATGGATTTTTCTTTCCGAAATATTTAATGGATTCAGTTTGGTAATTCATTAATATTTTCATATATAAAAGTCAAACAAACACTTTTTTTCTTCGCTTCTTCCCTTCAGAGGAAGATCGAGTGGCTTAATGAGGTAACACCAAATTAGTTTATACAAATTCTCTCCGTGCTCAACATACGTTCTTATATATAAATGCAGGTATATACATATTTATATATCCGTAGCCATCTGCACGAGAGTAATTTCTAACAGAGCTGCAAACATTTTTCTTTGTAAGAACAGATATCTTTAAATATGCATATACACATAGTTTGGCGGTGTATCAGTATTTAGTCGGGTGCAAATTTGTTTTAAATTTATCTTGAAACATAAACGTTAGAATATGAATATACAATAATATATATATATACACATAGAGCATATATAAATATCTATGTAAGAGTGTGTATGGTGTATATTGCTGTGTATAGACGTCGATATCTACGCTACATGTCCAGATTTGACGACAATTCGGACATCACAATCCCTCACTGTCAACGAACGGCGTATCGTGTTGAAACCGTCGGTGACAGTTCGTGTTGAACATTGACCGTTGACCGCTTAAGTGACCACCTACACCTCCTCTGCGGCCCCTTTTGCCAGGAAACGGACCTTGAGCCAAAGTTCCACAGGTTTTCTTTATACTTCCAGAGTCGTAGAGTTCTTGCAGAGCTCAGTTCGAGCTTCTGCCGCTAAAGCCTCCTCCTCCTCCACCGCCACCTCCCTCGTTGCGTGGTTCGAGGCAGGTGCCTGCTTCTTGGCCGGAATGAGGACCGTACCGATAGCAGGTGTGTCCGGAGAGGCCCTGATTTGAAAAAACGCCGTGCGGTCGACTCTTATCGGCGCTACTTCTTTTGTTGTAATTGGTATTATTAATGTAACTATTGTTAGAGTCGGAATTACTGGTAGGGCTTTTGTTGTCGTTAATTGCTGGCGTTGTTGTACCTGTTGCCAATATTGCCGCTGCTTCTGTTCATTGTATAGACGTAATCGTAGTAGTCGTTGTGGTAGTTGGTGAAGAAGCGGTGGTAGTAACAGTAGTAGTTGTAGGAGCAGTGACAATTGTAATGGTCCGCAATGGTGTGCTGTTGACTCGGGTGATGAGGATGGTGCAGGTGGCAGCAGGGGGAGCATGGCAGAGTACGGGCGCTGGTCACTGACCAAAAGACACGTTCGACCATTTCTCGAACAAAAAATAAGCCAAAAGGAAATTGAAGACACTAGATATAGGATAGGGTAACTAGACGGTTCCAGGTCTGTTTTTTGGACCTTTAGCGACATTCATTTTTTTCTTTCCTGTTTTTTTTTTCTTTATTCGGGGGTCCGATCTTTCAAACTGTTATCTGCTTTATTTCCACATAATTCCAAGGACATCTATATCTATATCTATATGCAGTATGTATGTGCGTGATATGCAAGAGCATGTCGATATCTATATATTCATTAGATGATTGAAAGGAGGCAGAAAATAAACATCGATGATTTAGCAAAAATATTTCTGTTTGATTGGAAATTGGAGTGACAGCCGGTGGAAACAGAGTGACAATTTTTTTCCGTTATTTACTGAGCTTAGCTTAGTCTGGCACACGGCCAATGTGGGTATTTACTAAGTTTACCTTAGTCTGTCACAAGTCTACATATGAAAGGTTCTCAGTGAGAATCAAACTCACTTCAGTGGCAATTATCTGAGAGGGACCGTTTAGCTGTGTGACAACGTTTAGTCAAATGATTCACTGAATGCATTAATCAAGGAATTTATAATAATAATAATAATGATAATAATACTACCACTAATAATAATAGTTATATAATTGAAGTGTATGTATTCTCTTTGTCTGGGAAACTCATCAAGCACATGTCATATCAAGTGAGCAGGCAGATGCATAGACAGACAGATAGATAGATAGATAGATAGATAGATGGATAGATAGATAGATACATAGATAAATTTTCTCAATTTGCTTTTGCTGAGTGATAACAGTTATATAACCCCTCTCCTCAACATCGATTAATGTTCCTTTCTTCTTCTTTTTTCTTTTTTTCACTAGTAAATTCTTTCTATCAAACTTTTACCGTTCACACTTCATTATAGTTGTTCTTTTTGAGAGAAAAAAAACTTTTTTGAAATCCTTCTTTTTTTTTTTTTCTTTTCTCTCTTCAGTCTTATTTACACGTTTCCTTTAACCCCCTGTACAGTTTCAAGCTCTCATTCACTCAGACATCCTTGATCTCCCTCCCTTACGTTTTTATTTATTTTTTTCTTCAATGTTGTCACTTTACTTTGATGCTGATTTGGTGACACTTACTTCCTTCTTGCTACTGACACGGCTCGCGTCATTTTCTGTGCGAGTTCTACCGTAATATATCCACTTCTCCCGGCGCACAAAAGTTTCAAGCCATCTCTCTGGCTTCAACTACAATCGATAGTCAGTCTCCACCTTCCTTTTTCGTTGTTATAAACCTCCTTCCCCTCCTCCTCTTCCTCCTACTACTACTACTGGAGTATCGACAACAACGATTATTACGACTACTATTGTTACAACTATTATCGCTACATCTCGTTGTCCCTCTCTTATCAACGTTTTGATCTTCCTTCTAATTCTCTTATTCTGATCTTAATTTCGTTATTTTGTTGAGCTTTCAGTTTTCTATTCCATTAAGAGAAGTTTGAATTGAATGAGTCGGAAATTTATTAGATTCAAAGAACTTTTAAAGGGTGTCAAGAAAAGGAAGATCTCACATTCAGTATATCGTAAAAGAAATTGGGGTACCTAATTATGAAAGTATGTGCGCTAGCTGATATGAGTATACTATCGGGAAGATATTACTCTTTTTAAGACTTTTTTTTTTAAAGTGAAAGTGGACTTCCTCGCAAAAAAATAAACTAATGATAAGTAGACAGAAAGGAAATGGAAAGTAATCGTTTTTTAAAATGAATTTAATGAAGTAAAAAAAAAAAGGTGTAATGAAATAAACTCACTAAGATTATTATTATTGCTGCTGCTTTAAAGTCTTAAATTTCATTGATATAGTCATTGTAATTATTAGTTGCAACCACTGTAATTCCTCTAAAATGTGTGTAAAGACCGTGTTAACCACTACAAAAATATTAAAACAATATCTCAGCACATATCAGATAGCTTCTATCTTAATACGTGTGCGTATTTTCCCGTCTACTCACTTTGAATCACGCAGTTCGTGTACATCTAGTTACATACAAAATAATACATACATCTCTATAGACAAGGTTAACGTAAAACAGGTATCAGTGATTATAGTTCTTTTGATATTGTACCCAGTGTTTATATCATCATTCATACCTGTGCATACAATAGTAGAAAATGCAACCTTGAATGACTGCAATCAACAAACATACATTACGCCGCGGGGAGACAGATCGACACAAGCTGTTAAATTCATACGACGGAACTTTTCCTTAAAGTAAACAAACACCTGACTCGTAACTAACGTTAAGCACTTAATATTTAAACGCAAACAAGTATATATCAGTATATATTCATTTAGATAATGTTTAGATGCATAAGGTATTCACAGGCTCAAGAACTCACACACAGGTGTTCTAAATAAAAATGTCGTGTTTTTGGTTTGCATTTTATGTTTTTGCTAAAACTGTACTCCTTGCCGCCCTTGTTGTTCGTTTCCATTTGCGAGTAGCAGACGAGAAAGGAAATTCAACGCTGAGTGGTTGGTAATATATCCAACAGTGCGAGATGGGTTTTTCGTAGGTGTTTCCAAAACGTTCACTGCTACTAAATCCAACAATAACACTGCATTTTACTCCGCAGAATTCGCTTTCGCTGTGTGATGACAGATTTTCAAACTTACTTGGTCGAAGTGTTATAACTCCGTGTTTTTATAGACAAGCGCATAGGCATATATGCGTGCACGCACCAGAGTGTATAGATTGATAGATAGCTATATATCTTGTGTAGCCTTCTCCTTTCTTTTCTCTCTGTATTTTGATAATCCGAATGTGAAAGAAAGCGTGGCTGGCGTGTATATATCTATAAAAAGAATTAGATATTAAACAACAATATTAGTATTATATATAAGAAATGTTGTTCACTTAAGGTGCTCCAGATTTCGATTTTGAAATCTTCCCTGTTCGTTCAAGGGACAAGTTACAATCAAAGAAAGATTTATTTTTTCTTTGTTTCTTTTTCTTTCTTTTTTTTTTCTCTAAGCCAGTCCCTTTCCTCAAATTGCCAAGAACTACTCCGAATTTTCGTCAGAGGTTGACAATTATTTACACACGAAGTGACCAATAGCAGTTGGTGCACGTGGGAATAGTAGGCATGTATATGTAACTCAAAAAAATATCAAAACATTTAGACGTCTACCCGTGTTCCTGATCGCATAGTAACGCTGGCTTAAGCGTATATATGTACGTTCACAAACCGCGCAGATATGACGATTTTCATCAAGTATTGCCGCACGTAAGCTGTCATTTCCATTAGCGTGAGCATATACAGGACTCCCAAATCATAAATAAACGTACACGTATATAAATATTTCCTTGTTCTCATTCACCAAGTCGGGTACATAGACGTGTATTGGTTAATATCGAGTTGTATAATTCCTATGTGCGTACAGCATAGATGAATACATATCTGTATAAACCCATATTGTGTATGTGTGAGCGTAGTTTTTTTTTTCTTTTTTTTTTTAGTGGAGTGGTGGGTCTGTAGTATCCTGAAATATCTTTAGCAAAATTCTGTTGTTGAAAATTTAAAAAAGGATGTAGAATATTTTTTCAATGGTAGTGATTCGATTCATTACCTTTCGTAGCTTTTCTGCCTTCGTGCCACGGCGTTGTTTGTTCCGCTGCAGACTTTTTATTCCTACGAAGCATCGTCTCTTTCTTTTTATTTTGTTTTTTATATTGAAAAAAAAAATGCTTCGATTCGACGATTTCAAGTTTTATTTCTTTCCTTTCAAATCTCCACAATTAGTCAACACAGGTCGAGATCTTTTTTTCTTTTCCTCGCGATGACTCTTTTTTTTCATCCTTTCAATATAAAACTGGACTGCAAACGAGGTAGTTTTAGAAAGCTTCTTCTTCTTCTTTTTTTTTTTTTTTCACACAGACGCCGGGGTGAGTGGGTCAGTGATTTTCCCTACCGGTCCGCTGAGACTAACAAAACTCCGTCTGAAACTTACTCCGTTCTCTCTCTGTTCTTGAGAGAGACGTCTGAATGGAGATATAGAGGAAGAGAGATTTGAAGAAAGGGACTAGTATTCTTCCAAATGTACGTCACATCTCCCTCTGTCACTCTTTCTCTCGCATACCCTTTCTTTCTTTGTTTCTCTTATAAGAAGCAAGACGGATCCTTTCCTCGATCAAACACGTTGTCTGTCTCTCTGGTTGTCTCACAATCAGACATATTACTTCATCTCTCCATCTTACTCTCCGCCTTACTCTCTACAATGATACTACTCTACTTTTTTTTCTGTTTTTCTCTTTACCTGCACCTCTCTCTCTTTCTCTCTCACACTCTCATTTGTTTTGTTTTTTTTATTTTTCGATCTATACCTAGAATTTTAGTCCCACCAACACCACCATGCCCCCAACCTCACCAGAGTTACGCTCTTTCCTCTTTCGTTTCTATTTCGACTCAATCTACTCAAACACAGTTTCCCCTCTGAAATGTATTTTCGCTCTTTTTCATTCTCTCTTTTTTTCTCTTTCACTTTCTCTCCTCTCTCTCTTTCCCTTTCTCTCGCTTTGATGTTGCTGATCTCTCTTCTCTTAATTCCTATTTAGCCTCTTTCCTTTGGCTCACTTTCCGTCAGTTCTAAATCCGGATTTAACCCAATATCTCACATGCAGATATATATATATATGTGTGTGTGCCTCTGTGTCTATGATAGATATATATGCAATTTCCATTCTATTCATAAAAATTGCATAAATGCGCATATTCTGGAACACATAGGCATCCACACTGAATCTATTTCTCTTTATCAAAGCTTCGTTTATAAACAGCCATTTTATATACGTACAAGTATGGATATGCCTACACACAAACAAAGATGTGAGTTCATAAATAAGACTGTAGCCAAACAATGGGGGAATAATTTATTTTCCACAACGGTATTAATTATCAACTTAATTTCTTCCATCGTAAATGTACTTGGATACAGACAGAATGCACTACACTCAAACACACACGTATATATAGTAGACTGGGAATTCGCTACACGAACATGGTTATGTTTCTGGCCTGTCTGGGCTTCTTCAGGAGAAGAAGAGCCCAAACAGGGCAGAAACATGACTGTATGCGAATCCACAGCTCTACTCTAAACTAAGTTAATATTCAAGTTGAACGTATCGAGCACTCTATGAAATAAATCCATCACACATAGGATATTGCATCATATTATATTATGTTATACCATGTTATATTGCATCCCTGATTTGTACTGATATATAGATATATATATATATGTATGATCCTCATCAGAGTATGCAAATATTCTTGGGCCATATTAATCTGAGCTTAATTTCCTACTACATGCATCATTAGCAGCCTATTTGCACCCTACTCTCTCTCTCTCTCTATATATATATATATACATATATGCGTGTGCGTGCACGTGTGTGTATGGGGAATGTCTGTGTGGTAATTTTCCCCACACTAAATGTTCGGGTGCACATTGGACATTATAAAACCACAGATAAGTCAAGTTGGATACATATAATACGCAGACGAGCATATGTTTACATCGGCTTACATATTGATGGCTTGGTTATAAAAATACATTGTTTATATTGTTTGCGAACACACACACACACATGTACGCAAACATACACACGCACACACACATATACATATATATATATATATATATATATATATATATATATATATATACGTTTATGTATCACTGAACACACACACATACATATACATATAAGTATATAAAGTAATATATATATATATATATATATCAATATCAATATATATATATATATCAATTCACTCTTGTTCTGACAACGGCGGCTAAAGAGACTGTTAAAATCAGTTGGCGCCTGTAAGAATAACTCTTCCCTCCAAGTAATGATTTTTGCCCAAAAACATGATACGAAAAAAATATTGATGATGTTGAAATACCTAGGAGCTTAATGTTTCTCGATTATATCAGGAAAATAATCTGCTGTGCAGACACCCAACAATATATATATATATATATATATATATATATATATATATATATATTGCCGGACAAAGATTATTCCCATATTCTTCCATGAAGACCATGACAGCACTACCCTCTACCTTGTCCTACCCGCAAACCTTTCTATCTCATATCGCCATTTTTGTGCCTTGTCTTTTCCTACTGCGTTTACAGCCCCATCGAAATCAATCAGCTAACTAATTGCTTCATCTCTCATCACTTCTCCTTGCTATGTGCCCTGCCCATTTCAATTTTGTCGCTTGATTATTTGTATAGTACCGTTCAGTCTAGTTTCTCCCCTGATTTATGTAAATCTTTCTTCTATCTTTCAGTAACTCCGGGCTTTGCTCTCCCGATGTTTCTTTGTGCAATTCTAAGTCTGTTCATAGTTCGTTGTCTCTTCCCGTCTTTTGCTTACACAAGTAATAGCTCTAAGCACATTGGTAACATGCTCTTTAATACGTGTCTATTTATGCCAAATGCTTTCCAGACGATTGTTATACATCGTTTTTTTCTGCTCCCATGGTCTTCCTCAGACTAACCATCAGACCTAACCTGTAATAAACATAACCTGCGTATAAAGACATCACTTCTTGTACACAGGCGTTCAGTCACCTTCGTCTCTCTGAAGATAAACACACTTACATGAGTTTAGATATGTATACTTATGCATCTACTCATACAATCATTGAATTATTAATGTGTATTTATTTCGAAACTGGGTTTTTGCTTTGACGGAATGTTGTATGGGAAAAATCGATGAGGAAAGACTTAGTTGCGCCAAGCATCCACACCAGACTAACCGTTGTGAAAATCAGCTTAAGTTATTTCGCAAATAATAGATATATATGTACACACACAAACCTATATATATGTGTGCGTGTGTCTACGTATATATATATACATAAAGACGCGCATATATATATATATATAGATAGATAGATAGATTGATCGATATATATATATATACGTACATATGTACATACATTTATATCTAAGTATATTTATAAGTATATTTATGTATACATGTATATCAGTACACACACACACACTCACATATATGCTGTCAATGATAATGTGGAAAGGAAATTAAATTGTTCGAATGAATAAGATAATTCTATTTCAGTAATACATTTCGCCTAGATTCTTCTTCATCAGAAGGTCAGGTAATGTAAGTGTACGGGTTTCTTATCTGGAGTTTATCATATAAAGATCGTATCACACGGGGCCTGGAGACATCAGTATTAGGTTGTCTACATCGAAGATAGTTTTTATGCATCCATTGACCTTACGCCAATGACAGTCGTGGTTTTATGTTTTTGGTGTCAACTTTCATACCTGTGTTTTCGTCTGCCTAGTTTGTGTAAGTGTGTGTGTATCTTGCTCAGGTGTGGGGAAGTGTTGCCAGTGACGTATTTAATTTGCTGACCTCTAGCTGATGAGTACTAATCTCGTTAATGCATTGAATCTGCATTCCAGAGAGCAATACAATAGAACGACGGTCCGTGTTCTGCAATATTTCATCTTATTTTATTGAATTAATACTTGAACAATACACAATTCTGATCATATAGGTATCTTTATTGGAGAATCTCTTTGAACCGACATCCCGTTTCCTACACTGTGAATATGGCAGTCAGCCTACACAGCGTAAAGTGAATGAATACTTGAAGAAATTAGCTACTGCAGGAATCGAACCTGCACCCAAGAGGAGTCCGCCCCAACGCAACGCTACTCTAACGATCTGACCTTAGCAACCAGCTGGTATGCCTGAAGCCTGAGCAAGACGGGATTTGCGTATAAAACAGTCAATCAAAGTTCCCAACTTGACAGCTGGATTTTTTTAGCTCAGATGGTAAGAGCGGCGTCGCGTTAAGACCGGTTCCTGTTGGACGCAGGTTCAATTCTAATTTCTTCGAAAATTTTTTCATCTTACTCACTCTGTTTGGGCTAGCTGGCATATTCAGTGTGTGAAATCAGAGATGCCAGTTTAGAAAAAATTGTTATAAGGAAAATACATTAATAATTATATATACCTCTTGCTTTTTTCTCTCTTTCTTTCCCCTCTTCAAATTAGAAGCAGTCAACCAAAACTGTCACCAAAATTGCAAACAGAATTCTCCAATTTTCAAGTTGGTCCGGCTTGCTTGCTATTTATGTATGTATCATGTAGACAAACTGCGTTTATGGGCTATAGGGTTGAAATTTTCAATATTCTATCCTTATCATGGCTTGAAAAAACAGTTTTTCGGGGGGTGGGATGAAAATTCACTCCACCAAAAACCTATTTAGATGGGTGAATTTTCAAAAAAAAAAATCGCCCAGTGTGCAATGTAAATTTATGCTAATTTGTTTGCTTGTCTTTTAAAAATAAAGACCATTTTCAGTGATCAATGTCCAACAAAATGTTAGATAATTATTTCATAGACCACCCCCTTTTATCCGTTTTTTTCCAATTGATTACCACAAACACAGCATGCTACCAAAATATATGTTTCTTTTGAGTGATAAACCAGACCGATTTTCTTTTCATCTTCCTCCCTGACCTTCTTCCTTTATTACATTCGTTGTTCTTTTATTTCTCTCTTTCTTCCTTCTGAGTGTCCCAGCACCTCCCAACTCTTGGCCCACCACGATCCTCCATGTAGAATCTACTAACACACCCATCTCATCCCGTCGGTATTTGGAGAGCAAACATAATCCACAATTCGTCTTATCAAATATTGAATATTTTTAAAACAATAAAATACTTTAGAATAATGGAATCGTCTTCTTTTCCATTCTGCCTCACGCTTTTCGTTAACTTCGGATTTATATCTATTTTTATCTTGCTCACTTGTGGGTGTGCTTACATATGTATGTCAAGGCTTGGTTACTGTGTGTGCAGGTGTGTGTTCGTAGCTCTGCATTCCCATCTATATTTCAGGATTTAGGTTCGTATGGAATATTTATCTGACAAATTTATATTCGAAAGCTTCAGTGATTCTATAAATATGTATACATGAGTGTACGTTCTCTTGCCTCAAGATAGTCGTGTTTCTCATCATCGTCTGTGGATGACGAATGAACAAAGGTGAAAAACAACATTTTAAATAATGGATTTAAAAGCAGGAATCTAGCCCCACTTTGAAAACTGACGCAATACAATCTTTTCACTTCGAACATGGTTTGGCTTTAATCCAGATAAAGATGAGCCTGATGAAAATTATGACTACATGATTTACACTACCTGTCGTGAATATTTGATCCAACAGCCATTTTACTTCTGATCCTTTGAGCCTGAGAGTTGAAAATACGAGCATAACACAAGAATCTCTTCAATCAACATAAAACAAAAAAACATATATTTAATGTTTTGTTGGTTTGAATGCTAGATCTCTTGAAATATGTTTTTGATAGAATTAGAGTATTAAATGTTAGTATTAAAAAGGGTTAGTTTTTGTATCTATCTCTCTAAAATCCAGATCAGAATCGATCAAAGGAGATCAAAAGGGATAACTCACATTGCTATTTGGGAGAGTTGTCAAACTAATCAGTTGATTTTGATCCCCCTCATCAGAATTAATAGTAGACCCTACTATCCCAACATTTTGTGTTCATTCAAATACTTATGAATAATCCTTTTTTTTCGCATAAAAGTCATCATTGACAAAAAAAAAATGTATTTCTCATATACTTATGACAAGTGCTGTATGATTATATCGACCTCTATTTTACATGTTTATCTCCAACAAAGAAAATTTATCAAACATTAGGACTTTATATCTACGACTCCAGGGTAACTGAGGTAGTTTAGTCTTTCTTATTAATGTCAACGGTCGGTGTTCAAACTTGGTTGAAATCCAAGATTTCAACTACTGATTTTAAAGGCAAGAAACTTTTTTCTGAGTTGAAAAGTGGACAGAACTCTATTTTCCCAACCCTGAATCTTTCCTTTTTTTCCCAGTACAAAGTAAGCTTAATAAATATCTTCATGAACAATAATTCTAAAGGATAAGTAACTCTTTAAGACTCTCTCTATATGAATGAATGTATCTGCACAGTAGTAGAAGTAGTTGTAGGTTCTCATCCAGCGCAAGCGCTCGGGTTCAAACTTTGGGAAAGCAAGAATTTCTGTTGTTGATTTTGACTTAAGCTGACTGACCCTACTCTCATGGAACATTCAGTTTTTTCTGATTAGGGGCCTCCGTACCTGACGGAAGTTCGCTTACGAATTCCTTATGAGTATCAGAAGTTGCCGATCAAAACAGTCAAGATCAACAAAGGTTTCTCCAGTTCTCAAATGGTTCTGACTTGTTGACTGGCTCTGCATGTATTGCACGTACAGGCTGCATCAATGAATCTTAAACATGGAGCCTTTAATGTTTATTCCTTAATATGTGTAGAAGAGAATTTTTTTAAAAATTTCCCCTCTATGTGAGTTATTAGAGGGGTAAGGACTCAGTTTAAGATAGAATTTTATGCTAGATTAGTCCCTTAATTTTAATTCGCGCTCGTTTTTGAAAATTCAGATTTTTTTAAAAGTAATCACAGTCCAACAAAAGGCAAGAGAGGTGACTTATTCATTGGTAGTCCCTTTTTCTAATTTTTGATTGGTCAACCCTAACACAGCATACTGTCAAAAGAGATTGGTTACGTGAATGCTTCTATCGAGTGACTATTCAGGCCTTTTTTTTTTAAGCAATGGTTCAGATTTGTATGTTTGATGGTTCTTGAAGGCATACATCTGTGAGTGCATGCATATTTATAAATTTGCATGCGTATAGCACACACAAATACACACACACATATGTATATTTATGCTTTGAAGTTAAATTTGCATTCAATACATAGAGATTTAGTGACAAATTATGATATCAAAGCCCTTGTAATTTTTTTTTGGGGGGGGGGTATAGTTGACTTATCAAAGTTGACTTTAAAATAGAAAGATACAAAGTGACATTCGAAAAAAACACCACTTATTAGGTCTTGGAATTTCTTTTCATACGCTTTTGGTTAAAGGGAATTTCTTTTAACTTTGATAGTTTTGAAAGTATTAAACTATTTTGCTTTTTGTTGAAAAGTATAGGTTTATCCATCCAACTTGTCGCTCTTTTTTCCGATTATCACAAATTTCCTTCTCTATATCGTTTAACGTCTTCTTAGATATATTTTGCATTCAATATATATATATATATATATATATATATATATATATATACGTGTATACATATCTGTATATATGTGTGTGTGTGTATATATCTATATATATATAAACTTTATGTCATAGAGTAATGAAATGCATTTAATATACCACGATCAACTACTACAGAAGATGCTCCCAGAATCCAAGATGTGATTAGTCTAGTACTAACATGCACATATCAAAATATTCAGTGAGAATTGAATGCACAGCCCAAATATCAGGAGACCAGCTCTCTGACCACAGCAGTAGAAGGGTTGTTGATTTATATCGATCATGGCAGAAATTTGCAATGAGCACGTATTCCCATATCTGGTACGTGTGTGAAATCACATCGCCTGCCTTTCAATGCCCATCGATCCTTCCACTAGATTTACCAGACTTTTTTTTTAATCAGGAGCGTCTCTTACCCGAAACTTCCTGAACTTGTGTAGTCCGCAACGCTATCTATTTTTTTTTATCAGCCACAGTTTCGCACATGATTTCTGGGAATCGACGTTGAGAGTCGTATTGTCCATCGGTTGTCTGTAATTCTTGCATAATGGCCAGCCCATTGTCCTTTGAGTTTTTTTTATGGATTCCATGATATCTGCTGTTTCCCGAACTAGCAACTCAGATTTATACACGTATGTCGTCGTGTTCACGTGTGTATTACCACACATTTGCAATGCATTGGCGATATATATATATATATATAAATATATATATATATATATATATATTGTGTGTGATTTAATTAGACTGATAGAGATTATCTGTTTGCTTTTTTTCATCAGTTTTTTTCTGATTGGCCAATAACTTTTGAAAGAACTGGATCCAAGTTACGCAATAGCTGCCCCCTATATATATATATATATATATATATATATATATATATATATGCTGTACCATATTACTCTGGCACAGTCACAAAGTTTTGAGGCACTCAATTATAATTTAGCTCACTATGTTAAGTACAAGACTAGCTTGAAAAAACAATTGACTGGCCGCACATGATAAGTGCTCAAGGAGCCATTTTTTAAAGAGTTGGTATTTCCGTCATACTCAGAGCGACAGAGCACATTTTTTTAAATATTTGTTTTGAAGTTTGAACCATGATTCAAAGAATGTTCAAACCACAAAAAAAAAAAAATGCTGAACAATGCACCTCTAAGAATAAATAAAAGAATGTTTGTTTTTTTTAAGAAATGGTAAGTTTGGCACTTATCATGCGCAGTCACTCTCTCTTACATACGTATTCAATAAGTTTGAGCACTTTGTTAGTATTGGGTTCACGACACATTAATTATGGATCTACGATTATCCGAGAGCAAAGAGCCCCAAATATTTTCTAAGCCCACATTTCATAGACCAACTCCCTAACCACTGATTTACAACCAAAAAAAAACAAAAATATTTTCAAAGTTCAGCCTAGCCAGGTCAAAGGCCACATGATTTAGGCAACGAATGAGGATTGAACTCACTGGACGTCCTGATTGATTTGCAGGAGTAATTTCACAGTGCGATAAACGCTCGACTTTCACATACATCATCACCATGACGAGCGTGATTGCGCTGGCGTCTGATAAGTCTAACCGGCGACCCAAGTCTTCAGATCAATGCAGGATCAAGATATAAATAAAGATCATGTAAAAGGTTTACAAACATCGCTGTACTTATTGAAAACTAGAAGAGCGAAAAAAAAAAAAGAAAACAAAAAGAAACAAACAAATAAGAATAAAAGTAAAAAAATTAAATAAGTAAACAAATAAATAAATAAATAAATAAACGAAACAGACAGAGAAAAGCCCGAAATCCTTTTTGTGCTTTAAATGATATTGAAAATTGTACACATGGAGAAAAATGCAACCTCATTGAAAGAATGAGTCGAATTGTAGTGTAATCCATATGATAAAATTATCAATCATATGATATAATTGTAAAAAACATTTCATAGAGAAGAAAGTTGGCGACATTTATTTATTTACGTGGTCGGCTGTCCCATTTGTTACTCAGTTGACATTGTTGCGGGAAGAAAAATGTACTTAAAGTTCAAAAACATCTGTACTGTCGGAAGGATATGTGCTTAAAGTTGCTGACAATTAAACCATCCCTATTTTCCTTCAAAGGGACAGCTCAGGTATTAACCAAATACGGAATGTTCACGTCCTATGGTTTAACCACTGGTCTGCCTTAGTGTCAGAATATTTGCACAAAGAAGTAGCAGACCCCTATAGTTTACTCAGGCCTCTGCCAGGAGGAGGAAACCCCTGTCAAACCTACGATCATGGGGTCTCGCTTCTATCTGAGCCACCTCGGTTAACCATAGGATGCCAAAGGTGGTTCAAAAGATGAAGTCAGTTTTGCGAATATCGCACTTCACCGCAACATTTCATTGTGCAGACCGGAGAGATATTCTGTGTACAGCCCTCAACCTCTGTTTAAGGCACTTCTCTCATAGAAAACCCTCAGGAAATTTTCGTTCGTAGAGCCAAACCTCACAGGTAAATAAATATATACAACATCGTACAAATCTTGTGGAAATAACTCTATTACATTAGTACTCAATACTTTGAGTAGAAACAATATGCGAATGTCTAATCTTCGTTTCGCTATGTTTGCACATCAGATAAACAGTGCAGCTATGGGATTAGACCAGGTTATTATTCATGTACAGAAGGAAATTAATTTCAGTTTGTCTGAAATGTGATGGTTGGAGTAAATTGTAATAATTTACCTTGCAACACATTTTATGAAAGCCCCCATAATCTAACCCAACAAAACGAAGGCTAACCATTATTAGAGATTAAACTTCCAGGGTTAATCGTTTTATATATATATATATATATATATATATATATATATATATATATCAACTTTTGTTGAAATCAAAAGATCAGATACCTTCAGGACTGATCAAGTGAGTATATATACATATATATATATATATATATATATATATATATATATATGTATATATATATACACTGACCAAGCAAGCATATACATGCATATATATATATATGGGGGCAAAATCACTTTAGTCCTCATGGAAATAGTACCTTTGGAATCTCATTCTCTAATCCCAACGTCCCTTCCATATTTTTGAAGTCTTCTCTCGGGATCGCCTTCAGTTGCCTTGTTTTGTTCTTCTCACTTTCGTCCACGCTCTGAAATCTCTCTGGCAAAAGCCAGGAGACGCATATTGATTGCAGGTCACGAGGCTGAGGGGGTTCACTTCTGATGACAGACTTGGGTCTTGCGCTATTTTTCCCCCCTAAAACCTGGATGAGATGTGAAAAATCACTCACTTGGCTACTGTGTCACAGTTCACGAGCTCACTTATGAGGTCCCACGGCCGACTGAGTGAAGCCACAGGAGAATGTCTGATAAAACGCGAGCCAAGGTCCCTTTTAACTGGTTTCCAGGTTATATCAAGGCCTCGCAACAGTTTCTTGCGATATACAAAAACTTCTGGATACTTTCCGGACACACTTTATCTGTATGTGACTGTGATGAAATTATTTTATGCATCACCACCTGCCCGTGCATTTTTTCTCTTTCTATACGCGTTCGTATATTAAAGTAGACACAAATTTTAAGTGCGACTTTAGGTACGTGTTTGATTACTCGGGTGAGCTGACGCATGTGCACATGCCTCTGCAAGCGTGCACACCTCCCTTTCCCACTCAAGAAACCAGCTGGGAAGCTTTTGTCGACTTGTGGAAACGGCACCCCCCCTGCCTCACCAGCGCACTTCTCTTTCTTCTACCGACTTTAAATATGTACACATTCAGCACCAGCCCTCCCTCCACCAAACATCTTTCTTTTCTTTTCTAGTACCAGCCATTCTTTCTCGTTCTGATTTTGAACGAAGTCGACGTCGCCATCTTTCGACTTGTGTTCGCCAACCACCATCGCCTGTCTTTTATCGATCTCTTTGCTTTCCTGTCTCTCTTTTGTACTGATTTTTAAAATCAGATTTTTCCCTTTCGTTTAAATACCAACCGTTGTCTTTTCGTCTTCCTGTCAACAGAATCTCAGTCTGTTCATATATATCTATATGTTCATATACGTCTGTTCATATCTATCACGTTCTATGCTCATCTATCTATCTATCTACCCATCTATCTATCTATTGATCTATCTATCTATCTATCACGCCTCATTCCATATCTATTTATCCTAGCCTATTCATATCTATCAATCTCAGCCTATTCATATCTATCTATCTATCTATCTATCTCTTCATATCTATCTATGTATCTACGTATCTATATGTCTGTCAGTCTATCTATCCGCTCATATCTATCTCAGTCTGTGTATATCTATCGATCAATCTCTGTTCTATTTATTTATCTATCGATCTCATATCAAGCAATCAATTTATTCATATACTAAAAATTAACCGCCATAAATATCTTATTCCCCAGCCACTTTATAAAACAACCCAATCACTGTAATTATCTTAGACATGTGGAAACAGACAAAACCCAGAATAATTAAATTATCAACTAAGGTCATCTAAAAAGGAACCCTAATATTAGGAAACAGATTTGTGAGAATAAAATACTCTCAGAGAAGGAATATACCACAAAGACCTGAGAGATTAACTACACATGCCTTTGCAAATAGCTAATTACCACTCCCCTCTGTCCTGAGAAGTCTGCTGTCATGTGACCTGCCTTATACTGAAGACCTTCGAGGAACAACAGCGCCAGCACACCCCTTGGTACCAACAACGCCATTCCTGTTCATTTTATCCATCTGTCTTTGCTCATATCTATCTATCTGTAAAAATCTCAAGTCACAAATTGAAAAAAAAAATCTAATACACCATACTTGAGACGACCTGATTATCTCAGCAGCACATGACATACATAACACAAGGTCGTTATTCACATGTCTACAAACATGTCACAAATATGAACCGCCAACACAACACTTCTCCCATGCATCACAAAATTCACAGTCAAACTATATGTATAACCGTTTTCTAACTGCACTTAAATTCCCGATGAAGCTCGTAATGAGTGAAACGTAGAAGTGAATTATCATTTTGATCATTCATCTATAAGATTGACCATCAATCCATACCCTCGATTTCATTATATATATATATATTATATATATATATGTGCGTGTGTGTGTGTGTCGGAGGGGGGTCTCAAACTATCTAAAAGTATAGGAGTGTTCCTATCAAACCTTCTGTAACCCAAAATGGCGTCAAGACGTAATTATTATCGTTTTATAAAAAGGTGAACTTTAAGACCTCATAAATCAACCTTGCGTGAGATTTTTGCTGTGATTAAATCTGTTGTAATGATTTGCTCAAAATATGACTTAAATTCATGAAAAGGCACGTAGGTTTAGGGTGGGTCGTATTCCAAGTCTTTCACATCAGTCAATGGTAAATATTCCCCTTGCTAAAGACTCTTTGAAGTGGAAAAAGTCTCCCTTCAATTTTTACCTTGAAGAAGAAAAAGTTTCCTTTCACCTCCAGAACTGACAGTGTTCTCCAACACTTTTGACCCCCTTAAAGAATGAAGTATAAAAAAAAAAGAAAATGTTGGTCCGTTTGAGCATTATAGTCACATTGCGAATAGACTCCCCATCCCCAAAATTTTCATTTTTCATTTCTTTCACTTTAAAATCTACCCTTAAGTCCATTGAGTATGTATGGCAGTATCGATGTTCTCTGTAGTAGGGTACAGACAGATATACAGGGAGACGGTGTGACACCTCACACACACACACATTATATATATATATATGTAAGTATATGTGTGTGCGCGTGCGCGTGTGTGTTATTGTGTGATTTAATGAGACTGATAGAGATCATCTGATTGCTTTTTTCATAAGTTTTTCGTAGTCGACCAATAACTTTCGAAAGAACTGGATCCAAGTTACACAAGAGCTGCCCAAAGTTCACTGTATTGCTGGTCCTGTATTGTTTCATCCATTGTTGGTCAGATTCATGACAAATAATGTAATTTCAAAGTCCAACCACCGTCTTGATATTCACCAAAATTAATTTTTACGTTCGTTGAGAATATTGCAGTTTTTAATTTCTAATTATGCGTTTTAGTACGTGATGATAGCGTCATTTCAGTTGGAAAATATTAAAGGCATTTTTGAATGTCCGCCCTCAGATCAAAATGAACTCGGATCCAGAAGAGTGGCAACTTATCCGCCGACAGAAAAATGGATGAAAAAAAACTAAATAGACAATCTTTGCCATTCAAGTTCAACTAAACATGTTCATTTGAGGAACGTTTACCTTTAAACACTCAATGCACAAATTAAGAACGCTAATAAAACAATACTGAACGCATAAAAGGGTTTTAAAATCTAATCGGTATTTCAATAACTCCATAATGAATGCGAAAATCGTAAAATTGTGAAACAAATTTTCGTGCTTTTGATCAGTATAAAGTTTTACACTCGCCGTTTTCTTCAGTAAAAAAAAAAAAACGATATATCATTTGGAGTATTTTTAATTATGTGGTAAAGTATTTTTTTATAGACAATGAACAAAACGCAAGTAGAGTGTGACCCCAACATCATCATCGGAATCTCGCTGATGGTGTAGGGATTAATCCTGACGAAACAACTATGAATAAACACCTATTCACATAATCAGTGTTTCACCAATTGTCTATAAAAAAAAATCACCATTTTATATGATGTGTCTCCATCCAACAATCATATATATATATATATATATATATATATATATTGTGTGTGTGTGTGTTTTATAGATCTCTGTGCGCTTAATGCTTGCTTCACGTTGAAAAACTCTACGTAATCCAAGTTGTGTATTTGTCTTATTCATACCTGGTGTCTTTGTTCTATATCTTTCTGATAATATTTCCCTCACTCACTCGAAATATAAATGCTCACAGATATGTACGTAGCTGAGCACAGGGGAACTTATGGTGATGTGAGTGACGCCACTTCATGCCCTTGTCGCCTCTAAGTTCATTCCACATTGCAGGCCTCGCAGATCTAGCCTAGATGGAGGAACTTGTTATTTTTAAAGCCCGAATAGGAAGAGCTGATGCCGTGGCCAGAACAAGTGCACTACTTCTCTTTGCACAGGATTGGATAAAGCACGGAGATATAATGTATCAATATTCTAAGTGTGAAAGACCAGACTCTTAGATATCTGCGTACGAAATCTTAACATTTGTCTGGACACTGAAACAAACTTCTTAATACTGACAGGAAATTTAATTAACTCTTCTATGAAACAATCTTGAGCACCTCACGTATATATTGCATTGGATTCTAATTCTTATTAGAAACCGTCAATCAAAACTGTCACCATCAATTGGTTTCTTCAGTTTTCAAGTGGATCTGGTTCACCATGTATGTATGAATGTATGTATGCATCACGCGTACAAGTTGTGCTGATAGAGCTGGAGAATTGAAATTTTGAACATTTTCTCTTTAACATGCATCTGGGAGAAGACAGGAGTAATGGACATCATAGAATCCATTAGAAAAACTCTAGTGGCAATGAACTGGCCATGTCGTAAGAATGGCATACAACCGATGGACATTGCAATTCACGACATGGATCCCAAGAGATCACATGCACAACCGAGGACAGCAGATTATTAGATGGAGAGACGAGCTAGACAACTTCAGAAAGTACTGGCTCCGCGACATCCACGATAGTGAAGTGTAGCGAATCCTTGAGAAGGTCTATGTGCCTCGGCAGAGGTTAAGAGAATGACGGTGATGATGATGATGATGATGATGATTCGAAAAAACTTTGTTCTCTTAAAACTCCTGCAATTAATATTTTTAGGGTTGGTTCAATTTACTCTGAGGATTTAAACTAAACTAATCTTTTACTTTGCGTTTTGCTGTATTCACACTTGATTTTTAAAAGTTCAGGCTGCGAGGGCTGCCCATCAAAAGATGAGAGAAATAAAGTATTCATTTATCTCCCTTCAAACTACATACATTCCTTCTTACCAATGTTTCTAACTTACTCTTCGAATTTCGTTTCATATTATCTCAGATTGGATGGTGCTTCACAGCTCTGGGTCATTGTTTGGGACATTGTTCGTCTTCTCAGCCATCCCCTCTATCTTTCCTTTCTTCGGAGTCTATCCTTTTACATATGATTATTATTTATGAAAGGAACCATTTCTCTCCACCTCGACGTTATCAATTGCAGACTGTTCACTGTCTGATATATCGTCCATTATGGCCAGCTTAGCAGGAAAACCTAGAAAAACCCACATCAGTAATCCAAGGTGATTTTATTACAATATCATCGAGGGCATGCTTTCTTATTATCAAACAGAAGAAGGGAGGTTTTCTTTGGTTTTAATGAAACTGCTCTATTCATTGTATATGTATCAATGAGTATAAACATATATATATATATATATTTTTTTTTTTTGTATATGTGGTACAAATCAGGCAAGCAGTATAACATGATATGATAATATATCAATAATATAAAGCCGCTCCTGAAATGTAATGGATCTATTTCATAGAGTTCACGATACACACGACTTTTTACTCCTGAAGTTGTTTTACATTAGAGCTTGAACGAAATTGTAGAATGTGAATTTGTTACACAAACTGACTCATGTTTCTCTGATGAGGCCCGAACAGGGCAGAAACATGAGCTAGTTTGTGTAGCAAATCCATATCCTACTATTTACACACACACACACACATATATATATATATATATCTATATATATATATATATATATATAGAGAGAGAGAGATATGGTTTGGCTCCGTGAACAAAAATTTGGACGACATTCGCCTTGCAGCACTTCCTTCTTTCTTCTTCTTTGCATGTATATCTGCATAGAAAGCTTTACAGTCTTAAATACTAAAGATTAAGAAAAATTCTCAATAGATTTTTCCTTTTTGTGTCACTTCAGTCACCCATTTCCCAGTATCTGTCAATACAGTTTATGTAATCTTCAATATATATATATATATATATATATATATATATTAGAAAGAATACTGGGGCGTTGCTCGGGGGAAAATCATCTCAAATCTAACAACTCAGAGGGAAGTGAATTCTTTAATGTATTCCTTCTAACACAGCACAAGAAATGGAAAAAAGATCCACTGAGAGCTTTTTTTCTTTATATCTGGACAGTTTACTCAATGTCGTACATTAACGACCTAAGCCTTGCTATGACTAAATACCTATAATATTCGTTCAATCACTAAAAGCAGAAATCTGCACATAATTTGTTTTCAACTTTTTGCAGGTGGTATTTCTGGTGCTTTAAATTGATAAAAAAACACCTGTTACTTCTTGAAGAATTTCAATATTTGAAGATATATTTTTAGCTGAGGAGTGAGGTGTCTATTTATGTCGTAACGATAATACTTGACTTGAACGTTAGTTTTCAATTTTATAGGAGAAAAACTGGGAGCAAAAAATTCATTGACAAAAAAAATGTTGCCTTCGATTGGGCTGCAAGGTCGAAATTGCATTGCTCGATATTGAAAGACTTACCTTTACGCCAAATTTCAGTTTTGTAAGTTGAAATATGCGACTGATAACTTTATCAATTGGCACAAAATTAATAGAGATGATCTCTTGTGATCTCATTCTGGATTTCAATTGACTTCAAGGTCAAATTCAAATTGCTTATGACATTCAAGATACTTACACTTGAGTCGAATTTCAGATTCAGAGATGCAAAATTGTGGCTACAAAACTGGAGAATCGGTCAGAAATTAGCATAAATGACACTTTGATCTTTAATGACCTGCGAAGACATCCCGGCATTGTCTGTGATCTCATCATGTATGCAGCCATATGACAAATTCTAACATCAAAATTAGGGCCGACAACTTCAGAAGAATGGCTAGAAATGCACTGAAATGACCTTTACTAGCCTCAAATGACCTCAAAAATAATTTTTGCATTGCTTCAGAATTCCCATCTGAAAGATTTGTGCTTTTGTCAGATTCCGCATACAGTTAGCAATAGTCTTAATAGTAGATTTTTAATCATTTATTTTTTACTACATGAAATATTGTAAGCAAGGACCTCTCAAAGTCAAATTCAGGGCAGGATTATTGGAGTCGCAAAAATATTTGGAAATATTAAAAAAAACAAAACTGTGGGTGCATGTCTTTTAGATTCTTAAACCTACGATGATCCACTGATGACAGATGAGAGTCATTCACTGTAATAAAAGCTTACTAAAAAATTGATCAATCATTGTCTGACTGTTTTCAATGTAATTTGCTTGAAACAAACTGCTGCGCGTATATATATATATATATATATATATATATATATATATATATATATTCTGGTTCCACATGGGAAATTTTAATACACACTCACTCAGCACACACCACTGATGATGGGAAGAATCCCGAAACATGTATGGACAATTTACTTATAAGGATTAATAAACCTCACCTCCAAACACCTCACTCCCGAGTCTGTCCCACTCTCTACAGTACACACACACATATATATATATATATATATACATACATACATATATATATGGATGTAATGGCTGAAGACATTTTCACGTCGTGGAGCAAACATGAAATCAAACGATTCTAGTTGATAAAAAATATGCATTACAGTAAACAACTTCAATAACATAGAACTCAGATAGAACACAACCTTAACGACAAGAGTTGAATCCTCAAACCCATCCACACACACACACCAATGATAATATAAATCATCAAAAAGTAAAAGTCATACAATGTCAACTAAATTCACTCATTTTAATCTTGCACAAGGTATTAATACATATTTGATGTCCATCAATATCAGCTTATTGGAACTGAACGGATCTGTTATCAGAGATTCTGTAGATATCTTGGCCTCAATATATACATACATACAATTATATATATATATATATATATATATATATATATATATATATATATATATATATATATATATTTCCAATGATGCTAAATTCCCCATTATCGAAAGGATGGAGATGATTACACCACACAAAGCCAGAAAATCCTTGAGAATCATGGAAACATGGACGTTATACTTCTACAAATTCCTTTCCGCCCCAGAAAATTATCAAAATATTCAAACTGCTCATGGGCCTCAACTAACACACACCCATAAGCCAAAGGATAACGATATACTCCAAAAAGTGGTGATATTTTTATAACAACCTCAAAGAAAAACTTAGGAATCGGAAATAACATTCACATTAAAAGAGTGAGATAGATAAACAAATGAACATAAAATTAATTTTGAAAAAAAAAATGGAAGGTCAAAACTATGTCAAACTGACTGCTTCTATGATAATGTAAGAATCTTTAACCACTGGTGCATTTCCCTAATAATTCTATTCAATACATTATCTTAAATGGTTCCTAAAAACCAGGACTCTTAATCATCGCTTCTTCCTATTTTTAATTTGCTTATTCTGATACAATGTCTCTCTCTCTCTACTCTGAATGTTCTCATGACAACCTGTGTCTTGGAGGCCTCAACCTTTAATGACCCCTACTCAAGTAACCAATTCTCAAGACAGCCATTCCTATCACCAATCCAATTTGCTGACCCACAGCAACAGGGTGGGCGTAAAATGAAAATGACTCATTACATAACCATCTACTGCTCTACCAATACTGAAGTTATCAGACCTTTCCGCAGAAGATATCAGACCTTTCTGCTGAAAACTAAACTTATTTTGCTTCGAAACATGTTCAGAATAACTTATAAATATAAATAAATAGCTCCATTCATAAAACACACTATGGCTCTGTCAACTTTTTATAATACATTTCTCTATGTCTCTCTCTCTCTATATATATATATATAGAGTCAAGAAGGCTTCACAGCATTACTAACTAAATACCAAAAATCATTTTTGTGTGTCACTTCAGTCACCCAGTTCCCAATACCTGTCGAAACAAATTATGTAATTTTCTTGTGTTTTCCCCCTGTTCCCTCATTACTTTGTTATCATGGTACATTGTATCGATTGTCTCTTGTTCAAATCATCAGCTGTTTACACGTAACTATTCCATGGATTTTAAAAACAAATATATATACCAACATGGCACCCAAGCAAGTGTGGATCACACACCACTTCCTTTTCAGCAGTGTTCCAATACATAGCTTATATCATACAAGTAGTTTGTTATTTAATGTACGGTACTACCATGATGTAATGTACATTGAATTCATTTAGTACTAAATATCATGTAATTTTGGGAGTAACCTACGTAGATAAGCACCTCCCTGCGTAGATTACCCCACAAACGTGTTCAACGATGAGGGATTAGTAAGTAAAACAACAGACGTGACTTGCTGTTCGTGTCACCCATGGGAATATTCAATCCGTTGTGTTGGTTTTAATCTCAGAATGCATGTTAGCCAACTTTATGATATCATCTTTTAGAATACTTATTAAACAGAAAGAGTTCCAGTTGATTACATACCAACATATTCGACTAAAAAATCGACAATTTTTCCACTGCCCCTAAAGCTAAGTCCTCCACGTAGTACACTATCAATATATCATCATTTTTTTTTGTTTACAATTAACGGTATGCTTATATACATGGTTGAAAGGAAACGAAACCACTTTCTAGCGCATAGTAACACCTCATTAGGCTATTCAATTATTATACTTGGACAATTTGTTACATGGCATTCTACGTTCGGTCTCCTATCCCACCAAACTACTTATTAGTCAGACAAATAGACCAGGGCCCTTTCCCTAATACCAGTCAATACGATGATCTTTCTGAAAAAGCCTGGATTCATCTCTTTGGTTACCTAAATACCCTACGTATATATAAATTGATTTCTTTTAGTATATATTTTTCATAATGCTATTCTTATACTCGTGTTAACATATTCTTTGATTTTCGTTATTGTTTCATTATAATCGAGCTGATTAGTTTCAAAAGGGAACAGGATGTTTAATGATGGCTTTATCAAATTGACGAAAAATCTTACTAATTTCGCCACTTGATTACCATTCTTACAATTACAGGAAAAATTTTCGGTATAAAGATGATAAATTTTAGAGTTGCTCAAATATTCTTATAATATTGTTCTGTTATATATATAACCTGGAATACTACTTGTTTTAAAAGACATTCTTACTATATAGAACGGGAAACTTTTTGTTTATCAAAAAAGATGTAGTTAAACATAACATATATATTACTATATGATTTTCTGAATTCTCCTCCATCATTAACAGAACAATGGTCATCGATAAAACAGATGCTATCTAAAAATAAACGAGCTTGTTTTATACTAGATCTAATGAAAGATAATATGAATACATATCTGTGTCTATATAAATGTAACTTTTATATATATATATATATATATATATAATATATATATATATATTATATATATATATACATATGCTTGTATTCATACATTGTGTAATTAACGAAAATCATGGCTATTTGATATATGTCTATTGATATCGATTGATTTCTCGCCAATTGCTATGTCCTTTCCTTGTAATTTTTTTCATATCTTTCTTTAACTTCATTACCTGTCTCAGGTAAATGTATTCGTCAACTACTTTTAGATCTGTTCCCTCCATTCTTATGGTCTTTAGGGGACCATATCGTCGAACAATTCTTCTGTCTTTATTCTGTTCATCTCTAAGACTACTATTTTACTTTCCCTATTCAGATTACTCAACATGTTTGTTAATCTTCCGATGCTTCTAACGTCATTGTGACGTTGCCGATCATCAGTTGGTTGAAGTATTCTTGGTTTGTGTTTATTGCCATAAAATATACAATGAATGCAAGATACCAGCTATTACTTGAAGATGCAAAACATAGATATCAACAGACGAATTGAAAATCAATTCAAAAACAGAACAATGGAAAGAATGAGGCCAGGGATATCTCTAAGAGACAGGAAAAAACATCAATGATCAGGGTGAATCCTATAATGAAAAATATTGTGTATACAATTAAGCAACAAAACTGGAAACGGGTGGGGTACTTAGCTAGAAAGGATGACAATAGACGGAGAAAAAGGATAACTGATTGGTGCCCATGGGTCAGTAAACGCAGTAGCGAAAGGTATGTCACAATTTGGAGAGATGAGATTGAAAGTTTTGCCGATAAGATATGAAAGAGGTCAGCGCATTTGCAGTCGTCCGAGAAGGAAATGGGAAAGGACTCTGGGGACTCATATGGATGATAATCGTGATGATTATAGATATATATCTAAAAAGTATTTATTTTACGACATATTCACATTCTTTGATGCTGCACATAATCCAATAATGTAACCTAGACTTTAGTGGAATTACGTTATGGATACGAGCAACCATTGAAGAGATATGAACGGAATAAGTTTTCAAGCCTCAAATATTGTCAGTCAGTTTCGGCTGGGGGAGTGAGTATCAAAGCTGTAAAAGCCTCTGGACAGACGACTTAATTAGATAATAAAAAACAGAAACGAATATGTCACCGGATATCGTACAATCCTTTGATAAACACATTATGGATATTTACAACAGGATACGCTCACAAAATATTTACTAATTTGATACTTAGTTTCATTAATTCAATTTTAAATATTCATTATCGTATTTCCAATAGTACAATGTGACTTCGATTATAATGTGACCCCCGTTTGTTGTCAGTGATACATTTCTTCCTCTCATAGCTGCGAATTTTAAAAACTAAAAGAACAAAAAAAAACTCTGAAACTGATACGCTTCGTGATTCTGTCAGTAACTTTCACCGAAAGATCCAAAATTTGTATACTTAGAAATCCTCAACCAAACAAAACTGCCAACATATTTCTATCAGTATTTTTTATAAGTCCGTCTGACTGGCTATGTATGTATAGGCTAGACTGGTTATGTTAGAGGAATGAAAATTTATATCTTCACTTGTTATCATGTCTGCAAAAAAGACTTGGGAGAGGGGGCAATTTGCAATGAAATTTTATGCTGAATAGATATAATAATCTATGTTCGCTTGTATTTGGAAACAGCTTAGTTCCTTAGTTTGTAACCAAGATTCTTTTTGTAAATTCAGACTTTTTGGTGATCACAGTCCCCCCAAAAGCGAGAGAAATTAATTCACTCATCACTTCATTTTGTAATTTTTTTCAATGGATCACCCATCACAGAGCACGCAGCCAGACGACGTTAGTAACGTTATAGTGTTTTCTGAGTGACAAACCAGACATGTTTGTTGATTTGTTGTTTGTTGTTACTGCAAAAATGTTGCCGGTTATTTTTGACGGGTTATCTGCTCGTATATGTACGGAGTTCTTATTTCCAATTTTTCTTCCATTGGTGAAGAAATGATCAATGATATCCCACCAAAATGGTGGGCGTCACCGTATGAAATCAGTTCCAAATTTAGGAACAATATATATATTTATATCTTCCCTCCCTAAAAGTTATCTTAAAACAATAAAAAAACAGACCTTGCATGTCACTCTATGCTAAAGTTGACTATCGTCTTTTTACAGCATACCGTACTGAACCCAATCAATTAAAACATTGTAAAAATGGGCGATCAATGAATAAGTTACTTAACTAACTTTTGGTTTGCTCATCATCACTAAAAAGTGTAAGAGTCTGAAGATAAGCTCGGATACAAACTGAGATAAAAGTTTTGCCATAAAAGCATTTTGCAAATCGAACTGTCTAAAAACAAACTTGGTGAGGAGATTAAAAATGTATCTTCAACATAATAACGAGTAAATGTGAAAAAATTCAGTTGAATGATGAATATGTCACGCATACATACTTAGAAAGCCAGCCAACCTGTAAACTGGAGAAATCTACGTTTACTGTTTTAGTGACAGTATTGCTTGACGGTTTCTAAAATGAAATAGTATCAATTTGGTTCCCAGAAAAAAATGTCTTTGTTTGGCCTCCCTATTTAAATCCAGTCTACACCTTGATCGATCGCTATATATTGGTGCTTTTTTCGAATACCCCTTCATCTCACTTATTTGATCTATTTGTCTGTTCGTAAGTCTTATTTTCTGGTTTTATCAAATCTTTTTTTTTTTAGGTGAATCAGTGTCCAAAACGATCAATTGATTATATGAAAGATGGAATAAGCACCTTTCTTTCATCCTTTTTATTACAATCTGATTTTCTCTCTTTACTCCCTCTCTGTCTTGGTCTCAACTCTTTAACATATATCTGTTTTGATTTCGTTGTAAATGAAGATGAAAAGCTGTGATTCTCTACGAGAAAAGATAGAGAGAGGAGGAGGGAGAGAGAAGGAGGGAGAGATACTATGACACAAAAAGATAGAGACAGAGAGAAAGATGGTGATGATGATAATGATGATTGGATTATAGAACGGGAATAAAGGGGAGATTCTATCATGGTAGTGTGATGAAAAGAGTGAAATGAAGGAAAGATTCTATCGTTTAGAATAGAGTAGGGAGGGGGAAGAGAATGATGGAGAAAGGAAGGACCTGAGAGGATGTGAGAAAGATAGAATGAAAAAACGAAAAAGGAAGAGCAAGATAGAAGTTCGGATCCATCTATCCCTCTATCTATCTCTTATATATAATCAGGATATCCGGCAAAAATGATTATGAATTACTTCTATTTCTTTGGCATTGTCCAGGCCAAAGGATACATTCACCGTGTAATAATGGGGATCTCTTTTCAATATATATATATGTGTGTGTGTATATATATATATATACATACACATACACAATCTAGAAAACTTTTCAGCTTCAAACGTTGACAATGTCAAAGAATTTTCAAATATTTTTTTTTCATTTCTGTCAATTATTTCCGAATGTCTATTGACACAATTTATGTTAGCTTTTCAAAGGACTTTATGTGTACATAGAATTTGATAATATGGTAATATACACACACACACACACATATATATATATATAGATAGCTATAGATATAAATATAGATATATTATATATACATGGTCGATTTACGTATTTATCTATCTGTCTACATATCCATCTATCTATTCATATATCTATCTACGTATTCTTCTGTATAGATACATTTCTATATATCTATATCTATAGTTATTCGTGTATTCATCTATCTATATCTCTATCTATCCATATCTCTCTCTTTATGTATGTATGTATGTATGTATATATATATATATATACATATATATATACATATTCACAAATTATTCATCCATCTATGTATCTATGAATGAGTCTACCTTTGTTCAAATACCCTCTCTTATTAATCATATATGAATACACACACATATATATATATATATATATTAATTTTGTAAGCGTATGTGAGTTTATGTGCATGTGTGTATATATGCATGCGTGTGAGTGTAGCTATTTTACTTTGATGTGCAGGCAAGGAAATAATAAAAGTAACAAAGATTATTGTTGATTTTCGACTAGTGCGAATCGGAAATGACTGATATTTCACCGGAGGCTTATTCTTATTTATGATCTGTACTGCTCACTCAACAATCCTGGAATGACAGTCGGGCAATTGCTATAAAAAGCATCAAAAAAGGATGAAAGGGAGACTAGTGAAATATTAATGATAATTGACTACTGAGAATATTTTTCGGTTAATACTTCAAAAGCGTAACCACTTTCAGCCAAATCTCCCCCAAAGACATCTCTGTATATCTGTCCACCTATTAAATGAAAATAATATGATGTTTCAATTACTTACATCATAGAAGCCGTCGTGCAGGCTACAGTTTCTGGCAGCATGCCGTATGGGAAGTGACGAATCAAAAAGGTTGGAGAAAGAAGTGATCGGTGCATAAGTTACTTTTCTCGTTCTTTATTGGGTAGTGGTCACAAAAAAAAGTTTGAATTAAAAAAAAAAAACAGCGTGAATGCCGCTGGGCACAAAATGACCAATTTGGCATGAGTTTGCCGTTCAAATGACCCCCCCTTTCCCCCGAAAAAACCTATTTAGTAGGTGATTAGATAAATCATGATAAGGATCAGACGTATACATTTTCAACCCTGTAATTCAATCGGTGCAGCCTGTACGCAAGATGTATATATATTGTTGGTGGTGATTAGAACCGAAAGTCATCTGTGTGGTTATAGGCTTGAGTTGATGGTCATCATATGACGATATATATATGTACATATATATATATATATATATATATATATATATGTCTGTATATATGTTACATATATATGTTATAAATATATACACGCATATACATGTAATACATGCATTATATATATATATATATATATATATATATATATATATATATATTCCAGAAGGCGTCACAGCTGTAAACGCTAAACATGCTAAAAAAATATTTGTGTCACTTCAGTCATTTATTTCCCAATATCTGTTTGTGTAGTTTAAGTAATTTTCACCAGTGTTCCTTTATTGTTCTATACAGAATCTGTTATTATGGTATTATGTGCAAATTTTCTCTTGTTGAGATCATTGTGTGTGTGTGTGTGTTTCATTAAATAATACCGACATTTCTTGTCGATTCCAACCTCTAGAAGTTTGGAGGAGTGTATGAATTTTCTAAAATACATGTTGTAAGTCTTGATTTGAGTAATCATAGTACTCTAGTCTTTCTCGGGGTTAATCGTTGGCTCCAGTTTCGAATTTTCACTGTATTTACTATCAATCGTTTGTAGTAAAGTGTGGTTGCATTTAGTTTATCAATCGAATGGTTTAGAAGGCTTAAAATTGATAAATGATCAATGGTATTGTAGGTTAATGGCATGTCGAGATATTGGTTCGAATTCCATGCGAGATTTTATTCATTTGTGGTTGTTTGGATTTTATTGCAATGGCCTCCATTATTTGGAGTCTTCTTATATTATAAGCACTTCCGTGGATTGTCGTCTTCCGAAAGTAATTTGATTTCGAAGGAGGGCGATTGTGTTTTCGTTTCAAATGTTGGCAAAAACAGCTGGTGTCTGATAGGTGTTATGATATTCTCTTGTTTGTTTTGTGGTTGTATTTTTGTCTCCATTGAAGATAGAGTGCACCTGGTTTCTGTTATAAAGATTAGTAATACTTTTGTTTTGTTGAGGAGTGTTATTCTTTTCGTTTAGGGTTAGTTTGATGTGTTAGTTTGTAATATGGTTGGGAAAACCATTATTGATGCTCTTAAGTTCATTATAGAACATCTTTTTAGAAGAGGATACTAGTTTTGTGCGGCTAGTGCACATAGAACAAAGTCGTCATTTTTTTCCTAGTCTCAGGTCGCTCAAACATTTTTCTTATATAGATTAACAGTAATTGCTTTTTTCATTTTACGCGATTTCAGATAGTGAAGGAACTTGTACCAATCTACGTCTTTCATAAAAGCAAATAGCTGCTAAAGGAGAACTTTAAAAAATCAAAGCATCCCTGTTGTTCCTTTTAGTCTGTTATCTCCCAAAAGTCTTTCTTTAAAGTATAAATCAATGGCAACTGTGTCTTCTTTTTACGCCATTATTCGATGGTGGCGGAGAGAGAAATTTCAAGAAGCAGAGTGAACCGGGTTTTTTGTGGTGGGTCGTTAAAACATTTTTGCCTCGTATAGACTAATTGTAATTGCCTCTTCGCCTAACACTACTTTGGACAGTTGAAAAACTTGTACAATAGTATGTCTTTCATAAAAGCAAAGTGGTGTAAAGAGAACTTTCGAAAGGCGGGGGTTACCCGTGAGTCGTAAAAGTTATTAAACTTTATGGCAGAGATATCAGCAAACATTAAGCCACGGCAGAACTTTGTGCGTTGCACCAAGTGACACAAACGTTGGACACGTTAAAATCTCAAACACAATACAATAAGATTAATTAAAAGCCATGAATAAAGTAACGTCCATAGAGAAGTGGTTATTACTTTATAAGTATAATTTATATGAATCGATGAGTCTTAATAGTGAGCCATTAAGATAAGTAGTCTCGTTAAGTCTCGCTTTGAAGCGACGCGCGCAAAACTTCCCTTCATGCTTATCATTTTTCCGTTATCTTAATTCACAGCCAACTTAAGCTTGTTTAGAAAAGAAATACCATTGTTCCTTGTTGGAAGAATCATCGCTAGAGACAACAGGTCTGGTCGCCTTGTAAAGTTTTCTTTTGTAATTTGCTAATCATTTTATCACCCACCTTTCAAGCGTAGGTGTACTAATTCTTTTTTACGATTAGTTTAAGCATCTCCAACCTTTTGGATACATACTGAAGGATAGATTTCTTCCCCTTTTTTTCTCAGACACTGTCAACCAAAACTGCCAGCAAAACTATCTACATACTTTCTTTCAGTCTATTGAGTAGCTCTATTCAGCTGACAATGTATTTATCACGTGTACCGGTTTCACCAGTGAAATTGAGGAGCTAAGCATTTGAAAATTTATTTTTTGTTTTTTCGACCATCCATACTTTTCTTTAAAAGGGGGGTTCATCTTCCAACATTTGGTGACACGTACATCCATAGATTTACAGCAACAGTTTAGGTGTGCTTTAAAAAAAAAAAAAAAAGACTTTTCTTGTGATCATAGCCCAACAGAGGACAAGAGAAGTAACTTAGTCATTGATCACCCCTTGTTTCCAGTTTTTTTTAGATGAAAATAAATATAATAATAAAATTCAAACCAGAACAATGGCCGAGAATAGTGGTTAGCAAGCAATCTGGTAAACTATTATTATTGTCATGAGTCCGATCCATACTCTCGAGCTTAGTGAAAAATCAAGTTAGATGCGATGCCGTAGAGCAATTGGCTGTTAGTTAGTTCTAAAGACTAATATGAATGTATTCAGTTCGAACCTTACTCAGAAACTATCTTAGCAGGATAAGCTAAGTTAAATGAATATCAATAACCACCCAGTTATTTTTTTCTTCATCAAACTATCCTTTTATCAGGAAGGGTGTAAAATCAAGCTATATAGAACCTAAATAATGAATTAGAATGTCAGTAATGACACAAACAACTATATGAGAAAGGCAGGAACTCAACTATTCCTTCAAGCTATGGGTAGAATAGAAGGTCAAATTTTCCTCTTTAGCTTTGGTTAGGCAACCAGTCTAGAATTAGAGCAGCCCTGATTCCAAACCAGGGAGTGGTACCCCATTAAGTAGGTTGTCGCCCAGTTGAGTGTTTCTCCGAAAGTCCTGAAGCCAAACTAATGCTAGACATATCGCCACCTGTTTTCCTCTGGGTTTCATCAGTAAGGCCGAAAGGGGGATTTTAATGATTCGGGATCACAGGATCTCCACACACTTTGCCCAGGCATGCTCCCTGGAAGGAACCTTCCATTCTTCGTTGAGGCAGAATGGCAGCCGTTCATCTGGACACAATTTCGATTCACTTCTTGCAAACATGAATTGATAGAAATAAAAGAGGCTTGTACAGAATTGCCTTCACTATTTCTTCTCATAAACAGGTCTTGTTAATCAATCAATAGAAACTGACAAGTGACCAACAGCTTTTGGCAGCAAGCCGTGTTGGGAGGGATTAATTAAGAAATTGGAAAAAGGGATGATCAACGGATAAATGATCTCTCTTGCCTTTTGTTGGGTGGTGATCATTAAAAAACGTCTGAATTTTTCAAAAAATAACCCTCAACCTATTTGGGAAAGGTGAAAGATATTACAACAAAGGGAAAATATTTAGAGACACCATCGAGATTAAATGTTCAACATTGTAGCTCTATGTACGCCCAACACGTACACATATACAAATCAAGCCAGAGCAACTTAAGAAATGAAGAAACCTATGTTGACGTTGATTATGTTGATTCTGACAGTTTTAGTTGACTTTTTTAATTAGTATTGTAGTACCATGAAGATTTCAAGATGATGTAAAATTGGTGAAGCAGGTATTTTTGAGTTCATGACATGTTTATGGATGCTCCAGCCATGTGAGATCAACCATCGGCGATCAGAATTCGAAATCACTTAGTTATAAATTCTAATATCCAATTCCTTGGGCACTACGAATAATTCGATTCATATTGACAGGTCACTTTACGCCTACGTTCGACTCCAACGCTTGCTTATCTCTCTAAAGCTAATAATGGGTTTAAATGTAAGCGAATGAAAGTGATATCTCATAAATCGAGAGATTATCTCTGACGTCTATATTTGTAAAGTAAATCAGTTCCGCGGTTAAAGGAGTTTAAAGTCATTTCTTGCATTATCCATAATTTCTGACTGGTACTTATTTCTGTTGCATTTTATCACGTCTCACAGATTGTCGTTTCACGACAGTTAAGTAAGCAGCGTGACCAGGAATAATGAATTGGCGAGATTGGAACTCGCATCGTTTATCCTAGGAGGCCTGCCTTTCTGGGGCTGCACCTTACCGATTATGATGTATTGGGTGTTTTGTGGTCCATGCTTGAATATATAACATTATTTTAGGGAGAGATTTTTGCATTAAATCATGCAATACTTTCAATTTCCATAGTGATATAGAGTCTGTTCTGCTGCCTGAACGATTTTAGAGGGGTTATTTGAAGGTTGCGATAAGAAAGCAACAGAAGTTGAAGAAATATTAGAAAAAATTAGTTATAAAAGGTCTGGTTAGTCACTCGATAATAACCGGCATGTGACCGATTTCTTATTTGCAGTATGCTGTCTCGTGGGTAATCAATTAAAAAAGTTGGAAAAAGAGGGGATCAATGAGTAAGTTACTCTCTTTCTTTTGTTGTATCGCTGAAAAATCCCATTTCAAAAAATAAAAAAAACTAACAAAAAATAAGCGTGGAAGCTGCCGGGCACAAACTTAGAACCAATTTAGTAATAAATTGTAGATTGAACTTCCACTTCAACCTTTTTGGGGGGTAGGAAAAAAAGTTTTACTGTACATAATAAGGAGTAAATGTTCAGCCCTCTACTCAAATTGGTGCGTCCTGTGCACGTGAAACATGCCTAGCCAGCCTACCAGCCAAACTGAGATGAAAACTGAAGAATCCTCTTTTGACTGTTTTGGTTACGAGTACAGTTTTTCATCGTAATCTGAAAGCAGAGTATGTCTATTGGAGAAACTTTTCGAAGCTGAAAGGGTTCAAAATAAAGGAACAAGTATTGTGATTTATATGAAAAAAAATTCTTCCATGTCCTCTTAATAGGTCTGATGATATTGTCGGTATCTAGACGGATGACCGTCTGGGAATACAAGACGTTATAACCAGCTTGGGATCATGTTGTTGAAAGTCTCCCAGGGCGATCCCGTTATTACTCCCCAGAAAGAGACTGACGTCAGCACTACGTTCGATAATGCAAACCAAAGTCCCTCCCCCCTGAATAAACGAACAGCTTATCAATTGAAAATCGAGAGCATTGGCCTTTTAAACTTGTTTTGGGGTGAGAAAGTTGTACATTACCAACCAGTGTCTCAGGTCGGCATTCAAGCTTTTTTAAAAGCCAGGATATCGAATGCTGATTTCCAAGGCACGCAAACTCTCCTCACTCTGAAGATTGGAGCAATTCTTTTTCTTATCCTTATTTTCCAAAGTCTATTCTTGTACTAAATTGTGTTATTTTAGATATCAGACCTGCGCCTATTTGATTGGATAGTCAGTGGTTCCCGACGTTTTCAAGGTATCTACTGTTTTTGTCAACAAGATTTTACCTCTTTCCGATAGGTTTCCGAAAGAAAAATATTGAAGTTTATAATGCTAATTAAACACAATAACTGATAGCTAGCATTATTATTAATAATTAAGATGATTTAAATAAACAATAAGGACAATTTCGACCTTTGTTTGCACATACACTTTCTTGCATTGGACATCCCTATTACCCTTATGTCAAAAACATTCATTTTCTTCACCTAACAACCACATTTCCTCTTGGACTACCTACCCCTCTTCCTTGGGAGTACAATGCCACGGTTCGGAATAACTGGGTTTGATAGTTGACAATATCCCACCATCACCATTTGTTGGCGTTCAAATGTTGGTAAAGCAAACCCCTCCCACATAAATGGGGCTGCACAATCATCATACTCCTATTCAAGCTCATTTAACTTTGTAATGCACTGAGATGGTCTGATTCCGCTGGCACTTGCCTTTGGATTCGCCTGAATAATCAGGGTTTAACCCTGACCCGTATCTTATAGTGCAAATGGTCTAAAAACACGGGGAACAGTCCCCCGGGGCTGAACAATTGGTTAACATTAACTGGAAATGATCAAGGGGGACCAGGTAGCCAAATGGTTCCATTCAGGAGGCCAAGTAAATGGGAAAAGATTAGAAATATCCAATTTAAACGTGCTTAAGGGGTTAAATTGTTGCTTATTTGCCACTTGTGATCAGTGTTCGAATGCTGAGTTTTGGGGCTGATACCCCGTACCTATTTAGGAAATTGGCGAAACACGATTTCCCGATTCGATTCTACTCAATTGATCATCGCGTCGTAAGTTAAACTGGGTAACCTGTAATCTTTACTTACAGGGTGTATCTTGATTAGTGCGGTTATTTCGTTCCAAAATTCTTCATGATTTTCAAAACCGTTGTACAAGCTTCTCTTCTAATTCGATAAGTTTTTTTTTTCAGATTATACTTATGCGCATCAATTTTTTCAGCAATACGTTTACAAAATTATATCATAACTTGCATTAATCAAAACTGCACTATTCAAGATATTGCTTTTTCTATAATTTTTTTTAAAAGAGCGTATTGAATTGAATGGAAATAACAAGAGATGACGAATGAACCCTCTCTTCCAGTGTAGTCCCCCTCTCTCTCTCTCACACACACACACAAACACACACACACTTTTCATTAATTTTCCATCTACCCCCCCCCCAAAAAAAAACAGACGTATGTGTGCTCAATGAAACATTTCAACTCGTTAACATTTTCGTTATTTCTGGAGCAACAATGCTCAGTTTTTTTTAAATTTCATTTCGGTACTCCAACACTTTATTCATCATTACACTGAGTGTTCAAACTTCAAAATTTAAAAAAAAACCCTAAGAATTGTCACTTTGAAAATTGGTTCGTTGGGCTCTTATCATGCACGGCTACTCACATAGACGATCGTGTGAAGATCTTTCTCTTCAAAGACTTAAATGCATCTTCTTTATGCATTGTTCCACAAATACGTATTTATCTTCGTACACACATATTTGCAAACAGTTGTAGGAGTCTCCATTTCCCTCCCACCGAGAAGCCTGAAACTGCAATTGAAAATAATATCTCAATTTATTGATTTGTGAACGAAATCTAAAAGATTTCAGAAAGCAAGGTGAATTGATAGATTTGTTCAATATAATTATCGCAGTAGTTCACATTGAATAATCCGTATTAGAGAGCGTCAACCAGAACTGTCAAGATTGGTCTCTTCAGTTTTGAAGCTGATCTCTCTGTCTGCCTGGCTGGCTTGTACGTTAATATCACGCGTACAGGCTACACCGATGAAGCAGGAGAGTCGAAAAATTAACCATTTACTTATGTTTGAAAAACAAAACAAGATTTTTTCTACCTCCACCCAAAATTTTTCCCTAATGAAGATTCAGTTAGCAGTGTAAGTTTATGCTAAAAGGATCCTTAGTTTGCATCTAGCTGCATTTATGCTTGTTTCTCGAGTGATCATGAAAGAGGGAAAAGCTTGAGAAGTAATCTATCCATTATTCACCTTTTTTTCAAACAAGTTGTTTTTTTTATTTGTTTTTTTTTGCTAAACTGTGGAAGTTACGTGATTAAAAAAAAAAATTCTACTTCACTGTTATTTATTCTGTGCTGTAGTTATTTCTCCCATTTCAAGAATATGTTCTTTTACAATACATCGACACCTATATGAGTCACATAGTGCCAAGCATCATTTCCTTTTGCATTGACAAATAGTAAACAAGACTGTCTTTTTTTTATTGATCATCCCGAACACAGCATATTGACAGAATGGTCGCGAGACAATTTCTATTGAATGGCTAACCAGACCTTCTATTTTTACTCTTCTCTATGGGAAAGATCTGACATTTCATGTTGTAATAAAAATTCCCGAAGATAAGATACTCTTCATTCATCATGTGTTATGCAGTCGTCGTAGTTTGACAGATTGTCGATATTTGGTGACGATTTACTCGTTAGTAAAATGTTTGACGAAGAGACAACACTTTCTAATCAAAACTGACTACATTAGGATTAACTCTAGTCGATGATTATTCAAAAATAGTATCCGATTTCGAGACATCACGTCTTCATATGAATAAAGCTCTTATCAAAGATTACCTCCTTAAATGATGGTCTAGTCTAAGTTCATAAATTTGGTAGTCACTGTTTAAATGTAAAATGAAATGAAACGATGTAGATTGACTATCTATACAGAAGAACATTAAAATGTCGAATGTTAATGTATTCTAATTCTAACTCTGTTGACCTCCCATAAAATTACTCTATCACTTATAACGAACATAGAAATGGCATTTAGCTTGGATGATGGTACCAGGATCGTCTAAAAGTGAATGTAGTGAGTTTGATCAATGTTGGCTTATCTGCAACTGAGACTTTGTACTTCCGGAGCTAGAGGGAGAAAAACAATCTGGGAGACAGAGTTGGAAAGTTGGAGCAAGAAAATACGTTGCTTATAATTAAAAAATAAAGACGTGTGGTTAGTCATTCAATAAAAACCGAGACATGATCAGTGTGTTTGACAGTATGCTGTTTGGGGACGTATTTTGTTGAACAGTGATCATTGAAAAAGTTTGAATTTTCCAAAAAAACAAACCCCAAAAACAATAAATATAAACACTGCCAGACACAAACTGAGGACCAATTTAGCATAAACTTACATTGCTTATTGCCCCCTCCCTTAAACAAAAAAATGTTTAACAAAGAATTTTCAAAAAGGAAAAACGTTTCTTGTTGATATAACCAGGAATGAATGTATGAATTTTCAACCCTCTAGTTCAACGGGTACGGCAAGTATGCGTGACACCTACATACATGGCTAGCCAGCCAGCCAACTTGAAAACTGAAGAGACCTATGACGTCAGTTTTGGTTGACAGTATCTTTAAGAGAGCGGCGTATAGTCCTGTTTAATTCTAGGCACCTCAACAAACGAGAGATCTCCCCCTATACACCAAAATACTGCCTAAGAGAAAATCTTGACTTTTTTGAATCAGTATTTGATGCTCCTATTTCGTTATCAATCATCGATTTCAACAGATCAGATCGAAGTTGAACATGGATCACCATAAAAACAGGCCTGATTGGTCACTCAACAGAAGCTGTCTCGTGACAAACGGTTTTTGTTGGTATGCTGCGTTAGAAGTGATGGATTTCGAATATTGGAAAATTCACTCACCCTTTGTTGGGCAGTGATCATTAAGAATAGGAAAAGAACAAAATAATTATCAAAACTGCCGGTCCGAAACAAAGAGACCAATTTAGAGTGAATTAAACTTGTATTGCAAACCAGCACCCTCCTCGCTTAAGATCTGTTCAGGGGGTTGAAAAAAAACCCTTTTCTAGACATAGTAAAGAGTAAATGTTTAAATCTCCAGTCCACTAGCTCCTATGATGCCACTTGTAATAATTATACATATATGCCCACATATCCAGCCAGAACAACTTGGAAACTGTGTAAAACTACTTTGACAGTTTTGGCTGACGCTTTCTCATAAAAAGCAGCCTGCTGTGAAGGAGTATCACAGCATTTATTCTAAGTCGGGCAACGCCGAAAGGCCTTGCCATTCTCCAAATGTGGATATACCTAGCCACAGATGTGTTCATTTGCTGTGACCTAGAGGTTACAGCAAATGAACATATCTGCAGCTTGTGAACGGATTGAACTTTTTGCAGCCTCCCTGCTGAGATCATCCGGGATTTAGTAAATAAGCAAATCCTTATTTAACTACGTTTTCCATCTGAACCTAATTACCTTCATTTATCAGTGTGGTTATTGGGTTTTTCATTTGGCTTTTTGACTTCTCATTCATTGAATGAATCCTGAAGGTAATATGGGCTTGTACTTATGAGTCAAACGGGACTAATGAGGCAGAACAGATTCCAAGTAATACACTGGTCTGGTTAGTCACTCAATAGAAACTGTAACATGACCAACATCATGTTGTGTTCAGGTGATTAATGAGAAAAAAATGGGAAAAGAGGTGATCAATTATCAAACCTCTCACCTTTTGTTGGGTCACCTTAAAGACTGAATTTTCAAAAATGATATGGGCTCAAACAAAGTCCAATTTAACAAAAGATTACATTGTAAACCTCCCGCTAAAATTGCTTTTTGGGGGATGGGGGGTAAGGATGGAGAATTTTTTTTTTTTACTAAACATTAAATTCCAACCCTGTAACCCCGTTGGTGCGGCCTCTATGCGTGGTAGATGCATCAATGCAAACATACATAGCCAGCCAGATCAGTTAGAAAACTGAAGAAACCTATGTTGACAATTTTGGTGATGGTTCCAAATGTATAACTCACATTCCATATAAATAATTCAGTCCCTGTTGGTAGAAGCAATTCTGGCCTTATGCCAGGCTTGTCTATTTTTCACAAGTAGTAATTATTGATTGTAAGTAACCTAAGTATTAACTTTTAAATTGGAGAGGACTAGTGAGACAGAATGAATATGAGTAACCTTTCCAAGGGTCCTGTAAAACAAAGTGACATTTTTGAATATTCACACATATACCTTCGTATTTTAATCGTCATGTACGATAATTGATTATTTATAGCCTTCTTAACAAACGACTCCAAAATAAATTTCTAATACACTAATTTTTAATAGTTACGTTAAAATGAAAAAAAGCATTCAGGTTAATTCTTTTTATCTATTTACGTGACACCACTGCTGTTCAATCAATAGACGTTCATGTGTTTATTTTTCCTCAGTAAGCTTCGATCTTACGTTGTTATTCGAGTGTGAATTTTATATATGGGTTTATTGACACGACCGTCTATGAATACGATTCATTAAACAAGGTTAACACACACACACACACATATATATATATATATATATATATATATATATATATATATATATATATATATATATCAGGAATGGATACATGTGGTCCGACAAAATGAATTATAAATTGCGTTATATTATGTATAAACTTATTTGAAATGATCTCCCGTCAGTACAAAGTTTCTGGGTTAAAAGCAGTTTTGGGGCGTTGGCATACCGGCGGCTTTTTAGATCAATGATATGAACATCGTTATGATGAGCTGCTACCATATCGGTGGCAGGTTTTATTTCTGCTGAAGTTCCATTTTCTTCAATTGCTCATTCTATTTACGTTGTTCAAATTAAGTGATATATATCAACCTTGAAATGGTGGGGGATCATTTCAAATGTTTCTATATAATGCAGCGAGCTCTTCCATAGGGATAGAGCACTCTGGTGGATGGGGAATTTATCCGTAAATAAGTATATATCGCTTAAATTCAGCCTTACTGACCGTCCAGTTCAGAGATAGGATATCGGCCTCTTAGTCTCAAGCCAAGGTTTCAATCAACATAGCCACACTGAAGAGATGTAATACATCCAGCTGTCTGCAGATGATACAATAATCTTATATATATATATATATATATATATATATATATATATATGCATATTCCACGGGAGAATTCACGATTGCATATCTCGCTGCCACAGGTAAAATTCAGTGCTTATTGATAATGCCACAACTGAGCTCATGTTCCAGGTTTTTCACCTTTTCTTGACCGTGTATATTAGTTGTAAGTAACGTTGGCTTTTACTACTGAGTCGAAGAAAACTTGTAAGGGAGAATACGTAGTGATAGACTGAAAGATATTATTGCATATCTCGCAAGCAATGAGTAGAATTCAGTGAATTTTGATAGCACCACAATTTCAGCCACGTGTCAGGCCTTTTCTACCATTGCTACTGAACACACGACTCGTTTAGCAATGGGGACAACTTAACAAGCTTCAAGTGTAAGCCCATCGCTCAGATTTTATTTTGTTCAAGATTGCTTTCTGAAAATATGGATACACGTCTTGATGTTTTCCTGCTCGGGTCTTCAGCCTTTTATCAGTTATTATTTTGCCTATGCCACTAAAAAAAGTGACAGATTTAGGTAATTATCCAATGGCACGATACTTAAAGATATCAGAAACATTATGTAGCTCTACATTCCCTCTCTATGTTTAATCAGAATGACTCAGGATTTTTTTTTACGTATTTGCCAATGAATAAATAATGGAAATTACTCCATAATTAGCACTTAATAGTTGTCCGATTTATAGATGTTACGAACAGAAAATATAGACCAATCACGAATCTTATACAAACAGATCGAGACGGTCATCAGGAAAAAAATACAGGTTTTTCTGTCATAGAACGAATCAAGTCTACAAAAATTGAAAGAGAAGGAGGGTGATGGGTAAGCAGAAGAACAAGCATTCGGTTATACATCAAATTATTTTTTTCCACGTGAATACACTTCGTGTCGTGGGTGTGGCATTCTTGAAAATAATTACTTTACATTTTATAATGTTTAAATACAAATCAATGCTTTTATTTTTATTTTGGTGCATTAACTTCTGAACCACGCCTGAAGATTTATTTCGAGCTTCGGGAAACCAGGAGAAATACTTGGTTGATCTTAGAAGTTCCTGCGGTCTAATTGACTAACGTGGGGTAATGGTTAACCCATTAACTGCAAATGTCTTGAGACCTATGACTCAACTATCCCATTAACTTCATATAATTGAGACTTATGACTTGTCATAAGGTATTAATGGGTATCTTTACATGACTTGTAGTTCTTTGGTTCGATTTCGTATGACTGAAATTTCCATCAGTCACACTATGGACCTTTCCTTTTAAAATTACATACGACTATTCCTGCCTGTTTCTTTGTTTCCCTGTCCTTAACTTAGACTGAAAAGGCTAATTGTTTACAGAGAAGGCAAACTGTTCAGCAAATAAATGTAAAATCAAAATTATAGCCGGATCTCATTCACAGCAAGCGGGCTACTACCGCTACTATTGATAGAATGATCGACTATCACGACAATAGTGGGTTCGATCTTCAATTACCATCATCATCACTTTCGTTATCAGCAACCTTTCAGCTTCCGTCGTTGGACATTGACTTTACCAAAGATTCACCAGACTACTCTATTATGGGTGTCGCAAAGCCCATACTTATTGAACTTGTCCAGTTCATCGCGTCATCTTACTTTTTAGCTGACGACAGTTTCGTACTTAATATTTGGGGGTCTACAGTGTGAGTCGTGATGTTCAGCAGTTGTCTGGCCATCTAAGCTTTTTAAATTTATCATATTATATCTCTGACTCCTGTTTTCACTCTAAAATACTAAACAATCACTTTATAAAGTAAGTTCATACTAAAATGGTCCTTTGGTTTGTGTAAGGCGGCTTTCACGCTGTTGAATAAAATTCAAACCTTTATAATGATCGCTCCCCAGCAAAAGGCAAATGAAACTTATAAAGTAACTCATTGACCATCTCTTTTTCCTGATTTTTTATTGATCATCCCCAAACTGGGATGACGTCAAAAAACGTTGGCCAATGGTTTTTATTGAGCGACTAACCAAACTTGTTTTCATTCTTGTGTATGACCTTCATGATCATATATTGAAGCGATATAAGATTATAAAAAGTCATATACGTATATGGTCTCACAGAAGTGCAAATGATATGACGATTAACGGCAAAGAGAATGGAATTGACAAACCGAGTTCAAATTCCTGATAGAACAGTTTGCCCTCGAAAATGCATAAATCCATTCAGAAATCACTGGTATAGACATGGATATTTCCCCCAGATTTTCCTTCAGTATTCGTTTTGAATAGGTTACATTGAGCATTATATCGATATTTTTCATGGAAGGTAATCAAGATAGACTTTAAACATGGTTATGAATAGTTAATCAAATGATGTGATTTCACATCTAAAAGCATAGTTTACATGCCGGTACAGCATGTCGTTAGGTACAGTTGGTAGCGTTAGGGTTAGGTTTACGAGGCGGGGTTAGGGTAAGTATTTGAGTTAGATTAGGAGGTAGGTTCACGCTTGGGAGGTGGGTATGGGTTTGGGTTTCTAATTTATAAATTATATATCAGTGTTGAAATATCAAACGTTTTTGTTATATCTTGCAAGGATTGCGTTGTCTGATTGAATCTAATTTTTCCAACTGCAGCAACAAATCTCACAATAGCCAAATTCAATATGGATGCAACATAATTTTTCCCTTTACTGATTTCTAACAATTATTCGTTTTCATTAAATGGTTTCAAAGAACACAGAATGAAATGAAAAAAGAACAGTGGTCCCTAATGGCTGACATATCTTTTTGTTTATGATTACTGGATCTGATCTGACAAGGATTGGGAGTTTTGTTCGAATTCCCAATTCCTGAATATATTTTTTAACTGTTCCGTAGATGAGAATCTGGAAACATTATCATAATTATCTAACGGAGTTATAGTTGTTTTTTAAAGACTCTGATGATATTGTAGTAAGAAACGAAAGAAAACTGACTGCTTCTTTTCTGTTTTGTTAATACAACGTTTCGATCAATCCATTCAACGGCTTTCTTCAGGTGTATCATGTGCATGTAATGGTGGTGAACAAAATTTTCTCCGTTGGTCGAGATGCTTATAATATTGGATCATGGTGATATCTTTTCCAGTTCTTGCTTGGCCTATATTTCCATATCTTGTCAGTGTAGATTAACGTAAGCCACATTGGGTTTAACTCTTTATTTTCCTGACATGCATTCAGTCCACAGTTGATGGATGAACAGAGAGGTCTTATTAATAAGACAAATTACAAGAAGAAATAAAATTGCCCGGAAAACTCCTCGAAAGTTGATGAGCTTTTTTCAAAACTACGAGCAGGAATAACAAAATTTCAAATCATGTTAACTCCCGGATAAAGTCTATATTTAAAGAATAACTGCACACAATCACTCACCCTGGTTCAAATCAAAATAAACTTGTCAATAATGCCATTAGGTATAGTTTGTAAAATTAGCTTATTATCCAATTGTTTTAATGAAAATTGATATTTTCGTTAATTCAACAGCAACAATGCTCCATTTTTTTCTATTTTGAAGTTTTGCATTATGATTCATGGAGAGTTTCAGCTTCAGAATAAAAACAAATGAGTATTTTAGCTTTAAAAATAAAGAAAATATGAACTTTTTCAATTTGTTCGTTGTGCACTTATCATGTACAGCCATTTATATGATCAATAAACTTTAAATCATTTCCTAACTTGCATACACTCACAGTTATACGTGCATAGAGAGTGACAGAGAGAGAGAAGCACGTAGACATATAGGAACACAAACATGCACAGAAAGAGAGAGAGAAAAGGGGGAGGGATAGATTCTTTTGAAACTACTTACGTAAGCGGATAAAAAGCCAGTATGAACTGGCGAAACAAAAAATTCCATTCGTTCAAACATAACTTTCCGAATTGTCATTTCACTCTAATATTGTCGGATAAATTAATAATCTGCCTTGGCACACTGGTCGTAAGTAGATACACGGAGAAACAAACGTTGCTCTCACACACGCATTGGTGTCCTTTCAATTACTGACACGTATATACGAACTCAAATATGGCTGAGTATACGCTCACAAAGCTGTTAGTCATGCGTGCGCAAAAACATCCAGCAAATAACACATATTAAGAAGACACTCTAAAAATGGTCGAAGCAAATTCTGCCTTTCCTGATTCTATATCAGGATCCAGTTGCCGAAACGATCAACCAAAACTATGTCTCTGCTTAATTAATTCACGAAGACGTAATCAATTCCTCCCTCTAGCGGGAATTGTGGACACTTTTAGTGTCTGCCCCACATCACACGAACCTTTGCACTGGGTATTTTGCACGTAATTTGCAGAGAAATATTCGATCGAATATTCATCCAGTTCAACAGCAGATGACTAAAATTTCCATCATCGCAGTTCCAAAGGCTCGACTGAGATTGACGGACATTTCCATCACACATGTGGAGTGAGTGACACCACTTTGGGTGCTTTCAACTTACACGTTTCTTTCATGAATCAGGAATATTTGATGACGATAAATAATAATAATAATAATAATGATAATGATAATAATGATTTCTACCCTTTTCACACGTAAGCAGACAAAAAATAACACTTCATCATCAGTCTTTTAACGTCCGTCGTTGGACATAGACCTTACCCAGATCCACCCTAATTCTCTATCGTGGGCGTCGTAGGGCCAGTATTTCTTGAATTTGTCTAGTTCATCTAACTATCTTGTGTCGGCCTTGGTTTCTCATGTGATCTTTGGCGATCAATGTTATGAGACGTTATGTCCATCGGTTGTTTTTCATTTTTGAAACATGGCCTACCCATTGCCATTTGAGTTTTTTAATATGTCACAGTCTCTTGTTCTATTCTTTATATTCTGTGCTGTATTGTGATATCTCCACGTAAGGTTGAGCATGATTCTCTCATGCAAACAGTGCATACTTAAAATTGCGTTGAATGGTATAATAGCAACTAAAAAAATCTTACTAGAAATAATTCAAGTAGAAATCTAGACGGCGTCCAGAAACAAAGTAAAAGCTATTTATATTGTATAAAAAAGGGAAATGTAGATTACATGAAAAGAACCAAAAGTGATATCAAAAAGGAGCGCAACTGTTCGAGGACAGTCAGTACAAGATGTGAACAATATCTTGCTTGGTCATTCTAGATGTGACAGTTAGAATTACACAAGCCCACTCAATAGTGTCCCACTGCCGATCGAGTAACCCCAAAGATAAGTGTTTGCTGCCAAGTTACATTAAAGTGTTGCAAACAGTTATAAAGATACTCGGAATGAATAGGCACTTTCCACGCAGACCACACACGCATAGGTTTATACAGTCAACAAAGTATGGTGGGCTTAATGGAGGTTGGCTGCTTGAAAATCTAACGTAAGATGAAGTGTTAACAGTTTGACACAAAATTGCATTCCACTAGAGTACGACACAAAGTCGCACTCTTGTGATAACAGGGGAAAGTCGTGTTTCCACAAGTTGACACACAATCTATAGAGTTCACCATTTTCACACCTCAAGGGAATTTGGTCCGCTCGCTAGAATTTGGAGTTATCTATCACCAGCGTAGTCACGCCACTTTTTGGGCTGATTGAAATTGAGAGTAGGGGTTAATACACATCAACCTCCCTCTTTCCCAAAGAGTATCTCTCTTCTTAGAAGAGTATCTCTCTTCTTCTGCAGGAGGATTGCTGTTTTTTGATGTTCATTTCCGAAGGTTGTGGCCCTGCAATAACTTGTCTAGCCTAGTCGAAAAATCTGCATACAGTCATAATTTCTTTTTCCCTATCACCGATGGTGTAGTTCAAGATGAAAATTAACAGGTGATATAACACATTTATTCTAACCTGTCTTATTCCGGTTTTATTCTTTCAATTGAAACGAAATGAACTAAACTTTTGGGATTTTGCGTTCAAATGTACGACGTACACAAACCGAATTCTTTTGAAAAGATTTCATCGAATTTTCGATCGACTGCCAAAATTTTCGCAAAATGGCCAGCCCGTTGCTATTTGATATTTCTACTTGTTTTTTTGGTTTTGTAGACCCTTGTTTCCCCCCTAATAAACTGTGTTGTTTTGTGATCTCTCCATGTGATATTGAGCATAATTCTGCTATATGCATATTTCAAAGTTCACAGTTTGTAGGTCAGTCTCTAGGTCAGGTTCCATTTCCCAGTTCCATAGGTAACTATCAAGAAGATGCATAGGTTATATACACTTTTAGGACTAATGGGATGTTCTAGTCATTACTGAAGTACGAATTGAATCGATTGACTCGTCCATCAAGGCAAAATGTTATCACCAGTCGGCACCTACAAGGTTTATATCATTTCCTCAATAATACAGGTGGTTGTTTTACTTTAAAAGATTACAATACACTCAATTCTCCTGTACTGTTTTAATTTAATCCCTGAATCGCTTACACCATTCTCTGAACCTTTCTTGAATTTCTAGGCGACCAAAAACCGCCACCTAAAGTTTTGAAAGTATTTGACCAATTCAAGTTGGATAATTTATTCAAGATTCCAGTCGGGGAGTCTAATTGAACGAGAATAATCGATTCTTTATGTTCACCATGATTAACAGTGATCACTTGCTTGGATCAATTCAACAAAAAAAGAGTGATAACCCCCCTCTTTGGAGGTGTGGGTTGCAGCATTACAAAGTATAATTTTAGAAAATCTAATTTACTGTTTTAGACTACTAAGCATACACAGGATTCGTCATTTTTCTTGATTGGTTCTACCCAGATTATTAAAACCATTTTTTCAAACGTATACATAGTGACCCAAATATTGGCATGATTTAGTAAAAGTAATATCGGCACGTTATGTATTCTTTAAAAGGTGATTCAATAATTTGATCGAAAGCTCTAAAGAAAATATCAACATTAAGTAAATGGATACTAATTTGAAAGAATGAATTCAATTTTTGTAATGCTTTGTAATACTGCAACACTTACCTTCAAAGAAGGGAAATGTTATTGTATAGCAATTAAAGATGAGAGATACTAAGAAAGCAATCAATGTAAATCGTTGAATAACATAAACACCACAATACTCACGTTAAATAAGAACCCTCGACTGGTTGCTTGAATACATTTATCCGATTAAATGTTTCCAGTTCCCAAACTCCAAAAATGGTGTAGGTGGCTTATATTATGGAATAGACTGGCCGGAATCGCAAGCCCTCATTTTAAGGGTTGTAATATCGGCCACTTTTATAATTACATAAGGAATCTACAGAACCTAAATCAGTACTACCACCCAAAAATTGTTTGCACCCGATGTTTATTTTCTAATCGATCAAATTATTGACCTTTTAGAATCCCTACATTGTCACGAATTGAGTCTAAGCTAAGGAGGCCGATAAACTCTCCAGATACTGTATTGGACATGATAGCACCCAATTTTAAGCAAGGACTTAGGGGGTTCCATTTTTTCCTTCTTTTTCCCTAAATTACTTTTACTGTTAAATGGTTCTCGGCCTTTTCTATTTCCATGGTGTCATGCTTCAGATTTATTTATCTTTGAGATTCTTCAATCATCAGCTGTACATTTACTGTAAGGTCTTGATCAATTCAGGAAAGTATTCTTGTTTGAATGTCTGCATCCCTGGTCGATTCAAGACCCAGTCCAAAGATCAAATCCCAGAACTTGTTTTCTGTTCTTTTAACTTGAACTTGCATAAGTGACAAAGCCCTCATTAACATTTTTGTTAATTGTAGCCATTAGTATCAAATATGAAGTCAAGAAAGAAAAGACTTTGGTTAGGACGCTTGATTTATCTTCCATACTCAGGTCACCCGGGTTTTAAAGCAATATGAAATTGGAGAACTTTTGTTGCACCAAACTTGTGCAGTAAATCGCCTGGCAAATCTTTACAGTGATTAAATGAAAATACTTAGCGCTAGTACCACGTTTCAGATGTAACTCCATTCTCCAAGTTGTTGTGAAATCCTGATATACTGTTGCATCTTGTGTGAAAGAAAAGTTGGTACTAGTGTGCGTCATTTGCTGAAACATTCATTCCAATGAATTTGTTGCTTCTAAATCGGATATTGCTCTTCCATTTGTGTGTATGTTTTTTTTTTCTCAAAAATGAAACATCTCCAACGAATATTCTTCATACATACACATTAAATAGATGAAAAATATTATAGCAACCATGTATGCCCCCACCTTAGTGTGAGGCTGGACTCTGAATGACATTTTTTTTATCCACCGACATCCTGGGTTTCAGTTTAATGCAGTATCATTTCTTTTTTTCCAAATTCTCGTCCCGGGGAAGTCTTCTTTTGATAAAATGCATAGGTTCTTTTAATAAGAAAAATAGGCTACACTCAAACAGTTTCCCTCCATCTTTTCAATATCGTCAATTACTATTACCATATATATACATATATATATATAAGCTGCATTGCAATCCAGAATTACCATTTTGAACATGGCCCAGAGGCTATAGAGATAGAGAGCATTCAAACAAAACTCTATGATAAAAACAAGATTCAAATAATAGTCCATATGACACATGGGATGAACACAATGTTTCATCTCAGATTTTCCCATAAAACGAATATAACAACTCTTGGGATATGCAATAATACACATACCTGAAAAAGCACGTATATGCACACACTCACAGAGACATAAACATAAATTAAGCTAGAGAGATGTACATAGATTTGAAGAGCTTATGTTATTTGATATATTATAAGTATGTGGATATGATATCCGACAAATATCTATATTAAATAACAATGAGAAAAATATTTTAAAAATATTTCATTCGACGGATTAGTTTTAAGTATCGTCGTTATCGAAGTTTCGAATATGAATGAAATGTTTTCTTTTAATTGATATACGTGGTTGTTGTCTCTTTCTTCAATTAACTGTGCTATGTTATGTGACGATATAAACGAAGATGAAACGTTTCATTTATATAAAAATCTTTGATAGCGACTTTAATCGAAAGTACACAGTTGAATAACATGTTTGAAAATTATTTACACTTTGTTATTTGATTTATGAAATGATTTAAATGAAAAGACTGAGAAAGGGGGATTTATGTATGCGTGTTTAGAATTTGTGTGTGTGTGTGTGTATTCGTGGGTTAATGTTTGATTCTGTGTATGTATGTATGTGTGTGTGTGTGTCTATGTCTGTATACACCTACGAAGCTTAACATCGAAATCGAATTTAAAAGGGCAGCAACCCAAATCCTTGGTGGCCACATCGACTACATTCAACCTTTAACTACATCCCTTGTTTTATTCAATTTCATTAATCCGCCTGTGCGTTTTCAAATCTGACCTATATGCAAGACTATACACCTCCAGCCCGGCTTTCTATGTAAATACTAATTGACCTACTAGCTTAACCAATCACCGGGTTGGGAATAGAAGGAAGGATGGATGGGGGGAGGGTGAAGTCATTGCCGCAAGCTAAAAAAGCTAAAAGGAAAAGAGACAGAAAAAGGGAAGAGAAAGATGTGATGGAGAAACGGAAGGGTAAAATTAATGAGATCAGAGAGAGAGAGGGAGAGAGAGGGAGAGAAAGAGAGAGAGAGAGAGAAGAGGGGAGGGAGGAAAGCAGAGAGAAAAAGAGATGGAAAGGAAAATGATAGATAATACAGACAAGTAGACATAAGTAGCTCTCGCCCATACCGATATATACATAAATATTTGTACTTGTCTTAATGTAGGCACACAAGCACGAACACATTTAAATACATACGTTTCTGTACATACATAAACGCATACATTTCTATTCCCAAATACCCATACTTACACACACACACACATTATATATATATATATATATATATATATATATATATATATATATATATATATATATATATATATATATATATGTGTATTATATAAATCAGGAATACAATATGATATAATACAATATCTGATGTATGATGGGTTTATATTATGAAGTGCTTGATGCATTCGACAACAAGCATTAAGTTGATTTAGAGTAGAGCTCAAAATATAATGAAACAAAGATTTGCTACACAAATGCGTATATGTTTCTGCCCTATTCGGACTTCTTCAGAAGGATGATTCGATTTATTTTAGATTGCTATTTAAGATATTTTTTGGAGTGTTGGAGTGTCTATTTTTCCAGGTAGTATGAGCTTCTCTTTATCCTATTTATACGTACATGAATATTTTACTTATTTATTTATCCATATTTTAGTGATTAAAACCTTAAAACTACGAAAAAGAGGAAATACAATGCAAAGTACTAATGGATCAACTACATACTGATGATTGATATGCTTACACCACACCCACCTAGTTTATAATTAATAACTACCTACAAACACAGCATCCCCATTAAATAAAACAGGAAAACACAACAAGCAAAGACAGAGCCGAAAGTAAAATGGGCTGATTATTCTGAGAATCTGAAAGGAACAACGGACGCTCGTTGGCTTAAGAGTGCGAGAGACACGAAATGTTTACATTCACCGGGTACATGTCCTCGTAGATATCATTGTATATATAATCATTTTATTAGTCATATTATATAGAAAATCTTTTTTTATATGATCATGGTGAATAAAGAGAATACATAAATCGAACAGAATAAAAAATAGTCAAAATAAGAAAATTCCCTGATATTACGCCACATTTTCCAGGAATATCCCACCGTTAAATATCTCCCATGACCAAGACAAGTTCATTCAATTATTGTATTGTGATTTAGGCCATCTCTATAGTATAGTGCCTATATATAATCATAAATTACATGATATCATATTGAAACTCTAAATTGAAACACGGTGAATGTATCATATTGTCTAGACAGCGTAGATAGAGTAAACAATTAAAGAAACCGGGGCTGCTGCTTAAATCAAACCGATAGTGAAAACATCTCGACGCAGCGTTGCTCTATACATTGAGTTAAACGGCCGTCGGTAATGCAAAAATCCAAATAACTGTTCCAACTCCGAATTCCTGTCTTGCTTATTCACCCACTGTATCTGCTCTATTTGTTTCTTTCAATTCAATGATCATCTTATCAAGAAAAAGGCATATGATCCAACAGTGTGGTTATAAATTGCCTTATATCATAAAAAATTCAAAATAGGAATATCAATATGATTTAACGCAATTTTATCATTGCACTGGAACATATATACATTTGTTAATAACATATTCATATCAAGAAATGTATAGATGCATGCGAAAATTTAAGAGAAGAAGACATTGGATATACATATATACTAACATATAATGAAATTATTCGTATACCTGTGTATATATTTACATACATAAATATCTACATCCAATGTGCTTCTTGGCTGCATTTTTTATTGAAATTTCTAATTCATAATATTCGATCTATGTGATTAATATTGACTACTGAATTGAGTGCATTAAGAAGGAAAGAGGTTATGGTAACAAAATGCACGAATTGCCAGGTGCAGGTGAAGTATTTTCTGCATGCATTTGAGGTGTTGGCACTTGATCTTCTTGGCAGATTGGTGACTGTTTTTGAGTGACTAACACTGTGGTATATACATTTAATTGAATTTGGCAGCACAAAGTAGAAGGAAGCCAATGGAATTGGCAAACCACTCGCACTCAGCAGTTGGGGGTATTTCTGTTAAGCATCACCGTGTTGAAGAGAATTATGTGGAGAAGAGGAAAGCCAAAAGAATTTAGGCCAAACAAAGAGAGAAAGGTGTGAGTCGTGCGTAAAAATTGGCATTTGAGTGCTTGTATTGCCCTGAAAAATATAGTTTATTATGGTTAATAAGCACATATTTCATGCAGAGACATTGAAATCTGCAAGAATTGACTGCAAACTGTCCCAGGTCTTTGAAAGATGGTCCCCAAAAGAAAAGGTCAGAGAATAAGGGGGAATCATTTTTTTTCTACACAAAAGACTGTGTTATACGTTTACTAATGGGTCATTGATTTGGCCGGCACCTCAATCTTCACAAATACTATTTTTTCGTCTGTGCACATCAGAAATGGCAGAGATATGCAAATGCAGAAAGAATTGCAGCTCAACACTGTATCCAATTACGCAACACCAGGTGTATCTCGATGATGGTTCATGTGACATCCATTTCACAAGTGTGCAGTAATCGTTTCACCCTCTTTGTTCCGTCTGTCGTTATGTTCGACTGAACTCCGATTTTTTCTTCCCCTGAGTCCCCTTATCCGAACTTGCAGCCCCCAGAACGATACAGCAACGCATGAACAGCGATGTAAAAATCTGTTGGGAAATAAATATTTTTGTTCAAAATTAATGTCTTTTTTATAATCAGATATGAACATTGACATCAGTGTGTGTAGGTGCATGTACAGCAAGAGAGAGAGAGAGGGGGAAACCTTCCTGATTAGCCATTATAAGTCAACTGCTGGACA
>OY735220.1:4950173-4954903 GCA_963457665.1 Thysanoteuthis rhombus | reverse complement strand
TGTGTGTACTAATAAGTATTAAATACACCGTCTGCATCGCTATTGTTAGAGCGGCAGCAGTCAGTAGGGATTAGGAGATCGCACAATGCAAATAATTGGATTATCGCTTTTATCCGTCTTCACTCAACCCAGCACACCCCTCCCAACCCCACCAGCCTCCCCTTCCTCCTACCCTCCCCAATCATGACCCTGCTCGCCACCAGACCCCACTATCTCTCCGTGCCGTACTCAACAAGAATTGTCTCCCGTTCACCATGAATTATTAATGGCAAATCTCTCTTTCCAATACACTGTATCTGTTCATGTTTATGATTGTGCTATGAATTATCTTGTTTGCCTCTTTGGTTAACGGATACACAACTACACTGACGTAGATAAATAAATGTACTCTCCTTTATTTTGGGGGGATGCTCTTATGTGGCCTCAGATATATTCGAACGAATCTATTCATAGATAGATCTGAATGTATATCGTATTCATAACTATTCTGTCGGATTATATAACAGTTAACCAAAACTATCTCAGTTTTTGAGTTGGCCCGGCTGGCTGTTCATTTATTGTATCAGGTGAAGAGACTGCACCAATGGAGTTAAAATGTACTCCTTAAAATGTACTCCTTCAAATGTCACCAAGATTTTTTTTAAAAATCTACTCCCAAAACAAGTGTTTAGTGAGGGTCAGTTTGCAGTGTAAATTTATGCTATTTTAATCCCTAGTCTTTACCCGTTTTTTTTAGAAAATTCAGCAATTTTAGTGATTACTGATTACCGAAAGGCTACAGAATTAACTTTTTAATGATCACTGCTTCTTTTAATGTATCAATTTATCACTCCAGACACGGCATGCTGCCAAAAGACGTTGATCACCTAACAGTTTTAATTGAGTGACTCACTAAACCTGTTACTATATATAAATATTACTATTGGTATGTATGTGTGTACGTCTGGGCCAGTATTGGCGTTTTATCTGTATATTCCCAGCCATCTGATTAGATATATTGGTTTCAGTCATCTGTGCAGACTGTTCAGAGGATAGATAGCAGTGAGTTTGTCAAATATCGGTATGATTCAGGGTTCAAGTCAAATTTTAGGATGCCGAATTAGCACAGAGACTGCACCCTTCATCTGGTCCGTGCTACTTAATCTTTCGACAGCATCAGCAGACAGAAAATTTATGTACTTGTAAAATCAGTTACGTAAAGCAAAGAACATCCTTTCACTTGTTTGCATGTACCTCTTCCTCTATTGTTGCATATGCTAATTAGTAACAAGATAGAACTGCTTACAGTAGCAGGTCGGTGGCTATAAATACGTTTAACGCTTACTGTTTGAACACTGTTTTCTAGTCTATGAGCTGTGAATATTGTTACTTGAACGTTAGCGAACACGACGTGGTGTAAAAAAGTGGAATCCAGTGAAAAGAAAATAATTTGTTAGATAGAGAAAAATATGTTATTTCTACCGAGAACACAATCAAGGAAGGAAAAAAAAACTTCAGTTTAAAGTGTAAAAAAAAAATGTTGAAAGAAAAATTGAGGCTATTCAATTTTAATAATGCAGTCACAAGAAGAATTTGATTTCTCCAACCAAAAGGGAAAGGAAAATGGATCAAAAGATTCAAGAGATTCAGACGGCAAGCCAGCGGCCTCCAGTCGACAGTTTAAGTGGAGCAAGTTGGTGTACTCTACGTGAAGTAAGGCTGACGACAAGTTGGATAAGATTGACCACAAAAAAGAGGAAAACTACGATAGAGTCTGGAACTGGTTCACCAATTTCATTATTGCGAAGGAAAATGTTTTAAACAGCAAAGAATTAGAGAATCTGTTGATTTGTTCCTGCACTTTACACCCTCGCAGAAAATTTCGAATAGAGAATCCTGAATGAGGAACTCTTAGAGAACAGGTTGGTGGTGGGTGTGTCCAATATCCACCTATCAGACCGAATGCACACAGATAGGGACCTCATGTTGGAGAGGGTCATTAAAATGGTAAAACAGACCGAAGTGTCCAGAATCTAGATTTCCAAGATTGGCAGGCTTTATCTACTTGGATATCTCCTGCAACAGAATATTGACTGTGTGTCAGACTGGAGTAAAAAAATTTGAACATCTCTATCTTACTATTTTAATGGATTCAGTCGAGAAAATTCTTCCAATCTATCTATATACGTATGTGCGAATCCATGAATGCGTTCGAGTCTAGAAGCTAGAAAATGCTTCTGCACTCAAAGTGCTTTTGATATGCAGGTGACCCGTGAGTGATTTTCTATTCAACGTGCTGAAATCTGCTTGCAAGATTCTATTAGGCTCAGATAGGGTACCTTTGAATTCATTGTTAAAGTCCAGTTTAGATATAGAATATACAAATCAAGTAAATATCTAAAATTTTTTTAGCATATGAATATACCTACAACGTATTCCTGTACCACTATTCTAGCTATCATTACAAAAAAGCATAAAAAAATGGCCAGAATATTTGAGTAAGATAAACACAGTGAGAGGAAATAGCTTACTAGGCTCAAAATGATTATTATTCAAGCACCAGCGTATATTTAGGTCAAGATTTAAATCATCTCTGATATAGTCATGCAAAATTATGATGATAATGCAAAAATAAGGTACATTAATTTGCTGGTGGTGCATAGATCTAATAATTTCGACCATTTTCACTATATACTTACTTCTTGCACTCGTCAGCTTCATTAGTAGATTTTGAATAACGAATCGATAATCACAATTCGTGATATTTTAGTAAAGGTCTAAAGTAATTTTTTTAATTTACAAACAATCTGATGAGTGTTATAGACAAAAAGTCAGTTTATCAAAGATGGTGGAAGGTCATTATGAACAAATGCGATTTACCTTCCTTCTTTTCACCAGGTTGACCCAAGTCTAATGATGATGCACGAAGATATACAAGGGTAGATCAGTAAGTCGATGGCCTGAAACAGTTATTACCTCAATTTTGATTTGAATCTTTTCTCATTGTATAATATTCAATCTATGAATAATGGAAGAGCATTGATATAGATTGTTGAGTAAAATAAAAGCTTTGGAAACATTATCCTTATTAATGTATCTACACATCTAAATATTATATATATTAATTCAAAACTTTCACCAAAACTGTTTTTTTTTTCAGTTTTCAAGTCTGTCTGACTGGCTGACTATGTATGCATCACGCGTACAGATCGCACCAACAGAGGGCTGAAAATTCAAACTTTTACTCTTTATTAAGTAAAAAGAACTCTTGTTTCCTTTTTTAAAGAATTTCCCCCAAAAGTATGTGTTTATAAGGGTGTTCAATTGGGTACGTATGTTTATGCTGCATTGGTCCCATAGTTTGTGTCCGGTAGCATTCACGTGTGTTTTATTTTTAATTTCCGACTTTTTCAGTTGTCACTACCCAACAAAAGGTGAGAGTAGTAACTAATTCAATGATGACCTCTTTTTCCGTTTTTAATTGATCATCCTCTACATGGCATGCTGCCAAAATATTGAGTTAATAACCTGATCTGTCAGTAAATAGTTTTCACAATTATTTTTCCCTTTCTTAAGCTTTTTTCGTTTTTATTATTACCCTCTAAGCTATTTCTAGGATGTCTTTCCATATTCGTAACCTCTCATCAAAGCACCAATTTTAACAACTTCCTGATTAAGATGACATATTTTTTAGTATCAGAAATTTCTTTTATCGTATATTTCTAAATAAATCGGACAGCATTGATTTTGAAATTTAGGTACCAGGAAATCATTTCCCCCTTTCCATAATTTTTTTTTCCAAAAAGCAGCAGATCTTTCGTAAAATAGATCCGGTTAGTCACTCAATAGAAACTGTCATATGACGAAACTTTTCGGGGTGATCAATTGAAAAATCAGGAAAAGGGATGTTCAGTAAGTAAGTAACTTCCTTTCCTCTTTTGTGGGGCAGTAATCACTAAAAAGTCAGAATTTTCAAAGAAACAAAAACAAAACAATCGTGAGTGCTGGTGGACACAAACACAGAGACCGATTTAGCATCAACTCACATTTTAAATTAAACCCCTATAAACCTATTTTTTAAAGTTTTTCTATCCATATTACCGAGTAGATGGTCAGAATATCAGATCTCAAGCTTCATCAGTGCAGCCTGTTTGTGCAACCTTGTTCATAGGCAGCCTGTGAGCGAGCCAAGTAAAATCACTTAAAAACTGAAGAAACTCATGTTGAACATTTTGGTGTATGGTTTCTAATTGAAAATCAAGATTGTCGTAGACAGAAAATAATTTTTGTAAGTTTTTTTTTCCACCCCCACTGTTTTTCAAAATACTCATTCTATCTTATTTACACGGATTTCTTCTGGCTAATGGCTTCAGAGTAGTAGAAAATACCCATTAGTAACGCTGGTAACCGTTTCTTTGTTGTCAGAAATCAACCTTGTAAGTATTGCTTGAGTGACGTCAAACGAAGCCGTATCTTCGATCTCAATCGGACCACTTGAATATGAATGGAACGATGGTCGTTTAAGTGACACATTCACAGTTGTACAAAGCGGAGAAAAAATTACGCTTGAACGGACTAACGTGGTCCCTGGAATTGATGAATTGATCAGAAATAAAAATAGAATTTTTATCTCTCCCTGTCCTTCTTCTCAATAGATTATTCTTATATTAGAAAATCCCTTTTGTATCCAAGTGATATAAACAAAAGCAATTCATTCATACGGTCGTTTGCTTTGATTAAAATGATTGCAA
>OY735220.1:4820173-4945173 GCA_963457665.1 Thysanoteuthis rhombus | reverse complement strand
TGAATGGGTTCGGGTACCCTCTTTGGAAGTTTTCTACATGGTCCCCTGCTGCTTACCCAAGCTGGTATTCCAACGTATTCACCATCTAGGTCCTTATTGAGTTCGGCTTTGCTTAACTTCGGTGATAGTACGAGAACCAATGCATTAGTAGCAGCTAGCAAATAACCTCAAAGTATAATTTCCACATTCCTTAAGAGTCAACATAGAGACCAGTATTGAAATTAATAGAAACAGTCGACCTTAAATCTCTTAATGACTTCTGTGAGTTCAAGCAATTATTTTCAAATAGAAAAATCATGATTATTATACGTAAACCTTCATTGAAAGAATGCCAGACTAAGCAATGGTATATTTTGATTCTTCTAACCGAAAAAAATGAATATTTGGTTTGATTATCGATCTAAACGGTCCCTAATTTCTTCCAAGGAAATAATTTCTAATTGCAAAAATGAATCAGCTCGGAAGAGAACGCCTCCAAAAGGTATACATACTTTCTTTTGCTGTAATATTTATACAGATGGTGAGCGATATAGTATTTTGAGTATTGGAGTCTATAATTGACAATAAAAACGAGTGAATGGCAACATTTTCCATTATTAATTTACAAAACAGTACAGCGATATCTCACATTAGGTAAACCCAATATGTCTGCTCTAGCTGTGACTCACCAGGCATAGAGATTGTATTGATGATATCTAAAAAGAATATGTGTGCCAAAATTATTTTGCTACCATTTTGCATTGCTTTAATCGAAGAAAAGTTGAAAGCTGGTAATGTTTGTTTTTGACGGTTGAAACATTTTTGGTATCCCTTTCAATATTTGGTCTACAATAGGAAACATTTCCATGTGACAGTGGGTGATGACGCCAAAAGGTTGAGAACCCTTGCAGAGTGTTTCTATTCCTCTAGCAAATATAAAAAACATCTAAAAAGCCCCGTCTGCATGGCTCCAACATCCATGGTGAGAATAAGATCAGGTAAAATGCCTGACCAACAACTAAAACAAATTTTTTCGGACAAAAATCAAACTTTTCCAAAAGTGTGCGTAACTCATACAGACCGTTGCTCCACCAATGAGCAAATTATAGAACTCCACAAAAAAACAAAAAAAAAAACAAAAAATCCACCAAGATTCCCATAAAAAATGTAAGGGAAATCTGAGAAGACTGCGTACACGAATGTCTGTACTGTTCGGTTCCATAAAGAGTAATATGCATGTCTCCTTCAGAATTAAAACTTACAGAATCGGTTTTATTGGAAAAGACGAATTGAAAAGTAATGGTTGCATCTTAAACCTAACAAAATCTTTAGCTTTGTGGCTTCAAAATGCATTACCAATAATTATCAATTATCTCTTTTTCTACTCTAAAGCATTAATTTATTTATGGAGTTGCTGTTTTACGCCGATTCATTTCCGAAGTTTATCACTTGTTTTTTTTATATTTTCCCAGATTAATGATCTGAGAATCCATCTACATGTAACATTATCTATAAAAATTAAATCAAAATAAAGATACTACTAATAATACATGATATATCGAATTCTGACCAAAATAAGAATACAACAAGAACATTACCATTACCAACTCTAACGTGTATAAAAACAGGAAATAACTTCCGGAAAATGGAAATCATTATTTCATTTCAGATGTATACTGATCTTGGCTTACAGAGAAAGCTAATATGATATTTACAAAAAGATCTTCATCCTCCTCTTCTTCTTTTATTGCCATGTTCATAGAAAGATATTTTGTGGTTCTTGCTGGGTATCAAGTGACATAATCTACAGCAAATCCTTGAAGACCTCACCGCCGAGATCTGAAAAGTCTCAGTTCTTTCTCGAATTCCTAATTCATCCAATCAAGATTTTAGTGATTACAGCACAGTTCATCATAACAATCATCATCATTGTCATCATGTCGTTGGGGAAAAAAAAAACTTTCCTCATATTTGCCCGACCTCCCTATCATGGACCTTGGGGATACAGTAATTTCCAAACTTATCTGATACGTTACGCCATCTCGTTTTTTTTTTTTGTCGGCCACAGTTTTGCATATGATCTCAGGGGATCCACATCGTGAGCCATGACGTCCAGTTGTTATTTGATATTCTTGCAACATTACCAACCCATTTGAGTTTTCTTTATTTTCTCTCTCCATTTTATGATAGACTGCTTTTTGCTTTCTGATATACCGTCATTTGTCTTAGTCTCTTAGAGATTTTCATCTGAGCACGTTGCATGGTTTTCAGTTTGAGAGTTAGTGTTTTGTTTATTTCCTATGTTTTAGCTCTATAAGTGAGAACTGAAAGGGTGCATTGGTCATATACCCTTCTTGCCCTTGAAGATTCAGTTACCCTACCAAAACACTTGCTAAGCTGGAGTGATTCGTCGCCTGATTTCTTCTGTATCAATGGGCATTAAGTGACAGAATTCCCAGTACCTTCCCAAGTATCTCCACTGGCTTCAGCACCGATAGATCTGGAAAATCTCGGTTCTTCCTCGAATTCGTAATTCATTCAATTTCGATTTTAATGATTTTAACATTGTTCAGAGTGCACTGACTATTATGGGTACGACTGTAATTATTATGCTTTCTCAGTTCTTACGGAAGGTCCTCGTATTTGTCAAATTTTGTAAAATATCAGTCTATTTTGGAGTTGATTTTTCTCCACAACCATCTCAACATGAATTAAGGGAGTAAATACGCCAGTTTGTCAATCCAGACACACTGTACCACGATGATGAATAACATTCATCTACCGTAATTTGAAATCACGACTAAGTGATTGGTCGGTGACTCTGTTACCAACTGAGCCAAAGTGACAAGTCTTTTATACCGATGAATTCATTGTACAATGCAAAAACGTCAGTAATCATCTCCTGTTGAAATACTAATGTTAGCGGGATCTGACTCTGCAGCAATCAGGCTTATTTCACTTTCTTTTATTCTGCAGTCTGGCATGTCTTTTTCGATATGTTTACAGGTTTATAATGATATCAAAGTAGCTATATGGGATACAAAGAATGAGTACGAAAAAATAATAAAATAAGACGGAAATAGAACTGATGGAAAATTTATAATTTGGGTTATTTCCTTCTTCCTCTTATACTATACCTGTGTTGACAAAATATACTACTTCTACTAATAATAATATTAATAAGATAAAGCAGTGGGAGTAGAAAGAGAAGCAAATATAAATACTGATAAATAATAATAATAATAATTATAATAATAATAATAATAATAATAATAACCACAGCACTGGCATGATAGGCAAAGGAGAGAAGAGATGTTGGCTGAAGACCTGAGGAGACTTATTGTCACTCAGCCTCCAGGGATAACCACTGGGCAACCGATGTGAAACTGTAAATCGCAGAATTACTGCGACGTATGAATACTAGGAGAGGAGGGCTGGAGACTTGAGGAGACTTGCTGTCACTCAAATTCCAGCAGTTACCACCAGGCAACTGGTGTGAGATTCCAAATAATAATAATAATAATAATAATTGTTATTATCATTACCAATATAACTAGTAGTAGTAGTATTAGTAGTAGTAGTAGTATTAGAGTGAGGAATATCAAGCAACATTGATAAATAATTATGGTGAAAGGTGAAGAATGTGGAGAACAGTTAATGTTAATAAATAAAGAAAAAGGAACATCGATGAATAATAAGGGAAAAGCAGGTGAAACATTGATAACAGATAACAATAATGAAATTGACGATAAGAAATGGAAATGAAGAGACAAGAACAATTGCTAACAGGTCTTGTTAGTCACACAATGGAAATCGTCATGTGAAAAATGTTTTTTAGCAGAATGCAATGGTAGGGTTGATCAATTAACAAATTGGAAAAACAGATGGTTACTTTCTCTCGCATAATGAAACAAGCATGACAGAAACGTGATCAATTCAATTTGAACCTGCAACCATGGTCTATACGCGTGATATATACATAGAGGGTCGACCAACTAACCAGCAAGCCAGCCAGCCAGCCAGCCAACTTGAAAACTGAATAAAAGTATGTTAACACTTTTGGTGACTGTTTTAATGATAGTGCGAAGAATAATCCAAAGAAACAATGAACGATGCTTATAGCAAGGAGAAGACGTAGAGAGAGGAGGAGGAGAATCAAGAGAAATAACAACAATAAATTTATATCATGTTGATCAGATCTCTATACTTTTTTTTTTTTTGGTTTGCGTATCTATTAGTCACCGTGATCCAACTAAAACGGCACATCATAGCGAGATTTCTGCTCGTGCAATACGTTATAGTGCTCAAACTTGGAGAACAAACCATTTCTAATCTGATTTGCAACTTAATGATAATAGTGTGGGATGTGCATCACATTAACCCTGATAATCAGTTTTATGACGCTCTAATTTCTCATGGGAGATAACTCCAAGTATATTGGGGGCCAATTATAGACTAGATTATCGTGTGTATAATTTTGCAAATAGTTTATATATTTTATAAATTCTATAAGCAGGAAGCGACTCGACATTGAGCCGAATGACTACCAAAGAATGACAATTAATGAGACTTGCAGCATCTGGGTAAAATTCCACTCTGAATGCATCATCTTAGCCTCTAATTAAAATTTCTAAAATTCTCACCCACCAAAAAATTTCCAAACAAAAATTTCAGGTTTTTACTAGGGATGGTTAAGCCTGAAAAAGATGAGAAGGAAGTAAAAGAAAAATAATTATTGTAAAGATGAAAAGGGAAAAACTTTGAATAACAATTAAAAGAATCTATCTAGCGAGATCAGATGATTCAATTTAGTACCTATATCTTTCCATTCACTCTTTCTCTCTTTTTTTCTGTTTCCCTTCTATTTCCCTCTCTCTCTCTTTTTTTCTTCCATTCCTTGATTAATGCCTTAGAGATAAAATACGTCTCTTTCTTCCCCCTTCTCTCTCTATTCACCATTTTAAACTTTTCACTTTTTAGTCTTAAATTGAAGTCAGAACTTTTCGTTATCAGGTTAGAAAAATGAAATCAACTAAGCAGGAGTTGGACGATATCATTTATATTCATTAGGACGACAACTAATAGTGATATAGATCCATAAGAATTAAGACAACTAATATTCAGAACAATAGCAACAACCTGAGTATAATTCAAGTAACAACTTCGACCTGTAAGAAGTGTACTGTTTTGTGTCTGTGGTTGTATTTCCCACAGGCGCAAGTGCACGGTGTTTTGAGCCCATGTATTAATCAAGATAGTGAATGCTTATTTTCAAGGTATGCATCCCTCTATCCATCAAAAGAAAAGCTCAACACAGTTTTCATAGTCCTGTTTCCACCCATTTGACCTCGTGCCATACTAGTCTCAGCATAGTAATAATCAACAGTCAAAACTACTACTACTACTATTCTTACCACTGTAACTACTACTACTACTTGCAGGAAGTAATTGGGTCAGCAACAAACAATCTAAAGAATATACTCCAGTTCAAAGGGAAAGCTTTTGAAATGAAAATGATGGAGACTCTACACGTCGCACTCAATAGTTTATCGAGTATCGATCTTCTGCAGCTGTCGCTTTATAATCCGTGCAGAGTTGACAACTGATCACAATTGCCAAAGAATCAATGAAAATTCCAGAGAGAAGGGGAGAGTGATTGGGGAGAAACTAATGGAAGGGAGAAAAAAATATATGGAAGAACAAAAAGTATATATGGAAAGAAAAATGTGAAAAAAAAAAAAAGAAGAAGAATTTCATCAAGATAAAAAGATTATGAAAAATGGAGGAAATGTATTTCAGTGACGGAGGAAGTGAAAAATCTGCTATTCTGCAAAATATATATTTTTTTCAAATTAGAAAGGAGTCCAAGTGGTAGAGATGGAAATAGATTTGATTGAAAAGGAGGTAGAAAAAATAGAACCGGTTAGTCTGTCAAAAGAAACCGTCTCGTAACCAATGTCTTCTGGCAGCATGTTGTGTTAGGGATGATCAATAAAAAAAATCGAAAAAAGAGGTGAACAACCAATTATTTACTTCTCTCGCCTTCTGTTGGATCAATAAAAAGTTAGAATTTTCGAAAATCAAGCGGGTACTTGATCAATTCATAATAAATCTTCATTCTGAATTCAACCCCCATAAAAAAAATATTCTAGGATGAATTTGAAAAAACAAATCGTTTTTCCTAAAGTTGTTAAAGATAAAATATTGAAGTTTCTGACCTTTCACTTTCGTTGGTAAAACCTGTACACGTTATGCATATATACACAGAAAGACAAACCAACTTGGAACTCGGGGGAACCTTTGTTGACAGTCTCAGTTGGAAGTTTCAAAAAAAGAAAAAAGAGCTAGAGTGGTTGGAATGGAAATAGATATGATGGAAAAACAAAAAAAAAAAAAAAATTGAAAAATCGATGGGAAATAAAATCTGGCAAGAGAGAGGAAGGAACAGCAACAAAAAAACGCAAGAAAAAGGTGACTATGATACTTGAATGGGGGTTTTCTGACAAAAGAGAAAAAAAACATTGTCGAATATGGAATGTATTTGGAAGATAACGACGTCATTAAATGATGGAATAAGGATCGGTATTAAAAGTAACAGAAAAATTTCATGCCTAACGGAAGAACTAACTCGGAGTCTTTTTTGGATGACTTACAAGAAACAAGATGAAGTTATCCTATGCAAAAAAGAAATTTACTGCTCATATATATATATATATATATATATATATATATATATACACGCAAAAAATATACATGTATAAATGTATATAGATATGTGTATATATATGTACATATATATATATAGATATGAATACATATGTATATATATGTATAAATATAACTGCATTTTATTATAGATATGTAAAAACGTGAGAAAATACACATGTGTGCGAATGTGTTTGATTCCTGCAGCAGCCCCATTTTTCATTGTTTATTCTATTAACATTTATTGGCCACATGATATATTAATCATGCAATGGCGGGAGATCACTTCAAATAAGAGTATTATTATAATTGATATAATATAACACAATTTATATCTATACATATGAATAGTGCAAATCAGGTTTGCAATATAACATGATACAATATAATATAATGCAATGTCTGATATGTGATGGATTTCATAGAGTGCTCAATACATTAACCTTTAATCATAGGTGTCAACTTGTCATGAAATGGAGCAAGTTTCTAGAGTGTATATATATATATATATATATATATATATATATATATATATATATAGAGAGAGAGAGAGAGAGAGAGAGAGAGAGAGTGAGAGAGATGGATAGATATTAGGCATGTGCAAAGGTTCGCACATTACCATTTCTCTTTTTTGTAAATTAGTTGTGATACACAGATTGGGACTGGAAACCTTTGCACAAAGCTAATATTCATACCCGAAATAAACTGCTAAAGAGCTAATTTCAACCGGATTTGAACCTGCCAATGATTCTCGACGGGCCAGGATTAGATCCTTTTCCTCCCCTCTCACTCTCCAGCTGCCTCTAATCTTATCTCAATTTTGCTTTCAATTTTTTCTTCTTTTTTCACAATGATTTTTTTTAGCAGAAATCATTGTGTTTCCATCCTAAGTTTGTTTGATGGTAGACGAAGGGTCAGGTGTAAGTTCGAGAAGTTTTCAGAAGTTACTCCGTGGGAAGCAAAGCAAACCATTGAACCAGCAAAAAGGGAAAGAAAAACATAACATCAGTATCGATCTATTCCAATAATTTGTCAAGTCATCACGAGGAAACCAGCCCATACATCCAACTTATGTTTCAAATAGTGTAAAGTCCCAAAAGACTGGTACACTGCAATCATAATGATATTATATATAAAAGAGAATCTGAAAGATCTAAACAACCACAGACCAATAAGCCTACTCAACTGTATCTAAAAAACTTTTTACCAAAGTGATCACCAACCGAATCAACAACACTCTACATTGAAACCAATCACAGGAACAGACCGTCTCCAGAGGTAGCTACTCAACCATTTACCATCTTAATTCGGTAAATCAACTGAAAGAGAACTATGAAATTCCAAACATTGTAGGTTTTGATCTCTGAAAGAAAGCCTTTGACTCTGTGGAAATCCATAGGTCAATTATGCTATCATCCAAAAATACGTATTCCCCGTATATGTCAAAGTCTTGCAACATATCTATACACAGAGCAGTTCCTTTATTAGGCTACATAAAGATTCTGGGTCCATTCAGTTTGAAAGAAGGAAGTAACAATGCCATACCAACTCTCCAAAGCCCTTCACAGTCTACTTCAAGAAGAACTACCAAAATCTATCCTGGACAAATAAAGGAATCAAATAAATGATGGAAACCCAAGTTTTTCTGACAACCTTCATTGTTTCCTGATAAAGGTGGAAGAACTGAATAAAGAAAGCAAGAAAATCTTCGTATGAATTTCAGCAAAACGAATGACGTATACAACAATCACGATGAGGACAGAGACACAACGATTAAAATCGGAAATGCAGAAGCGAAGAAAGTACGCCTCTACATCCACCTAGGATAACAAATCTCCATGAAATCTTCGAGAGATGAAGAAATCAGGCAGAGAATCGCTCCAGTTTTGCAAAAGTTCGATAGAGCGAGCTCAGACTTCAAGGAAAAAAACATTAGTCCTAAAATATCGGTTTACAACCTATGTATCACTCTTGAAAATGATACATGAAATATGAATAAAAGATTGACTTACAAAGTAAAAATCATGCAACGTGCTCAGCATCAAACATACACACTCTCTCTCTCTCTCTCTATATATATATATATATATATAGCTTGAAAGCTTCTCAGCTTTAAGTACTGAACATTTTTCAAATTTTCTCTGTCACTTCAGTCACCTATTTCCTCGATATCCGTCTGTAATTTATGTCTTTTTCCGCAAAGTTCTTTTCCCTGTTTCACATATATTTTGTTATTATGATACAATGTATAAATCATGTATTGTTGGGATACACACACATATATATATATATATGTGTGTGTGTTTGTGTATAATGTATGTGCGCTATGAAGAATTATCTGATTATGATAGATATATATATATTTTGTTATTACGGTACAATGTATAAATCATCTCTTGTTGGGAGATATATATATATATATATATATATATATATATATATATATATATACATAATGTGAACTGTAAAGAGTGAGACAGACTCAGGAGTAAAGTGTTCAGATGTAAGGTTTATCAATCCTTAGATGTTAATGGTCCAGACATGTTTAGGGATTTTTCCCATCTTCAGTGGAGTATGCTGTATGAGTATGCGTTTTTAGGTTTTAAGGTTCCCATGTGGAACCAGAGTCCACTATCAGGAGCTATGCCTTGTGGGTGAAATTTGTTATAAAGACTGCTGGAGGCATCCTGCTGTGTGAGAGAAAGTCCAACTAGTTATCAAGTCTTTGGTTAAGCAGCAGCGATTGGTCTTTGAGAGGGCAGAGTGTGTCAGGGTAGGAGGGAAGTGATGTGGAGTTAGATTTTGGGGGTATGTTGGGGATAGTGTAAATTGTGGGGTGGCAAGGTCAAGTAACTACATAGGTATCAACCTTACAAGTTATCAAAAATGTGTTGCTTATGATTTGGACATGTGGTATAACTGGGTAAGGTCAATTTTTCCTATGGATCTGGGTGACTTCGAAGCTTCCGGTATTGGATATATCTTAGATGTGGGTGTGAGGATATTATTTGTAGGAGTTTTGGGAATTACAGTTCTGTGTGATGTTTAATCATATATATATATATATATATATATATATATATATATATATATATATATATATATATATATATATGTGTGTGTGTGTGTGTGTGTGTGTGTGTGCGTTATGAAGAATCATCTTATTGAAACAGATTTATAAAATATTATAACATTATATATACTTTTGTTGCATGATATACATGTGAACACATGAACACTCACATACGAATCACTATCATTTTGTTGTCAAATCTCTCATATATATATATATATATATATATATATATATATATTACTAATCATTTTTTTTCATGGATATTTCAGTTCTGGTATATTGTTTTTCCCCCTCCAACAAAATTTTAGAGTTATGGTGAAAGGGATTGTGCCCTTGATTTTGAATGAGTATTGGTCTCTAGCAGGAAGAGGAACCCTGTGGAATAATATTTCAGCCATGCAAATGTCTTTTTCGATGGGGCCAGCTTTGAGACAAGTATACTTTACTCCAGATTTATTCAAGACGTTTTATTTGGCATAGCAGCACACTAATTATCACGGACACTTGTTACACTGATTCATTATATAAGCACATATTTTTCATAAAAAAATCTCAGTGAGTATATAATTTCTTCATACTAAGACATTGCAGCCAGCATTTATATCTGGATAAATATATATTCATCAATTCCACTGACTAGATTCCGAAGATTCAATCATTATCGATTGCTAAAAATCTCCAATAATAATTGCTTTTCTCAACTCAATTAAACCCCCACCGAGAGGCGGAAATTATCGAATATATTGCAATACATTTTGCAAAGAGATTTCCCTTCTCAGAATTGATTCTAATCCATTCTGATCGGAAATCAAATCAAAGATTCCAATATCAATTCAAGACTTTTGCGGAAATCTCGGTATCAATTGCTGGCATTCTGTCAAATTCGCTTATTTTAATCGCTATCTTATAAATCGTAATTAATTTATTCAAACATACAATAGGGTGATGAGAAGAAGAAGAAGAAGAAGAGGGTTTCATTTAAGAAAATAAAGGGTGTAGTATTACCCGAGACGGTATTCTTGCACTCCCCTCTCAGGTAGAAAAGAAATGTTACGAATAAAAACAAACTGTTTCACCTAAGTACTTTTTAGATACAAAAAAATAAAAACCAATCAATCTAACAAACAAACAAAAAGAAGAAAAAACTGAAATCATTAACTTTAAGTAAAAGGAAATTAGCTTCAGTCTGTTTTACGAAGTCACCCCCCCCCAAAGAACAATAATTCACAAATGACTATGAATAAACCATTGAATCAGTAAAAAGCTGTACCAGGAAGATCTAGATTATATTAACTCGCCAACCGGAATCGAAAAGAAACAATTATTGTTCTGGTAAAATAATGAATAATCTATACATTTGCTTATATTTCGTTCATATAATTGTTTTAAGGGAAACTACTCTTTCAAATTATCTGTGTCGAACGAGAAAATAAAGCTCTTTTCATCTCAATTCAACTGATACTCTCTGACTATACGAAAAGCAGGAAAGAAGGACTTGAAGATGAATAGGGCATGGGGTGCGTACCCATTGCTTTGTATATGTTTTCCCTGGCCACAACCGCATCAACATAATGTGTAATTATTGTTTAAGCGATTCGCAATGCATGCTAACTTGGTCACGTGATTATTGATTTATATATCCTGGTCTTGTGATCAATGACGTGTCATGCCCTCATTTAATCGCATCATGTCACTGAATCTGAGAGATGCATCTTCTGATCACGCTGTCCATAACCAACTTTAATTCGGCCACGTTGTCGAATATATGGGAGGGTGGATACGAAAAAGAGAGAGGTTGCACACTGAGAATGGAGGAATTGAAGATAGATAAAAGGAAAAAACCTGTAAATACTTATCTACATTACTTATGGAAAATTCATGTTTACATACACATTTTGTTGCAACTAAACAGGATTTTTCATTCGAGCACAACTTTTGTGCAAAAGATCACAGCTTACGAGAATTTCAGTATCGTCGGTCGTCTTTGTTAACCAATTAAAAAATGGAAAATTGTCGTCCAGTCAGCAAACTGTCTATTAAAGATCTGTTTCGCTCCAGTGCACATTCATGGTTATGAAAAAACGAATCAGTTTCATTTAATAGTTGTCAGGAAGTGTCCTTTCAGGATTGCAACCTATTTCTACCGATTTACTTACTTTCACATCTTCCGAATTCAATGTTTCTTGATATAATTTGCAAAAGCTGATTAACTTCCTAACTTTGACTTGTTGCAGACGATAATTACGCATTAACTGTTATTTTGTGTCTGTAAATCGAGGACGGTTTATCTACAATTGAAATACTTGACACTCACACAACAATGACTGCGTATGTTTTCCAGCACAGGAATAAACATTTGCCACACTTTATTCGGTTCTTTTCAAGTTTTACTATAAAAAGAGCAAAACAAGCCTGGACTCATAATCTTTGAACCCTACCCACACTTTATATTGTTTATCAAATAATATCCATTGTTATCAATGTAATATCAGTGCATTGCCTTCTTTAATGTTTGCATCTGAATATTTCGACTGACATCTTTCTTGAAACAATTTTTATCTCAATGAAATCTCACGTTCATCTAACAGTATTTCACTGCTGAAATCTCTGTAGAATTTTTATACAAGTATTTGTTGTATTCTGCCTCTGTAGTATACAAATTTCAATACTGTATGGGTATTGACAAGTCTGACGTATGATACAGTGTAAAAGGTTCGACATAAAATCGTGTTTTGAGAAAAGTACGACACAGAGTCAGTTTTGTTTTCTGATACAGAATAGGGGCGATAGCCAACACTATTCGACATTTTAGACATCGTAATTTAGAGGGAAAAAAAGAACATTTCCGTCCTCTTGGTATAAATGATCTATGGAAAGAGATCAAAAAGAATTTGTTTCCTTTCTTGATTCTTCTATTCTACAAACATTCCTTCTCGCCCCCCAGGTATTTCTTAACAGTAAATACCAAATCAAAAGATTTTTAAGAATCAACTCCAAAATCGAACAGACAGGCAAATGCTACAATGATGGAATATGTTACAAGGTAGATGTAATAAGTACGTATAGGTTATTAAATTTCGTAGACAGGCTAGAAAATTGCACTGAGTTGATCTTCTGAAAATGACACAGTCTACCTTGAAATTCATCATTCAAAATCTCACTTTTTGGCTCCCAACCAAACACTTGAGGCTGTATTTGGAGGCTAATTTAGGACGTCCATCACCGAAACCAATAAACAAATTGAAATGTATGGTCTAGAAATGTAGTCTTCTAGGATATTAGATTTTGACTTCATATTTTTTGAATAATTTAAAAACCTCAGACGATATTTATATACAAAAGTGAGTCAATAATTATCTGCATTTTTGCCATGATAGTTCATTAGATCGATAGCACAAAACTTACAAATACATTTGCAATATAGTTCCTTTGTTTAGGAATGCACTTGATCCATTGTTCCACGAGTTTGGATAGATGTCTATGGTTGACACATCAGTCATGTGCGAATCACGTTCTTTCCATCTTGATCCCAAGCTAATCGATGAAGGCGTCTTTGAAAGGACCAAACAGATGGTATTCTGAGGAGGTGAGCCCAGAACTGTGACGAGTATGCTCCAATACCTCGGATCTCACTTCCGGAAGATTTTGAAGAGTGAGGGCAGTAGTATGTTCGGGCCGCCAGGTCATACAAAACCAAAACACTTCTTGACGATGGATGTCGAATTACAAACCTATTTGCAATCCCTTCATACATACTCTATTGAGTTGAAACAGTGTTCAAAAATATTTTCTGAAAGCGGTCGATTATTTCCAGCCCCCTAGCACGCGCACAACCAATGAAAAATAGACCAATGTTCGTTATCCTTCCTCTGTGCAAACTGAGAGCAGTCAGGGTCATGTTTACTCTATGGTAGCACAAAGGCAACTGACTCTTCATCGACGAATTTTCACCGGAGCGACAACAGACACAACACGACCCAAGATGCGAGCAAAGAACCTAGTTTTGTCTACTTAAAGAAATATAAAACAGAAGTGCAGATTATCATATATCCATCTTCGTGTACCAGAACAATAAGCATTCTGACTAAATAGAGCAGTTACATTAGGGGTTATTTTTGAAAAAGCTCAGATACACTGAATATATATTCTCCAGCATCTGCATCTGTTATTTGTCATCCTTATCTCCTAAGTGTGACCATTTTTTAATGTTTCAATACAACTCATACACACACAAATGAATTTTTGATAAACAATTTTTAAATTCCAACATAAAGACATTCGTGCATCATGGTTAAATGAATGCACAAGTTTCTTCTCTGAGCAGATTTTATCAATCAGTTGTTGAATATCGCTAGCCCTCGCCAATAAATCATGGTTTTCAATGATTAGCGGTTTAGTCCTGAATAATTTAATGGAAATATATCGTAGAGTTTAGCGGTGCACAGCATCTTCGAATTCACTGTACAGAATAAACAGAATGTAAAAGGTATAAGAACTCATAAGTATATAAATATATTTATGATATAGCATCTACCACAGACCTCTGACAAAAAGTGAAATGTGTCGATAAAAACGTCTGGAGCTTGTATTTATTAAATTTACCGAATTTATTCTTTGTGTTATTGATAAGAAGAAAGGTTGTAGAATATTATCAACTAAACATTATTCACGTAGACAATGTAAACCAGAGATAAATATTGTAGGAAAATTGTTCACAATCGCAAATCAGTGAGTCAAACTGTTTTTTAGACATTATTTTTTCGTTTCAATTTATCTTACTGTAGTTTTATGAAATTTATGGTTTTCATTAATCAACTGTATATCTTTTACAGGGTGCTTTATTCTATTCATTCATTCATTTGCACATTTATTTTTTGTCACTTTCCAATCGTCCATTTACCAACAATTTGGGAAAGGTAAAGTGTTTTTCTATCAAAAGGTTTATGGAACAAGATTTATGGTTTTGTAGGTTTGGAAGATTTTTGAGAGGCCAGCGATGATTAATCGCGTATCTAGCGCATTCAAACCTCTCTGACACCCCTAACGACTGCAAATGGCAAGGGTTAACACTAAACTAAAAATCCAAATATCTTGACAAGAGAACTTCTCATTCATATTTAGGCTCTTCATTTTAATGATGCAGATTTCAATAATCTGAATTATTTTTGCAAGCATTATATGGTATATGTATATTATTTGGTGTGTACTGAGATGCAGAAATCAGTACCTTGCAGCACATAGGTCACTTCTTGGTAATTTTACCTTTCGTAACGAGTACAAAAAGTAATCGCTAGTACGGTGTAAAAGAAATGTTATGTGGCTAGACCTTTAAGTCTATTTCAAAATCAGGATGTTTTTCTCTCAACCTCGTTTTGAGTCTCCAAACTAGAGACTTCTAGGTCTGGAAAACATCAACGTGTCGAATATTGGTTGAAGGGAGTTAAGTTTATAGGTGTAAATCATCTTCTATATAATCATGCTGACCTTTTTCTGGCCAGAAAAAGTATGTTTGATTCTTGTCGTAGGCACACACTTTATTTTCGAGTACGCTACAAAATTGCTGCGGAAGGATCACGACCAAAGTTGCAATGGAATTAAGTGAGAATCAAGATGAAGGTAAAAAATGGCAAAAATTAACGCTAGTGTCAAATGTAATCAGCCTTGCATTAACCTTCAGATCTGTTCTCTTACCCTGACGCTAAACCTGCAAATGAATCTGTGATAGCGAAAAAAGCAAGCAATCAAATTATGCCATTCACGTCTCCGTGTTATGGTTTTGATCAAAGTCTTTTTACTAAAAACCAAGTTCTTGATTGAAATCGCCCAAGCGAATCGAAAGCCAACTGACACGACAAAAAATGAATATTAAATCTAAATAACTCATACATTATCGATCAAAAACGGGACATTTACATTGACAATAGATAGATGGTAGTTCCTAAAATAGGATGCTGAATGAAGGTTCGCCGAAAAACATATTGGGTGGAGTCTATAGATAGCGTTTAATGTAGCAAAGCAGAAAAATAAATAAATGATAGCCATATTGTCGGCAAAGTACAAAAGATGGGAAAGTGAATTCATTTAATCGATGTTGCAGAATAAAAATGAAATAGAAAAGGTACGAGTGAAAGGGAAAAGAAGAGAAGAAGGAAAAAAAGAAAAAATCAAAGAAAGAAAGGTATGTGAACGTATGTGTTTTATGAGGTCTCATTATATCGGAAAACTGATCTGTCAAAGAAGAAATATACGAAACGGTAAAGTGTTATACATACAGGACCTATCATGGAAGTTATCAGCCATTCATTATTAACGAGTGAGCACCATAACTAGGGCAATGGTATCTTACAGGCCTTTCAAAGTACTGTCCCTTCGGAACCTCACACAGTTACCCCAGCTTCCTTTTCACTTTTCAAAATAGTCTGCTCAGTGTTCTCTCGGGATCGGTATCAGCTGACCCATCATTTTCTCCTCCGTGATTAGATATCTCTGAAAAAAGTCCGAAACAGTTGCAAAGAGCTAAATATGAACTGTAGTTGGACTAACAGATCTGGATCATGCAGTTGTTTTTCTTTATCTAGCGTTGAACGTGAGGAATGAGCAGATACGGTTATTGTGAATGCAACGGTAAAACATTACATAACTTCATTTGTGTCTCAGTATTGACAGGGTTATTCAAAAGGAGAGTGCATATTCACGTGTTATGCAATGAAGTTGCTTCTGATTGATTGCCAAGTTTCATCAAGGCCAGGCAACCGGTTCATGAGATATTTGATATGGCAAGATACATTCTAGACGTACTTAGTCCGGCGTATATTGAATTTTTTCGGCAGTTTGATTGGTCGCTTGTCGATCATCATTATAACAGCGAAATGACTTATTAGAAATGTTTTTTTCTAACATCGTCCTATGGTAAGTGCTCTAAATATAGATATTTTGAAGCGTAGATTAATCTGATCAAAGGTACAATATCGGACCACCCTCATTGGATGTCCCAATATATTGGTTTTTAATGAGGATCGAACTCACAACATTGATAGATTGACCTGCGAAGCCATCTTACCAGTCATTCCAATGTGGAAGCTCCCTTTTTGGTTCTACGTAATACTATATTTTTAAACAAAGCCTCGTTTTTAAACCTGGATTATATCAGAATCTAAATGAATCGACATGCAATTAGACAAATTAATAATATCAGATAACAACAGGAAGATGTTATTCGGGTAGTCACCAACATCGCAGGATTTCTCGTTTCAATGGCCAGGGCAACTATGAGTTATTATCATACTAATACATACACCCATTTGCATACAGTAAGCATGCTGACTTCAAAACATTACTTCATTCAGTGTTTAACGAACGGAAGCTATAAAAAGAATCTTTCAGACATTTACATAGGAGGAAAAAAAACTTAGAGTATATATTTGTCATGTTTTAATCATTATGAGTAATATTATCTTTAATTCTTAATGGAACTTTGTCAATCATAATCAATTTTTGATTAGCTTTTCCTGCGTAATAATTTTAGTTGCTTTACATCGCAACCGCTCAGACCGTCAATCTATAACCATCTGTTGTTACGATGAAAAATGACTGAAATTTAAAAAAAATGAAAGAAATACGTGTAGAATCCTTGATAATGCTTCATTTAACAAAAATACAGAATATGATATAACGGCTAATACTAATAGTGAACGTAAAACTGTAACCTCAAAAAGGTATGGTTAGTCAATCAATAGAAACCGTCACGAGTGTAACGTCTTTTGACAGCAAGCCCTGTTGGGGGCGATCGATAAAAATAAAAATGAAAGAAAAAATGAATGATGAATAAATTACTTTACTCGCCTTCCGCTGGGAAGTGATCACGAAAAAGTCTAAATTTCCAATAATCAAGCCTGAACGCTGCTGGGAACAAACTAAGGGACCAGTTTAGCATACACATAAATAACAAATCAATCCCCCTAACTAAAACCTATATAGCAGGGATTTTCAAAAATAAAATAAAAAGTTCTTTCTATCTGTAATAAAGGGTAAATGTCTAAATAGCCTACTTATTAGCTCCATTAGGGAGTGCCTGTATGCACGATACATGCATGCATAGCCAGGTAGCCAGACCGACTTGAAAAGTGGGGAAACCTATGTTGATATTCTTGGTGACAGTTGTGGCTGACTGTTCATAAGATAGCAACAAGCGATGGAGGTTTGCAGGAGCTTACATTGATAGATTTGATCTTTAAGTCAAATAGGCTCTCATATCTTAATCACTAAGAGCAGATATCATGGTAAGATAGGCTTATTGCGGCAGAGGGACGTGAGTTTAAATATCATCGAGATCTCACACTTCATTCAGATCTGTACTGTTTATTGATCACCGTAGAATAGCTGTTGAAGTAGTTGCATGAAAAGTAGCTAAAATTAAGATGGAAGAAATACTAATGTTCCAAAATTTCTTGACTACTTTTCAACATAGCTTATTTGCTTCAGATCGCTACTTTTATCTCGGACCGATTACCTTCCAAAAGTGAATAAATAACCTTGATTAGAAAATTACAAATAAGCCCTCGGACAAGCTTTGCAATATACGCCCAAAAGACTTCAAATGGATACTTCATTCCGATTGCAGCCATGTTTGTTTACATTCTGGTAGTCGCAGTATTGAATATATTTTGATTTTTAAAAATCAATTTTCTTTAGATTAAGTAAAATAAATCATGAATTAGTATCATATAAATCAAGATGAAGGTAGAATGTAGTCATAGAAATTCAAATAGCGATCATTTATAATACTTAATCAAATGAATATAAAACATAAAAAGTGGAAAAATATTTGTCACAAATGAGTAATGGTTATCATTTCCTGTTATTAACAGATAAGAACATTATGCCAGATGAATATTGTCGTTCGTAGCAATCAACACCGAACAGAGTATACTATTATACTAATGGTGATAAAAACTGCAAGTAACCGCTTACACGCATCTTCATCAGTAATCAGAAATTTGTTGATATCAATATGCAATTGTATAAGTTATAAGAAAAATGTGTGTTCCCTAATCAATCAGAATTTTTATAAACCAGACATACAGTTGCATCTATGATTAAGACGTCTGAAAAAAAAAACATACCTATAATAAACATTTTTTTTAGTCTCAGCTTGCTATCACAGTCTATAAATTATCAAATGAGATTATGATGGCTGGCTGTTTAGACTGTCTCGCCCGATTTTTGCAGTTTATATCTGTATGAATACATAAATCATTGATATTATATATGAAATAATATGATTTATATTTTCAATATCATTATGAAAACCACCGAAATATATTCCCTACACAGTACAGGAAAGTGAAATCAGTTGGTGACGACTACAGAGTAATATTTCTAAAAGAGTAATAAATAAGAATTAAGTATAAATTATAGTACTTAGTAGAACTACCCTTTACGCCACTTCGCGTTTCTGAAGTCCCTACATGAGTACAGCTTTCAGAGGTGTGGTCAGTAACGGAGATAGAATTGGCGACCCAGGTTCAAAGTCTGGTTGAGACTGTTTATCATCACTCTGCCCTTGGGAAAGCATGAATCCATCTCCTCTACTCCAGTTATTGGTAAAATAGTAAGACTGATAGGCTTGCGAAGGCAACCAGTCTAGGAGAAGGACAACCCTGAATTCAAACCTGGGTGTGGAGACTCCTTAAGGCAGTTTGAGGCCAGTTCAGTAGCTCTCACAGCCTAGTTGATGCCAGACGAATCAATCTCGGTTCATATCTGAACTACACCAGCAAGGCCAAGAGGGGAATTCAAATGACTGGGCATCCCTGGAATTCCATATGCATGCGCTCTAGAAGGGACTTCTAATTGTCTGTAGAGACATTCAGTACAAGTTTCTCCCGTTATTCATTTTGGCGTGAAGTAAAAAAGATATTACCATTAATTCATATTGGAAGCGTTTCAAGATCTCCAAACTGACATTTTTAAACTACATCGATAAAAATGTTCAAGGTTCATGCTCTAACCAATTTATGAGACTTGAAATACGACGGTATTCTTGCCGCATGCATTTTTCATATAGTTTTTTGTAGGTACTTAAAACGCCTTGCACATCCACCTTGAAACCTACATTACCTTTCCATATAAAGTCATACATTTTCGCAATCAATGCTCTACCATCAATAGTAGCCAAAATCTCACCTGAGGTAATTTCTATTACGCTTCGTAACCCCCTCCTGCTGAATGGTGGTTATTACATTTTCGCTTAACACCAATCCGGCTTACAAATATCTTCTTGGGAACGATCTACTTCCGGGTAGAGGAGACGATAAGTCCACGTAAAAAAAAAAAAAAAAAGATATCAGCCAATCCTTGCACTAATGCATCAGGTACAACCGTTTGGAATTTGGCCATTTTCAAAGGCTAAAATAGTAGGACTTTCACCATTGTTCAATAACATTATTAAAAATACTAAAATTAGCATTTACTTAGGAGCAAATATGGCATGTAGTTAAGATTAGGATTCAATGTTAGTGTTAGTGCTAGGGTCACCGATGGAGTTTGTAGGCAGGGTTAGTAGGTAAGGTTAGTGTTATAGTTTATTGGCAGGTTTTGGGTTAGGGCCAGTGGGTAGAATTAGTAGGCAGGGTTGGTGTTAGAAGGTAGTTTTTTTGCTACGGTTAGTATCTAGGTTTACGTTTAGGGTTAAAGGGTAAGATTAGTGTTAGTAGTTTGGTATAGGGTTAGTAGTTAGGTTAAGGATTCATAGAAAGGTTTAGAGTTTTGGTTAGTAGTTTGGTTTAGAGTAATGGTTAGTAGTAAGGTTTTTAGGTTGGTGATTCTAATTTTCCATTTATTTATCGCTGTTACCCAGAAATTAAATCCAACCAATAGCTATATTTTTAAAAATCTAGCTACTTTTAGTCATTAAAACATAGCCAAATTAAAAAAGGGAGCTATCTGATGCGTTACTGCAAGGAGAATCGACTTGGAGTCAATTTTTCTTCAATATAATTCCCCAGTAAATACAAAACCAACGTGAGTTTTTCCACAAACTCCAGAGAGATAGATTTGCAATAATCTCTAAAGTGGGGCACAACCACCCTTTCGGGGCGCTGAATGGTAAAGGGTAATAGCAGGTCGTTCCAAAACAAGAGGTGACAAGTGGGGGCAAGGAACAAAGAATCCAAATCAAAAACTCCATCCAATGCATTAAATCGTAGGCCTGGGAAGCTAACTTTAAGGTAGAGCTGTTCAAATATCCTCCGTTTTTCTGATCTTAAGGACTCCATGAAGTAATTGAAAAAATTAAAATACAACTAGATCTCCATAAATTCATAGTGAAACAACATGAATTGCCATATTTCGAACGATCATATTTTTGGTTATAAAATAAATGTCCAAAGTGGAAAACATTTAATTGAAAGTCAATTTTCAATACATAATTTTTGACCAATCTCAAAGAGTTGCGCTGAGGAAGTAAACGCTCTGAAGACGGGCGAAAGTTCAGTGAAATGTGTGGGAAACACTGACTTGCAGCGAAGATTTATTTACGTCAAACCGGGAAAACAGGAAAGGAATAAACGACGTGTATTTAAAGGTAAGAAGATTGAAATCAATGAACAAGACTCATTAAGCGTAACAAAGATCGAGAATAGCACGAACCAATGCAGTGTATGTTTTTGATTTATTAGAAAAACTTTGAATGATTCAACTTTTTTCCAGTTTGCATTCTTATCAGACCCCAAAGTCTTAAGCAGACCGCACGCTTCTATCAATACAATTAAAGAAGGGCAAAGAAAAAGGATAGATTACTTTCTATCTATAGCCCGCCAGAATCGCTGGAAAATAATATTGATCATGATAACCAACACCAAAAGAATAGACTGCATCGAATGATTCGAAGAGGATATTGGGTATTAGAAACCATCAACCTGAACTGTCAACATAGGTCTCTTCAGTTTTAAAGTTTGCTCTATATGCGTGTATGCAATATGTGTATATATATATATATATATATATATATATATATGCATGTATCACACGTATAGACTGCACCGAAACAGGAAATTGAAAAAATTACTTATCATTTCTGGGACATTTTTTCACCCCTTCCTTTAAGAAGTTTTCAGTGGGGGTGGGGGATTCAATCTCAATGTAAGTTTTTGTTTGAGTTTTTCTTATTTTGTTCCCGCTTAATTTTTGAAAATTCAGATTTTTAATTATCACCGACAAACAAGAGACTCGAGGAAGAAACCTTTTCATTTTTCTAATTTTTCAATTGCTCACCCCAAACTTGGAATGCTGTTAAAAGACGTTGGTCATGCAAAGGTTTCGATTAGTGAGGGCTAACTAGACCTGCTATTAACTGAAATAGAACGACATGCTTTAATCAAAATAAAATTTGCAGGAACTGTTCGATAAATATATGCTTCACAAGGTTGATCACAATATGGTATGATCCTGGTTCTAGCTTTGGCAAAAAATATCTTATAAAAATTGGATTATATTGATTTCCCCAGGCACTGCCTATATTAAGTGCCTATCAATCAACAAGATCACGTTCACACAACCCACATAGGTAGGCATTTACAGATGTACATTGAAACGTGCGCATCTTTTAAAATCTATAAGCGTATTTACATATCAATCTATTACAGGTATCTCCCGATTTCCGACAGTTCACTTCAGGCCACTCTTTCGTTTTTACGAAAAAGGGCAAAAAACAAAAATAACGTTCAGCATTTGTTTTACTGAAGGCAGTTGTAGAAGCAACGGGCATTCACCCTCCTGCTCTCTGAAATTGCAAAGTGATCTGTACTTTCCTTCATCTTTGAACTCAGTATAACTCACCATCATCAACATTTTTAGTTTAGGAACGCTCAAAATTCTTTTCACGCATGAATTTGTGGTATATGATCCTTCACGTCATACCATTTCGGCTCATGAGATATTTTTTAAAACTACCGTTCTGCTTTCAGATAATACAGGTGAGTTGTAGTCGTTCAGGTGTATAATACTAGAAACTGTAAACTCAAACTATTACTGAAACTTTCAACTTAGGTTTCGCCAGTTTTGGGGCCAATCTGGCTTTGTATGTATCACACGTACGGACTGCACTAATGAAGCTAGAGCGCTGAAAATTCAAGCATTCGTTCCTTATTATGTTTCCCACCTAAACAGGATTTTAGTGTGTGTGTGTGGGGGGGGGAGCAATGTAAGTTAATCTTATTTCGGTCCCTAGTTGGTACCTACTAGTTCTATTTTGAAAAATTCAGACCTCTTACGGTTTACTGTGTGACAAAAGGCTAGAGGGCTGAATTCTCTTTTTTCAGTTTTCCAATGATTAACCCCGATAAAACAAGCTACCGAAAGACGTTGGTCACGAGACAGTTTGTAGTGAGTGACAAAGAAAATCTGTTATTTTATTTTATTTATTTTTTTCAATTTTTTCTTTCGTCGTGTATACAAGCTACACAAACAGTTCGAGGTCTGACACTTTAACCTTTCACTGTTTACTATGTCTCGAAAAAGTGATTTTATATTTCTTGCAATGAAAAATGATACTACATTGGTCCTTCATTTTGTATCCAGCAGCATACACGCTTGTTTTTTTTTCTTTTTTGATTCAGACATTTTTAGTGATCACTGCCCAACAAAAAGTGAGCGAAGTAATTAATTCATTAATCACTTTTTTTTTCCAATTTCTTGAATTGATCATTCAAAACATAGCATGCTGCTAAGAGACGCTGGTCATATGACGGTTTCTGATGAATGACTAAGCAGACCTACTTTGCTTTTCTTCTCTCTGTTTCTTCATCCGTCACTTCTTTATCAACCATTTGAATCAATAGATTATTTACAAAGCCTATATCTGTCCAGCACAAAGACAAATTAAGGGTGACAGGGGTTGGGAAGATTATCTTGAGCCAATATTTCAAGAAAAGACGGCTTGTTTGTAAAATCATCACGTGAAATGCCATTTGTTTAACTTTGGGCCTGAACAACGTACATTGATGCCAAAGGGAAATGCTCAACTATCTCTGCCAGAAGGCAAACCTCGGATGTGTACAAATGTGTGTACGTTGGCCAATTATCAAACACTCTTTTCTATTGATGTCAACATTCCCTCTCCTTATCTCACTAAGTAGGCGCAAATATGCTCTTAACCAGCAACCTCCCCGTTTTCCTTTCTACGCATAAACATATGCATTTACAAATACACAAGTATTGACGATTTTATATTAGGAATAAATATAGTATTGATATCACATTGAACAGCCAACGGGTATGTGATAAAACTTCAAACGATTCAATTTACTTTTTCATTCTATTTTTATATGAAACTATTTTGTTCATTCCTCATTCGTAAACTGATAAAACTATCATAATTCTTGACATTTTCTATAATTTCTACCTTTCTTAGCATGCACACATACATACACACATATGTATGTATGTATGTTTGTGTATATATATATATATATGGGTATATATACATATATACGTACAAATACACAAATATATACATTATATAAATATACGTTAATCATATATATATGCATATATTAGACATATATATATGAACATAAATGATATACATGTATACGTATTCATTCATTATATATTTACATAAAAACATACACATGGGAGATATGTATACATGTACGTACTATATATATATATATATATATACAGATATAAATATGTCAGATATACGTGTGTATATATATGTAAACATATATACATTTGATACATACACACATATATTACAAACATATAAATATGTATATATATATACACATATATATGCTTGTACATGTATATATTATCTTTTGATACATGAACCAATATACATACATACATACATACGTGTGTATGTCTGTGTGTATAATGGTAAAATTGTAATGGCAGAAAAAAGAATATATATATAAAAAGCTAGCCGTCTGAAAAATTATTCGTTCATTCATTTCATTCGGCTCTGTGGGTTTCCGTTTTTGCTGTGAGGTCGATCATTTATAGAAGAATAGAAGTGAGAAGGCCAGTTGCTGGTAAGAAAAATTACCAATTTAGAAAAGTTTCCATCATAGAATGAAGTTATTCGCTTTTCGACCACTGAAGGGGTTTTGAAAGACTGCATTACTGAGGAAACTAAGAGGAAACGAAAAGTGGAACGATACGTGAAAAAAAAAATGGCGGTAAAGATATTGAATTAGTGAAAACAAAATTTTAAAAATCATCAAAAACCGACATAAAATGAGGAAAATTGAAGATTAATATACTGTAAAGCAATTTCATTTAAGAAGGCAAATGGCTTTCCCAACCCAGTCCTCAATTTTGGCAGCTTCTCAAATTTTTTTTTTTTTTGAAGCCATTTAGTATAAGGTCATCAAACAGAAACGGGCAGTTGAACTATGAAAAAGTAAAAATGCAAAGAAATACGAAGTTTGGTTCATAGGATTTGCATTATATATTTCAGTGGCTATAAGGGATAAAACAAGTATTCAAACTTCTGAAAATTTTTCATACATGTGTACTTATTTGAACTTTTGATTTTAAATTACCTCCGCGTTAGGAAGAGCTCAAAAGAATTTATTATTTTATCACTAGTTTACCAGAATCATCAAAAAAAGACAACTTATATGAAATACACATTGCATTTTATTCACGTTGATAATAGGGATTTTCATTGCAGTGAGTTTGAAGAATTGTGTTCTTAAGACCACGAGTACCTTCGGATTTTTCCGTTTTTATTAGATTTTCTGTTCTTCTATTATTCTTAAAATTCTGCATTTTCATTACGTCATTTGAACAGGAATGAAATTCTATTTTACTACGTCAGTTGCGTCACTTAGCATGATAAGAGACGTCAGCATGTCGATTTTATATGCATAGATTATATTTTATTACGCTTCTTCGGCATCTCCAATTATAAACTATATTTGTACGCCAATTTTAAGAGCAATTATAGAATTCATAACATCTGATAAATGTATATAAATATCAGCCATATTTACATTTATAGAAAGAAGAATAAAAATAGGGATACTAATATATTGGTAAGCCATATTATTATATACTGTATGTACCTGAGGTGGGAAGGGTGAGTTGTCTGTTCGTTGGCCAAAACTATAGTTGGAAAGTTACAAAATCAAATTATTTCCAGGAAGATTAGGACTCCTTCCAAAAAAGACATGTTTCTTTTAAACATATATAAATAAATTTATATATATATATATATATATATATATATATATATATATATATATATTATTGTGTCATCCACACACAGCCATTTCATAGTATTAAATCTGTTTAGCGTGGCAAGAGACTACCTGTTATCCCATCCAGTACCGCGAGGCAGGATGGAAACCTCAGCTTCAAACCCGGAGGCCGATAGCCTACCTTTGCGCTAAGGAACTGGACAGTCTGTAAGGCTAAATTTGAGCAATATATATATTCAGCTTAATCTCCCCATTCACCAAAGTGCTCTATTCCTATGGAAGAGCATTGCATAAGCTTATATATATATATATATCTCCCAAGCAATCACCCAGTGGTTATTTCAAATCACGGTCGGAACATGTCAATATCAGTTTAGCTTTACGTGACGGGAAAGACAAACAGTGAAGAGTATGATTCCCTAGATTTTGTGAGGATGGTTATTGTTCTTCTTGTTAAAGCAGGTAAAATACAGAGTCAACTCCAACTGGATCTGTAGTTTGACTAGCATGGAATACAAAAGAGATGGTAGATATGAAGCAAGAGAGCGAGCTCAACTTTCAAAAATAAGAAGATCCCATTAATTCTAAAAGAAGGATATATATCCAATGCATCCTCCCGATAATCACTTATAGAGCTGGAACATTGAACCTAACCAAAAGACAGATTCGCAAATTGAGATCCATGCAACGTGCACATGAACGAATTATGCTAGGCCTCACATGGAGAGACCACAAGACAGCACAGTACATCTGGAAAAAGACAAGAGTCAGGGACATCCTAGAATTAATTTAAAAGCTCAAATGGCAGTGGGCTGGCCATGTTTCAAGAATTGCAGAAAACCGATGGACAACGCAACATGGATCCCCCGAGATCACATGCACAACCGAGGCCAGCAGAATATTAGATGGGGGTACGAGCTAGACAAATTCACAAAATACTGGCTCTGCGACGTCCATGGTAGAGAAGTGTGGCAAATCCTAGGGACGTTAAAAGACTGATGATTATGATGGTGATTAGGAACCAAGATAGTCATCACAACTGTCAACATTTTTAATTTTCAAGTTTTTCCGGCGATCAGTGATTGTACGTTGCTTGTACACCTTGACATAAGAGTATGTCTCTGCAAAGTCGATTAATCTATTCTGTGATGCCCAAAGTGCAACTAAATTTGATTTGATGCTTGTTGGCATTTCACAGATCGGGTGACTCTTAAACAACAGGGATAAAAGTTGTTCAACGGCTTAAAAAAAAAAAGGCTGTTGCGTGTGTCTGCGTGCGTTAAATTGTTTTTCCTAACTCCTGTCTGTTATATTGCTTGCATGTAATCAGAATCTTTATGCATAGAGAATTGTTGGAAAATGTCAACCAAAATTGTCGGAATATTTTTTTCATTTTTCTAACGGGCTGGTTGGCTATGCGGTAATTTCGTTTAAGTCCGCTTCAATGAAGATAAATGACTGAAAATTCAGACATTTACTCCTTGTTATGTCTACAAAAAACATTTTATTCGTTTTTGAGTTCCTTCTTGCCAAGTTGGTTTTTTTTATTAGGGATTCAAATTGCAATGTAAGTTAATGCTAAACTGATCCCTCAGTTTGTGTCTGGTGGAATCCGTGCTTGTTTTTTTAAAAAAAAAAATCTTTCTTACATTTCCTCTCATCGAAAACTTCGCGCTTTTAGCTCTTTTACCGATTGAGCAACGAACAAAAAACGTCAGCAATCATCCAATTCCAGTAATATAGATACCCCCCAACGCCAATACACTACCATCTTAGTTTACATAGACCAGTAGTAACAGTTCTATTATCACTTGGGTTTTTCAGTCAGATAATAATCAATTAATTTTAATTTTCTCTATCAGTATACAGCATACTAATGAAAATCATTAGAAATTCGAATGATATTGATTTAAAAAAAATCATTTTATGAAACAAGTTATTCGTTGTTGTAAAACTTTTAAAATATCTACTGATGATTTCAGAAAACGTTGTCTGTTTTGCAAGATTAGTGAGATTTGAAAATTTAATCCACAGGTTTGGTTAGTCACTCATTACAAACCATTATGTGGCCAACGACTTTGGCAGCATGCTGTATTGGAGGTGATCAATTTTTAAATTGGGAAAAGAGGTGATCAATGGATAAGTTACTTCTCTTACATTTTGTTGGGCAGTGATCTCTAACAATGTCTTAATTTTCATTGAAAAAAAAACAAAAACAAAAATAAGCGTATGTGCTGCCGGACACAAACTAAGGGTCTGATTTAGCATAAACATTCATTGCGAAATTAACCCCTCCTTAATAAAGCCAATTCAGACACAAATTTAACGAAAGAAAATTTATCCCTAGACATTACAAAGAGTAAGTACTTAGATTTTCAGCTTTGTAGCCAGACAGACTGCTGTACCGACTTAGAAACTGAAGAAATCTGTAATGACAGATTAAGCTTCAGTTTTTATTGACAGTTTCTAATTATGTTATGAAGAGGATTTCCAGAGAGATCATTCTAATGGCTAGGTAGGATCGATCTTGGTTTCAGCTGGAAGAAACCAATGATGGGGTTAGATGAATCCAACTAAAGTAGCCATTATTGGTCCATTCTCAAAGCTCTTTTGTAGATGGCTGTAAAACGCTTAACAGTTTAGCAATACATGCAATCTCATGCCAAGTATTGAGACACTGGACAGATTGGGAATTCTTTGTTAGCAGTCAGGTTTCAAAGTTACAAATGCACAAGAACAACAGACGAAAAAGCAGTTCGAAAACAGAAAGGTATTTCAGGGAGTCATTCCGAAGTGCATCTGAAAAAAGAGAATACCCCGCTGATATGTAAGGAACAAAGTGTTTCTGAATGTAACTGTTGTTCAGAGTTCTTCAAAGATTCAAAGATCTTCACTTTTCCATATCCCCCCCAATGTATGTATGTATGTATGTATGTATGTATATGTATATGTATGTATGTATTGAAAACTGCAAAGCAAAACTGTCACCAAAACCGTCAACAAAAGTTTTTCTTAGCTTTTAAACTGGTTTAGACAGACCGGCCGCATATATATCACGCATAGAGGTTGTGCCAAGGGAGTTATAAGACTGTAAATGAAAACATTCACTTCTTATTATTACCAGAATAAAAATGTCTTTTTGAGTTTTTCCGCCCCCCCCCCCCCCAGATTTAGTTAGGGATTCAATTTGCAATGTAGATTTATGCTAAATTGACCCCTCTGTTCGTGTCCGTTCTTTTTGAAATTAAGAGTTTTTTTACTGACCACCACCACCACCACCATATTCCTCCTCATCATCATCATCTTTATCAGCCTTCTAGCGTTCGTCATTGGATATAAACCTTCCCTAAAATTTGCCTGACCTTTCTATCATATGTGGTGTCAAACATTCTCGTAACATGACCACCCTATTGCCATTTGAGTTTTTTAATGGTTTAGATGATATCTCTAACTCCTGTTTCTTTTACTTTGATATGCAGTGGTGCCTTTTGATCTCTCCATGTAAGGTTGAACATTGTTCTCACCTATACACATTGCATGATTCTCAGTAGAGAGTCAATCATTCGGCTATATTCTATATTTCAGTATCATAGGTGACTATTGGGAAAATGCAATTGCAAATGGGTGACCAATTCCATGTTTACCAATGCTCATTGAATTAAACTAACGAAAAATATATCTTCAATTGATCTATTAGTGATCACTGCTCTAAAAATGAAAGAGAAGCACAGTATTTCTTGATCATAGCTTCCATCTTTTAATTGATCACCTCCAACACGGCGTGCTGCCAAACGACATTGGTTGCTCTTGAGCGACCAGGCATCGATCTATCTATCTATATGCCAATTGTTCAGCCTTTTCCTTTAACTTGCATTGGTTGATAATAAATTTCTTCAAATTCCAAAGTAATTTCCTTTCATTTTCATGCAGTAGTTTCACATCCCTCACATTACACAACTCAAGTACAAATCCCGAAGTCTGAACGTTCGTTCTTCTGTTAAATTTTGTCATTCATTTGCCTTTTTTTAATCTCTACTTCGCTGTCTTGAGAAATGTATTCATTTCCCTAAGAGCAAAACATGCGTCGAAGTGCGCATGCGTTTCCCCCCCAAAAAAAGGACTCACAAAGAAAAGCTTACACAATCGACGTTACAGGAAGACGAAGAAGAAGGTGTTTTCACAGCGAATTCAGGAATATACTTGTGTATATTTTTGAATATATTAGTGAATTCGGTTGTATGTATAATTACGTATTTATACCAACTGAATGTGTTCTGAACACATGCACAAATGTATTTACCAACACACACACACACACACACACATATATATATATATATATATGCACTGGTAGGGATGCATTGCTTGGGGAAAAATTAACTCAGATGTGACAACAGAGGAAAAAGTATGTTTTTCAATACATTTTTCGCACATAACACGACGAATTGGAGAAAAAATGTTTATTTACACCGAGAGCTTATTCTTTAATTACGATCAGCGCTGTTTACAGAATGTCGTGATCTAAAAAGTTCAACATTCGTTCATCCACTAAAACGGGAAAATTGTATAAGATTTATTCATTTTCCGTCGTTTTTATTCAAGAAAAAAATATGGCGCCTTCAATCAATAAGAGCCCCGTTACATTGTAGAATGTGTTAGTTTTTGAAGAAGACAAATTGTTATTTGTTTGATAGGAAACGAGGTTTCTATTCATTTTCTAATTATAATGCTTAACTGGACCCTCACTTAACGTCAGTTGTATGGAAGTGCTGCTTTGAAGTATGTACGTTTCTGCCGATATGAAATAAACTATTTTGGGTATATTTTTTCCATTTTCAATTATATTCAGAAAAATTACCGGGCTTTTCCAAAAATAATTTAGGGTGGCCGTACAATCGACGGAAAGTAAGTTTCCAGTCCAGCATTACAACTAAATCGTAACTACAGCTCCGAACCGAAATTATTTTGTTAACAACTGACACTTATTCAAAGGTAACAGAGGTCTTACAGATTGAAAGCACAAAAACAAAAGAGATTTTCCATACGTTTTTTGCTTCTGCTGGTAAGAGAAATCATAATAAAAAAATCAGCTAGATATAAGATGGAGATGAATAGTTGTCAATAATAATGATAGTTTACAGCAAGACTTCTCAAACATTTCTTTTTATTAGAGACCGATTTGACAAATGATTTGGTGACACCTCACTCTGTGTCTTTAGTCTTCAGTCGTAATCTTGATTTAACTGAACAGAGAAACAGTTTTCCACCCCACGAAAAAAAAGAGCAAAATATTGTTCACTGCTCAATATGGACAGAAAAAAAAACTAATTTGTAATCGAAACAAAATCTGTATTCATAAAATTATCGAATAGAATTTAGTTATTTCATAAGAATAAATATTTGTGTGAAAATTTCGAAAGAACACTAGTTATACAATTAATCTTAATATTGCTTCAAAGATCTTATACTGTTCACGCGTGTGACCCCCGGAAGCGTCACAAAAATTCAAGTTTGGGAAGTGCTGATTTACAGTATTTTATTGAATAAAAAATTAATTAGGCGATTCTTAACATTTTTATCTTTGTGATGGTACTGCTGCTGATGTCAAGTTTGTCTTACCTTGTGCGCAATTTTACCTGTACCGTGCTTACAAAGAGATACGATTATAGGCATATATATATATATATATATATATATATATATATATATATATATATATATATATATATATATATATATATCTCCCCATATGAGCGTGTCAAGATATCCATATTTGGTATCAGTAAGGTAAACCCTAAGAATGGATCAATTGAACAGTTTGGGCATCGGACCTCGCGAAGAGTACGGTCGAAGAAAAGGAACCCGCTTGAGTCCAGGACCCTTGGAAGGGCCTATGGATGAGGGACGTTGTTAACTGGAATGTCTTGGTAGAAAAGCAATAAATGTAGTCATCAGACACAGTAAAAGGGATTGAACTCTTTTAAGATCAGTCTCTTGTTATTTTCATAATAACTTAAGCATTATTCGCGAGGGAAGTATGAGAACTAAAGAAAGGCATAAACATAGTGAAATGAACTGTAATGTATTCCTTATCCTCGCAACTCGATGGAATGCCACCTCGGGTGATAGGCGTACCAGTTTCCATTCCTCTCTCTGCCGATTGAATGAGTTATTTAGATAATAGACATAAATTACATTTCCCGAGTAGAAGTGACGTTCGTGATCATTTCGGTTTTTGGAGTTAACGGGGAATATAACATGTTTCGTTCGACAAGGACTTTCTACCAGAGAATATCAGGGCGAACGAAAGACTAATCTTTATTCGAGGAAGGCAAGTAAAACAAGTGTCTAAATGATTCATACACCGCTACGGCACATTTGGTGGAAGTTCTCCCTCGTTTTGAAACGCTGGTACCGTTCGTGGCCTTGCGTAAGACTGATTATCCTCCTCGTAGGCCTGTTGCAAGATTAGAAAGGTCTCCAAGAAGTTTTTCATTTGATACAGAATTTCGAACGAAGACAACACACTTCAATACACATGGGGAAATTTGGAGACAAAAGGCCAAACGCATGAGAACCACGTTCATTCTGGCATGCGTTGCTCAAAAGGTAACCAACGTGGCTCGATGCATTTTTTTCATACAAAAAAATCAAAGCCATTGCTACGTATCATTTCAATCATCATCAGTCTTTCAACGTCCGTAGTTGGACATAGACCTTCCCCAGGATTCGCCTCATTTCTTTATCATGGGCATCGCAGAGCCAGTACTTTCTGAATTCGTCTAGCTTGTCTCTCCAACTAGTATTCTGCCAGCCTCAGTTGTGCATGTGGTCTCAGGGGATCCATGTCGTGAGTTGCATTGTCCATTGGTTGTCTGCCATTCTTGCAACATGGCCAGCCCACTGCCATTTGTGATTTTTAATTGATTCTATGATGTCCCTGACTCTTGTCTCTCCCGGATAGCACTCTAAAACATCTAGTTGGTGCACAGTTCTAGAACTTCAGTTAATCTATGGACGGACCTTTATATATATATATATATATATATATATATATATATATATATATATATATATATCCGTATGTGTACGTGTGTATGTGTTTGTGTGTTCGCGTGTGGGTATCGATTCATATACATAAACGGATATATTCACTTTCATGCAGAGATCTTGAGGGCATTGCAATGGCTTTCACTGACAAACACTTGCAGGACAGCACACCCATCCATGTACACGTATCAATGTATACTGAAGATATGTGAAGATCTTTACATATCTATTCATATGCATCATCTACACACAACACATTCACACACACATACACATACATACAATATATATATATACATGTGTGTGTGTGTGTGTGTGCGCGCGCGCAAGTGTGCGTATGTACATCCACATTATTGATGCATATATATGTGTATAGCTATGATCAATGTATCTTGTGTTTTTTCTCAGTAAGGTGATAAGTGTGCAATAAGTGAGTTTGTAAATATTATCAAATGATAGAAACCAATTCCTTAAAGAGTCATTTCTTCCGAGCTAGTGCTCTTAGCTGACCAATCCCTCGAGGGACTTTTTGTTGAAGAGACTTTTTATATATCCTGAAGCCATGGATTTTTCTATTATCTGACCAATCTGCTGTCTTTCTACTTGATTCGCACCATGGCCTTAACATTGTAAGTCATTAAGAGGCTCCTAACGTTATACATCATCCAATCAAATGTTGTTCAGAGTCATTTAACACGCTTGCTTTTCTCCATATGCACGATTCTGTCGATTACTTTCTTGAGAAATGCAAAAATTCACTGACTCTGTCATGCGTCAAAAGTACATTTGTTTGATGATTCCGACTTGATATACATTTATGTGATTTTTTAAAGTTTTCAGTTTTTGTCGTTTTTATTTCTTGTGATTTTTCAGTTCCAAAATTTTCATTTTTCCTTATTTTCCCTTCCTCTTTCTTTGTATCAGTTTTATTCCTCTTTATTATTGTTCTTCGGTCGATTCAATTTTCCTTTCTATTTATTTTTCATATATTTACATGTGAATTTCTTTTATATTTTCATCATTTTTTTTTCTTTCTTTCAGTTTAATACATGCTCTCTCTCTCTCTCTCTCCTTTTCTCTCTCTTTCCTGCTTTGTCCCCCTCTCTGTTGCTCGCTGTCTCTGTTTGTTCGTCTATCTGTCACTGTCTCTCTCGGGTTTATTCCCTTCTTTCGTGACTCTATTACTTTCACTTTTAAGTTGGTATGGCTGGTATATGCATGTCGTGTTTACAGAGGCTAGAGGGCTGAAAATATAAACATTCACTTCTCATCGTGTGTAAAGAAAAACCTCTGATTTTTTTTTCATTTCCCCCGAAATAGGTTCAATTTACAAATAACAATATTTGCACTTTTTTTGTAAACTCGATTTCTTTTCCTGAAAACGGCCCAATAAAAGTGGGAAAGATCAATTAATTCATTGATCATCCATTTTTGAATATTTGAATTGTTCCAACCAAACAAGGGATGCTGCCTAAAGATAATGATCAGCTGACATTTTCTTTTGACTGACTAACCAGACCTCTAATTGTAATGTTCTTTTTTCATTTATTTCATCTCGTTCCTCTGGTTATTATTTGCTTTCTTCCATAAATTGTTCACGATTTCGTAGTCACGTTCCATTTGTTCTGCATTTTGACTTCAATTTCTTGCTTTTAATACCAAGATTTTTCTGTTTCATTTTTATGGCCAGTTTGTGGCTGCAGTTCTGGAAACAATTAGGTTCTCTCTTAAAGCATGAAATCAATTGCTTCGCTATTGTTTCCTTTATATTATGAGCTAAATACTATTCCGTTTCTCTACAGTTTTTGACTCTTCGATTGGGTAAAGAAAGAAAAGACAGGTCTGGTTAGTCACTCAAAAGAGACCGTCACAAGACTAACATCTTTCGGTAGCGTGCCATGTTAGAGGTGATTGACTAAAAGTTTTCGAGAAAGGATAAGTTACTTCTCTCACCTTTTGTTGGGTCGGAGAGCCTGCATTTCCAAAGATAAGTTTGAACACAAATTATGGTATCATTTAAGCATAAACTAAGATATAATATATGATACTCTCCAAAAACTTATTTAAGTAAGATTTTTTAAGTTCTCTCTAGACATAATAAGGAGTAAATGTTGAAAATTTCAGTGCTATAGCTCAATCTGTGTAGCCTATACGCAAGATTCACACATACATACATAGCCAGCAAGCCAGCTAGACCAATTTGAAAACTGGAGAAACCTATGTTCATAGTTTTGTTACATTCTTCATTGAGGATTTCTGATAAAAACGATGGACGAAAGACGGAAGAGATGACGTTCAGTTTAAATTACTCAAACAAACATGTTTTTCGTGGAAGGAACGAGATAGATTGGAAAGAAAAGAATGAAAAAATGCGAAATACTGTGAAAGAGGGAAAGAAAGAAAGAAAAAATGCGAAATACTGTGAAAGAGGGAAAGAAAGAAAAAAGAAAAAAGAAAAAAGAAAGAAAGAAAAATGGATGAATTTTCATTCACAAAAGAGAAGAGAAAATTGAGAACGGGAGTGAAGAGAGGAAAGCAAAATACTAGAAGAACAGAAGAAAGAGAAAAACAAGGTGAGAGAAAAAAGGAAGAAAGAAAAGTAGAAAGAAATCGTTTGGATGGAATGACTAAAATAAGCAAGGGTTATTTTGAGCGAAAACAGATGAAAGTTGGGAAATACCAGAAGAGAGAAAGAAACAAAGAAACAAGGCAAAACATGAAAGAAAATAGAAAAGAAGTGTTCGAAAATGTGTGTGGAATAAGACTGCATAAAAAAATAGAAAATAAGAATAGGTCAGGTTAGTTACACAATAGAAACCAATACGCCAAAGTTTTCACCAAAGTCCTGTTGGGTTGATCATTTAAAAAAATGGTAAAAAATTGAAAAAAAGTTTATTAAATGAAAGCAAGCAACAACAACCATGGCACAAACGAAATAATCAATTTAGCTTAACTTACGCTGCAAATTGCCCACACCACTAAAAACCAACTTAGTAGTAAAATATATGTATACATATATATAAAAAAGAACAAAATGTTTTTCTAGACATAATAAAAAATAAACGCTGAAACGTCCCCTCTATCACCATCGGTACGACATGCAGATATATACATTGCGAGTCAAGCAGACTATATTAGATACTGATGAAACCCAACAGTTTATAACAGAACGAAACAAAGCAAACAATGTAAGAAAAGAAATTGAGTGTTCAAGGAGGAAACGAATAGAGGAAGATAGAGCAAAGAATAAGTCAACAGGGAAGAAGAGAAAAGAAAAGAATAAACTCAAGAAGGAAAAAAACTATCAAACTTAGTTTCAAAGTCACAAGTGACCGATTATTCTTATCGTCTTTTGCAAAATGATCTGCTAACTAATAAGGCTTTGTTGTGTAAAGTCGAACTGCTAAAGGCATTAGGCAGAGATACCATCCTTATTGTCACCATATCAATGGCTTCTCGCCTTTCCCTCCAATATTTACGCCAGTTAAAAACGAACTGTTCACGCACCAACAACAACAACTAAACAAAGTGGAAATGGAAATATTTGAAATAGTCAATCAAATCTGTCACCCAGACTGGCAACATAGCTTTCTTCAGTTTTGTAGTTGGTTCAGCTGACTAGTTAGGTATGTATCACGCGCGTAGGCTGCACCAATAGAGCTGGAGAGGTCAAAATTTGAACATTTACTCATTATTATATCTATAAAACTTTTTAAAAAAATACCCCAACATAGGTTTTTACTTAGGGTTTCAATTTACAAAGTGAGTTAATGCTAAATTGATCACTATTTTGTGCTGGCGTATTTTCTTTTTAAACCAGGACATTATAGGGATCATTGGCTGAACAAAAGGCGTGATAAGCAACATATTCATTGAACATCCACACTTTATTTTTTTCAATTCATCACTTTAACACGGCATGCAGCCAAAAGACGTTGGTCACGCGACGATTTCTTTGGAGTAACTAACCAAACCTGTTTTTATCATTACACACACACACACACACATATATATATATATATATATTCAGCTTGGCTTAGTTTGATACAAGTACAAAAGAGTGAGGGCACTCTCTGAGGATCAACCTCATTTCAGTGTTCCTTATTTGGTCTTCGAGACAAGCTTTGATGCATTACTCTACGTTGGGGAGCCCTTTCGATATCTTCTAAGCTTGGATTGGTACAGCACAATGCAAGATATATGAGGCCCCCGGTAAAGTTCGGAATAAGTACTATGATGATGACCAACAATGATCCCTAATCATGGCTCCACGGCGAAGCTCTCTATTTGGATTATTATAGTGATTATTTTCATATATTCGCATGTTCATTTTGGATGTTGGGAAGGGAGGGGCTGTGACCGGGGATCGAGTTTCTTCTAGTCCCTAGCACTTCCCTCCTTATTTTTACTGACTGCATCACCCAGGGGCCCCAAAAGTTCCAACTCATTCTTGAATTTTCAATTCCTCTATAATGATTCCTCTAATATTCTAGGGACTGCTCGAGTCGTGTCCATCATTATACAATCTGTTCATAGTAGTCGTACCATTAATATTAATTATTATTATTATTATCATTATTATTATTATTATTATTATTATTATCGTCATCATCATCATCATCATCTGTCAACTGAAAGAGTTCAATAGAGCTAAAAGGACTGAAAACTTCAACATTTACGCATTATATCTGGCAGGGAGAAGTTGTTTTTCCCTTCACGTCCCTCCCAAATACGCGTTCAGTTTAGGGTTCAATCTGCGATGTAATTTATGCTAAATTGGTCCCTTAGTTGGGATTTTCTAGTGATAACTGGTCAACACAAAGTGAGTCCATCTCTTTTTTTCCTTATTTTTCATCGATCATCCCTAATGTGACAAGCAACCAAAATACTTGAGACTGCTGATATGACGCTGTAAAATCCTGAGACAACGCAACTGAATGAATATTTGATAAATACTAGAATACTCAAGCACGCATATCATGCCATGTGTATATAGATATCGGAATCAATATAGAAGGTATATTAAAGACTGTCTATACACATTTAGTCATATTCGTTGATACATAACGTTGAGTAATAATAATACACACACATTATATATATATATATATATATATATATATATATATATGGTAGCGACATGGACGTAATGTTGCTCTTACCACTGCACTAAACAACTGCCGATGATGCAAAGGATGAGATTACCGTTTCAACTCCAAATTCTCATTTTGTTTATTCAGTCTAAATCTGTTGTATTTGTTCCTTCCAACGTGACAATTAAGCTATTACAAAATGGATACATGATCTGACTAAATGATGATAAATTGTGTTGTATTATACTCTGATTCCTATTTGAAATGATCTCCCGTTATCACACAGTGAATACACGATTTGATCTAGACAATGTAAATGAAATGTACAATTAAATAAAATGAGACTGCCACAGGAATCGAACTTGCAACCGATAGGGTAGCCTTTCCAAAGTTGCAGTGCAATGTCTCTCCCTCGATATATATTTATAGTTCTTATAGATTTAGATTTTGTTCAATGATAATGAGCCATCGAAAGAAATCATTACTGATTTTTATAAATGTTCAACTGATGACATTGATCACTTTAATAAAAAACAAAGATCTGCACAACACATTAAAACATATACACATGCATAATATATATATATATATATATATATATATATATATATATCATTCTAAACTCTAAATACACACACGCAACACATACAATCTTTTGAACTTGATTCACGCGATTGGCCTCTGATGGTACTTACAGCAGCATTGGCGCTAAACCAAACAAATCAAGTGTATGCGTAACCCCGCAAATATATCTACCACGTACATTTAGATTCATATATATTTACATGATTGTATTTTATGTAGGTAATTATATAAATATAGAGACGTGTAAAAGTATATGTAGATTTTTGCCAATATATATATTACACGTACATATTCACATACACACATGCGCTCATTTATACATATACATACAAGGAGGTAGATGTAGACGTACATACAAATACACATGCATATACGTACTCATATGCATACACATATGTACAAATGTACATTAACACTTACATAAAAACAAGCATACGTGCATATATACATACAGAAATAAACAAATATATATATATATTACGACATTTCTATGTATAAGTATTTTTCCTCTACATGTATGTGTTTGTGTGTATATACATATGTGAGTGTGTACAAACACACACACACACAAATGTATATATATTTGTATACATGCATGCTTATACTCATTGAAACATGCACACCCGTATATATATATTATATATATATATACGTATACATGTACGATTTTTCCCCCATCTAGTTCTTATTTCATGATCAGAAATATATATATATACGTATACATGTACGATTTTTTCCCCCATCTAGTTCTTATTTCATGATCAGAAATATATATATATATATATATATATATATATATATATATATATATATATATACTCACACACACTCATATATATATATATATATATATATGTATATATATATTGCTTGCTTCCTGTTTCTCCACACGAGTCATTTGGCTCTTTGTGTTGCACATTGCAAAACGGATTTGTTTTATCATCCCATATATCCACTTCATTTAACAATACACATTCCCCGGGCAAATAAACGAAGACAAACAGATTTCTCGATAGATATCACAATGGCCACCGAGCGAATTATTCGCTAGGCTGACCAACAAATTTGCCTTTAACTTGAGCCTTCCACAAATTCTAGCAAACCTTATGTTTACAGGCACAATTACCACTCTTTGGATCTTTTGAAAACTCATTGTGAAATATTTTGGGCCCAATGTTTCTTTATATGAAATCTACTTATATGATTCGATAAGTCTATATTTTTGTCTATAACGTTTGTCTGAGGAGAAAACTATTGAATGCTGATTACATAGAAGCATACCTACCCGACTTTTTTGGTAAATGTGTAGAAAATTCTGGTTGAAAATAAATACTAAAACGCTAGGCAGCAACGTTTTTAATATCTTTCAAGTAAGATGCCATTTTCAATATTATCTAAACATCGTTTTTTTTTTGACAGCTTAGGAAAACTATTAGGTTGTAAACTAGCAGGTTAGTAAATACCACTTGTGCATCGTGCGAAATACAACGCTAGAGCGAATAAAAACTCTTGTATTTATGTTCAGAAATTTATTCAATTTATTAGTTCTAGCGATATACTACTTCTACATAACATCACAAGAGCGAATAAAAAAAACTTTCTTATCTATGTGCAGACACTTATATATGTGATATCCACCATGGTGTCGGGGAATTCTCTAGTTGGCAAGATGTTGGATCTTACAAAAGTAAAAAGAAGCAGAGTTGTATTTGTGTTATTTTGGAGGATCGAAAATATTTTCTGATTGTTCTATAAAACCTATGATTATTGTATATTAAAGCGACGTGAACTCACCATTTTTATGGAGACGGTGTTAACTATTCTTGACATATTTTGGAGGTAGTAAAGTACATACAAAGCTCTGTTCCAGACATATCTCTCAGATTTTTAGTGGCAAAACTACCATCCATATAATGACAAGTTTGTTGCTTCTGTTTATTCTGTGATTGACTCATATAACCCAAACTTAACCGTAAATATTGACCCTAACACTAACCCTTTGAGGCCAACTGATCTGTTTCCATGTGTTCCGTAATGGACTGAAATATACGCGTGTTTTAAAGTTTGACAAGTCAGACTGTAGATGTGCTGTTTCGACCTCCAGTGCCTTTAAACGCCCTTTCTTCTGAAAGTACATTCATTGACTGCTGTTATCGTAGCAAAAGAGAATTTCGATCATGCAATTGATGACTGTTTATATTCTGACGTCGTAAAATAGAATTCTATGTTATGAGTTTTTTTCACTTGAGCTAGATCGGATTCATAAAAAGGTGTATGAGGAGATAATTCATAAAGATGGCATGAGACGTATGCTATATAGATTTGCCAGTTGGTCTGTCAGTGACAGCGATTGCTGATATAGATGCTAGCGCATCTAAAATAGTTCTGAATGATCGACAGAGTTTATACCACTTCAGTTTAATAAGTATCCAGTGTGATCTAGTTTACCATTTTGATGTATAACAAAACTTATTTTCTCCCATTAACTGTTTCAACGCTATATATATATATATATATATATATATATATATATATATATATATATATATATATATATATATGTGGGTGTGTGTGTGTGTGTTGAAATAACACATATGCCATTTCTGTGACATCTTAGCATTACCCCCATTGATTATTACCATAACTAATAGCATGTCAATCGGACTTCAAGTGTAAGAAAAGCAAGTGTATGCCAAATTACATCTCTATCCATCCAGTAAAACAACTGGCTGGAAATCATTTGGTATGAATAGACACATATTGAAGAGCACCTTAATGTGCCTAAGGTGTAAAGTATACAATGACTGCATAATACCTGCTATGACTACGGATGCGAATTATGGAAACAAACAGAATGATCTGAGAACCAACTGAGACACAAACAAAGAACTATGGAAAGAGCAATGAGATAGAAAAAGATCATGGTTCAGAGGAAGAACTAAATAAAAAATATCATACAAATGATTAAACAGCAAAAATGGAGTTGTGTGCGACACTCGGCTTGAACGGTAGGTGACAAATGGAGCCAAAAGTTAAATGATTGGTGTCCAAGGGACAGATATAAAGTAGGGAAATGAGATAGAAAGGTTCCCCGGTAATACATGGTATAAGTTAGTGCAATCGCTGTCGTCATGGAAGGGGATGAGATATGCCCTTTCCCAGCAGTGGACTTATGATATCTGATGGTGATGATTATTATTGTCTTCAAGCATAAACAACCATACACACACCACACACACACACACATATATATACACATATGGCCACACATACACGCAGGTACACATGGATATACGCATACAAACTCATTCATATTTATGTTGCTTCTCACATGCATAAACACATATGTAAACACTTGCCGATACATGTACCTATACGTACAGAAACAAACATATGAACATACGTACATATGCAAACGTATCGTTAGGAGATTCGTTGTCCTGGGTAGATTTAGTGGTCTGCTTTCTCCAGTTCTGTAAGCCTTTGGCAGATCAAGCTTAACTTTCAAAAATAAGAAGATCTCATTACACGTGAAAAGGAAGGTGTATAAGCAATGCATCCTCCCAATAGTCACTTATGGAGCTGAAACATGGAACCTAACCAAGAGACAGACCCATAAATTGAGAACCATGCAACGAGCACATGAAAGAATTATGCTGGGCCTCACATGGAGAGACCACAAGACGGCAAAGTACATCCGAGAAAAGACAAGAGCCAGGGATATCATAGAATCAATTAAAAGTCTCAAATAGCAGTGGGCTGGCCATGTTGCAAGAATGGCAGACAATCGATGGACATCACGACTCATGACATGGATCCCCTGAGACCAAATGCAGAACCGAGGCCGGCAGAACATTAGATGAAGAGACGAGCTGGACAGGTTCAGAAAGTACTGGCTCCACGACACCCATGATAGAGAAGTGTGGCGAGTCCTAGGGAAGGTCTCCGTCCAACGACGGACGATAAAAGACTGATGATGATGATGTCTTGTTAGATCATTGTTTGTGTACTGGGATTGGACCTCACTGGTTGCCATAACTCATTGATATATTGAGCTAATCGTAGTAAATAATGAGAAGCCGGTCTGGTTAGTCACTCAATACGAAGCACCACGTGACCAACGTCTAATGGTAGTATTGAAAGATTTGGGAAAAGGGATGGACATGTAAAAGTCACTTCTCTCGCTTTGGGGGTGGGGTAGTCATTCAAAATGTTTGAATTTTCGAGAAACAAATATGAATGCTGCTGGACCCAAACTAAGGAATCGATTTGACATGAATTTACACTACAAATTGAACCCCTCATTTTAACCTTTCCATGGCGGATGGAGTGGGGTTTTAAAAAAAAAAAAAAAATACGTTTTGCCCATACATGATAAGGAATGAAATATTGAAATTTCTAGCCCTTTAGCTCCGTTGTTGCGACTTGGATGTGCGATACTTACATTGTCAGCCAGCCAGCCAAACTGACTTGAAAACTGAAGAAACCATTTTGACAGTTTTAGTGATAGTTTTGATTGGAAATTCCAAACAGGTGCTTACCTTCACAATGGTTATACAGCTTGTTTCAACAAAAACATGCCTTAGTGTAATGTGCCCCACTAGATAGTTCTTGTGCCAGAATGAGATAAGCTTGGTAAATATCCATTTTGCTTGTTTTATAGGAGAAAGTTGCGTTAGTTAATGTTGTGTATGCTAACAATAAGCCAAAATTATAGGGTCCAGCGAAGATCAGACTTCTCTCGTTCTGGCTTTACACAGTGTGATATATTCAAAATAACTGGGGCCTGTTGTCTGCAAAATATATCAGAAGAATTCAAATCTAGAAGCATCATTTAAAACCCATTCATCACACGCTTTATTTACTCTTCAAAATACAGCATTGTAAATTGATGATTAAGGCTGTCATTCTCATAAATAACAATAAACATATTAGCCTGTACAGGAATGATTGAAAACGCGAGAAGTTTCGTCTCATTTTTCATCTCTTATCTTCAAACTGACAAAAAACAGTAAAGCCTTACAATATTGCATGCTGAAGGGTCGGATGCCTAATAGTTTTGCTTTGAGCTCGGTTTAAACCTTGATGAGTTGTTGAATCGTGATTTATATGCCTGTATGGAAGGGAGTTTCAAAACATGTTGATCATAAAAACAAAAGAAAAGGACCATTCAATAACAATTTTAGCTTAGTTGTGGTAAGTAGCAACAGCAACTAAGATGAAAGTGAATACGTGCAAAAATGTTTATAACAATGTTTTACAATACTTCATCTAATAAGATAGATTTTTAAGAAAATGAAATATTTGAATAAGATTAATGTTCTTTCCATTTCACTTAATGAATTATTATTCACTTGATCAAATCAATTAATAATCCCATTCGATTTATTGAGATGGGTTCAACCTGATCTGAAACAATCTAATAATTTTAAGTGATGTGCTGATCTTGATTCCACATGAAATATCCTTCACATAAGAAGGTTGACTGAGATTAGTGCAACGGTCCCAATTCAAAATTAATTTTCCAGAATGGCAAACAAAAAAAGAATTATGCATTGAATGAATTTAATAAATTAAGAATAGCTCATTATGAATTAAAATTACTTTATTGCAGTGATTACACGACATAAATGGTGCAAATATAAAATCATTCATAAAAGTCCCATTCAATTTTTGTTCCAATTTTTTAAAAGATTGACTATAGTTTTTGTTAGTTGGAGTTATCTCCCTTAATTTTGCTTGCAAAAGCTATCTCCCGAGAACAATTTATGTACCTAGAACGTCCAAATGTTTCCACTATATCAGCCAACAAAGTTCGAGTTTTGGCCGAGTCTACTTGCATCTGTTTCGTATTAATGCCCTGTTAGAGCCCTTCAACCCTCTAAGGTTGTCTAAGTGAGGTTTACTCAATAGCTTTGGCGTTGGACAAGCAACTCCACCCTGTATAAACCTACATGAAACTAAAACTGCTAAGTAGTCGTATACTCCACAAGAGTCTACAAGAATAATTCAGCACAACGTGGATGAAGTCGTACCTCAAAATTAGATGATTTCACCTTCTATGCGTTGGAGGTATTCTCTTGTCTTATCTATGATCTGACAAAATACTTCCTTATCCATTGCAAAAGTTAGTTCTGAACACTGATTAATAGTGGCTGAGGTAAATCCATTATAAATACACTAGATATCGCCTCAAGTTGAAAAATCTTCGGTCAAGAAGAATTACGTATTGTCGTAAGAGATTTGTAATCTTTTCACAGTGTGATAAGCAAAGATTTAACTCTCATACAATCAAAGGGAGGAAAATCATAGTCACGCGATAGGAAACCATCATATGACCACCATCCTTGGTAGCATATAATGTTAGGGGTCATCAATAAAAATAAATGAACAAAATGGGTGATAAATGAATATCACATATCTTGCCTTTCTTTGGACAGTGATCACATAAAAGATAAATACTACTAGACAAAAATTAAGCAATCAATTTTGCATAAACTTGTTGTATAAGGAATTTTAAAAAATTCGGACGTAATAAGGAATAAGTGCAAAAATAATCAGTCCTCTTGCTCCATTGATGCGGTCTGTGATACACGCATCCATCCATCCATATATATATATATATATATATATATATATATATATATATATATATATACACACACATGCTTTGTCAGCCAGACAGACAGACAGACGAACTAACTTGAAGACTGAAAGAAATCTACGTTGACAGTTTTGGATGACAGTTTCTATTACTGTGATAATCAACGTCATATTTTTGTCTTTGTACCAGAAAAATAATCATTTCAGAGAATGTAATAAGTTACATGAGGCAATAGTCGTGTCATTTTAAATAAATTCCTTGACTAAAAGCACTTGTTTAATAGGTGGTGTCTCTTTAAAGATGCCGTTCAAGTCATCATAGAAAATAAAAAGAATTCTATGGTTTTTAGCATCAGATAAATCAAGATAAAATAATGACTTGTTCGTTTTTTTTTTGTCGTAGTTGATTGATTTCTTTACTTATATAACAAACCTTTCAATTACTCTCCTTTCTCTCTTTTTTCTCCCCCTCCAGTCCCTGTCTATTCACTCGGTTCTTACCGCAAGGCTCTCCCTTTGCACTCATTCACTTAATGTAACATTGTCTTCGAACTTATTCGCTCTTCTCTGTCTCAACAAACTTTCCATACAATTATATGCATTCAATTGGATACCATCGACAAAGACTGTTACCAAAACAGTCAACATAGATTTCTTCAGTTCTCAGGTTGGTCCAGATGGCTGGCTGTGTATATATGTATCATCACTTGTACAAAATAGGGTTTTAATTATTTAGTTCAATTTATAATGTAATTCCATAGTTCAATTATTTCATAGTTTATGCCAAAACTTGTTCATGCTTTTTTTCTATTTCTAGAAAATCCAGACTTTTTAGTGTTCCAACAGAATGCAAGAGAAGTAACTAATTCATTGATCATACTTTTTGAATTTTTTCGATTGATCATCCCAAACACGGCATGCTGCTAAAAGGTATCAGTCACATGACGTTTTCTATTGAGTGACAAACCAAATTTATATTAAACTTTTTTTGTTGGTTTGAAACTGAAATAAAAAAAAGAAATGTCGAAAAGTTATTGACGTTGAAATCCCACTATGCTAAGTGGTTCAGCCTAAACAGGAAATTCACTTTGAACTTCATAACTCAAAGTTTTCGTTAGCTGATCACTGTTTTCGCTAACCTTGGAAACAGTTAGCGAACGATTCAGATTCCGCTAAATTCAGTTCCACCAACTTCAAATTTGTTTGATTTCTTTCGATGGTGAGCAAATAAAGTTTAACGATTAAAAACGTCTCTAAACGATAAAATTAGATGGCCTGTTCCTGTTCAGACAGCCTACGAATATTTTTGCTAATGATGGAGGGGGGAGCAGGAGGTAAAACTCGAGTGAATTCATCAGATTATTAAAAGGTATTTTGCATTGTATGTTTTAGTTTCTTAATATTTTCATCGGTTCAATACTTCTTGTACAGTAAATAAACTCTACGTTGAATTTAATCCAATGTTTAATTTTATTTAGTTATTTATGCAAACCTCATACTGTACTTTTTGGAAAGATCTATGTCAACGCTACAACATATTAGGATTCCAACCCTCTATATTTGTTATGAGAGTTTAGAACCAAAAACAAGTCAGAGCTAAATTTACCCCCAAAAAATTTGCAATTAGCTATTATCGTTAGCTTTCGTTAAATCTTTTGGTGGTTTATCGGTTTAAGATTAGAATTCTTATTAAGCTAATTGTGACTACCAATGTTAGCAAGTCAAAAATTAAAGAATCGTATGAACGCTCAGAGAAATATGGAGAACTCGTTATCAAATTCGTGTACTAAATCCTCCAAACTGTACGTATTCATGAAGGGACGTGTAAATTCTGTTTCAATTGAAAAAACATGTTCTACGAAATATAAGTCTCAGAAATTCTTACGCGATTTCTCAGGGAAACTTCGATTTTCCCCTCGTGTGTGTATAAGAAAACTGGAAAACATTGAATATGATAAGAAAAATATAAGAACGCAATAAAAGATATGATAACTGGTCTGGTGAGTCACTTAATAGAAACTGTCATATGACCAATATATTTTGGCAGAAAATTGTGTTGGGTTTGATCAATTAAAAAACCGGGAAAAGAGTGATCAATGGATAAAATGACATTTTGTTGAGCAGTGATCGCTGAATTTTCAAAACATGAGCGCAATCCTGCATAACACAAACAAAGGACCGATTTAGCATAAGTTTACATCGAAAAGTGAACCTCCATTTAAAGTGATTTGGGGGGAATGGGTGTCCCAGACATAATGAGTAAACATTTAAATTTTCAGCCCTTCACCACTATTGGTGCAGCCTGTTCTCATATCACATACATACATACATAGCCAGTCAGCCAGACCAACATAAAGACCGGGGAAAGCTATGAGGACAGTTTTAGCAGCCGGTTTCAAAAACAATTGCATGAATCTTTTCGATGGTATCTAATCGATAACCAATATATTTTGACCACCATATTGTTTATCAGTTCCCAATGTAATTTTTCCAGGAATTGATATGTCCCCGATGACATGTAACCGAGCAAAAGTTTTTTGAGCGTGTGATTTTTGTTAGACCTCGTTCAGATTTATATGGAAGGCGAATGTAGCATAACTGTTTTGTTTTCGAAGGGCAATATTCAAACAAAACGAGGAGGGGGATTTTTAAGATCATAAAGTGATCAGTATCGCTTGAGACCCGTTGAAGAGTTAGAATGAGATCCCACACTTCAATATAAACAGATAGCAATACGTCACGTAGAGTAGTAGTTCTGAACTTGGGGTGCACGCCCAATTAGGGAATAATTTAAATGTATTAGGAGAGGGTTATAAGAGATTTGAATATGGCCTTGAAGAACAAAAAGCGTTCCGTGGATTGCCTGAGGTCTCGATGACAATGTTAGGTGACAGCAAACCGTGCAAATGTTAGTGGTTTAATCTAGGCCACAAAGAGAGGCAAAAATTAACAAGTTTTTAACTGATTTCCTCTGGGTCTTTCCAGTCTTAACTTATTAATTCTTGAATCCAAAAGTCATGAAGACTTCATTATTTTCTCTCTTTGCTCGTTTGTGTGTCTGCCTACGTTTGTCTCTGGACGCTTCTGGTCGAATTCATGCAGCAACAATTTGCAGGGGTTCACAATTAGACCCCACCATCTAAAAAAGCTTCCTTTTCTCTTCAGAAATTGTTTATTTTTTGTCTCTGTTGGTCATTCTGGACCAGCAATGCTCAAATCCTGTGCAGTTATTTTCAAGATAATTTTTTGCTAATTTGTTCCAGTACCTGTGCAGGCTAAGGTGATTCTTTTATGCGAGGTAAGGATATATGTATTAATTACTGATTCCACTATAGATTCTGTGGTAATTAATGTTCAGCCCATTAAATTAATGAGTTAATTGCGTTGTTGTTGCTGAATTTTGCACAATAAAGAAAATACAGAAAGCTCTCTCTGATTTTAGTTTGTAAGTTCAATCAGAGCTCCTCCAGTGCCGCACCGATCCGACAAATATCTCCTCTTGTATTCCATGCGTTCGTCGACATTTGCAGTAGAAAAGAATGACCCCCAGAGAGTATTTCGGACGATTAGACTCCTTGGATGGTTGACCGTATCAGGAGAGAGAAAGGCTAAAACTATCCTCTCTGTGAAGAAGTCAGAATTATAGACAGGGAACCCAGTTGGATATCGGGAAAATTTAGGATGAAGCAGCGCATATAAACATGTTGATTGAATGTATAAGTCCGACAATGTGGCTTCCATTACTCAATTGGGACAAGGTATAAACATCCAGATCCAACAAGAATATAAAAGAATTTAACCCGAATCCAACGTTATAGCGTTGCTAACGTTGGGAAAATTCTATTTGCTCCAATCACATTCTGATAATATACCCGAAGAAGGCTGTAAAAATGACCGACCGAAACATTCTGGTACCAACATAAACAAGAGAGAGTTCAATTTTCCGAATATCTCTTGAATGTTAATGACTCTTTTCAGAACTACAGACAAAATGATACTCGTTATTATTTTCCTTCCAAGAGATTCAACCTTCAATGCTTCCATACCCACGTCTACAAAGCACCATCTTTCCATACTTATTGATCTGCAGAATACATTTGCAATAATATCATAGTTGATTTTTTCAGCAATCACAGTCTTACTGATAACGATAGCAGAAAACGAAGATATTTCGAGACAGTATTTCTTATGGTTCCTTTGTTATTTTGCAAGCGTTCATACTAGATCGTCATTTGGCTAAAATGAAGATAGAATTAAAAAAAAAAAAAAGGTCCAACCAATTCTGCTAACTTTTCTGTCGCCTTTACTGGACAGGCATTACCCGTCTCCTAAACTGTCGAAAAAGCTAAGATCCAGATTGTTATCAAAGCAGCAATGATAAAAAGACCTTTGAAAATCAGGACAAACTTGCCTAGGGTCTCAACTACAAAATGAGGCAACAACAAACCATGCAAATGTTAGTGGTTTAAGCTAGGCCGCAAAGAGAGAAAAAATTTACAAGTTTTAACTGATTTCTCTTGGGACTTCCGGAGATTACTGAGAGGTTCTCTGCTATAAAAATGGGTGTTATCGGGAACTCTAATGTAACCAGCAAATTTGTTTGATTCAATTTAGGAAGAAATCGCTTAAATGTTTCGCTCAATGATTCAGGCAATGAGATAGGGTGGTGAGGTTACATCACAGTATTAGAGAATCCCATCTCCGAATCGACCCTGGAGGATGAGAGACACGTTTTTTAACTAAAATGAGATGATCATATATACAAACACAGATACTAAAAACGGCACATATGCTCATGTGCATATATATAAGCGTAAAGACAAAGCATTCAAACCATTTTATATTGTGCAGTAGTCATAACGTATAACAAGGTAATGCTAATTAATACAGACAATATATCAGATAAAAGGACCCAAAGTATATTTGGGCAGCTGATCAATCTGAACATAAAGAGTAAACATCTCTGATAAGCAGTCATGGGCAGGGGCTGTGATAAATTCAACCGAGATTAAGCTTGAATACACGCAGGATAGCAATTCTGTAGTGGTCATACCTGCTCATATACTTACAAAAAGACTGGCATACCTTTCTCTTTCTACACAAGACGCTTTTTTATCAAAGTAGTATTGATCCTCACTTTTAAATAAGAAGTGCCAAAACGGACACGATATCTTTCCACAATCTGTGTTTGTATTTTCACGTATATATATAACATTAAAAGAACAATAAGAGATCAAACTTAAAATTTGATAAACTCATCTATTATTGGAATATAACCATCTAATCGATCATATCTGTGTCTTGTTGAAAAGTAACAAAACCCGTAAGGTGGAAAATTTCATTGTTTCAAATTGTGGGTAGGAAATATACATCAGAAAAATCATCATTTTTAGTAGTAAGTGTCCATTTTTACAGACAGAAAAACTAGAGATAGTTACACTGTTCTGCATGTAAGTAGATTGTAGTTCTAGCAAGGAGCAGACATAACGTTGAAACGTGACCCCAAGCCTGGGCTAAACGTTTTGTTCCATTATTCAAGCGATTCGATGGTTGAGTTTGACTACAGAATCGGAGAATTATATTTTAGTAAGCACCTTCTGATTCCACTGAGAAGGTCCTATCAGTGCATTTGAACGTTACACGGGGACACAGCCCTGTCCAACAAATATCTATATCTTGAATCCGTGCAAGAAAACAATATTACAGAGGTTACACTCACCCACATACATACGAGAAGACTTACACGCCTTTATCTTTCTACAAACGGTTCTTTGTGTACTCAAGTGTTAAGTAGATACCATGACCATGCACCAAGGATAGATGGGAAAAGTAATGTAAAGAATAAAAGAAAATAATTGAATTCAGAAGAAAAAGACGATAGTGAGTGTCGATCTATTGCAAAAGAAATGAGCAGAAGATTATGGAAAAAATGAGAGAAAAAATGGCAACTGATTAAAACGTGCAAAAAGCAATTGGAATGAGAAGTGATAAGGATGTTGAATAATGAAAAGAATCTTGCATCAGGCGGATTGAATAAAAAAAATAGGGATCATTGCTGGCAAAGATATGGAATGAAAACTATGACCCAAGGGATGAAGAATTAAATTAAAGGTTATTGACAAAATAAGGCAGAAATAGTGCTTATATATATATATATATATATATTATATATATATATATATATATATATATATATATATCATAAGGAAATGGATATAAGATGCGGCTGAGATGATTATAGATTGCATTTTATCATTTTGAACCTTTATTTGAAATGAACTCCCGTTATTACGTGGTGAATGTATCATTTGGCGTAGACAACGTAGATAGAATGAACAATTAACGAAAATGGGTCTGCTGCAATAATCCAACCTGCGACCGATTCGGAAGCATCTTCAACGTAGCATTGCTCTTACAATTTAGCAAAACATCTGCCGGTAATGCATAAGCCCAAATTACTGCTTCGACTCCAAATTCTTATTTTGCTTATTCACGGTCTATATCTGCTCTATTTCTTTCTTTCAACGCGATCGATTACATTTCAAGGAAATGGATGTATACTTCCTACATGGAATGTTGAGGTTATAATCATCTTCACCATTAGGGCCATATTGGGCTGTGTGTACCATAACAGTAATATTGAAAGAGCTCTGTTGTTCCAAATGTAACTAGAGTCAGGACGTTGAGAGTAATTGTTGAAATATTGACGTTTCAGGTAGTAAGACACATATCACTTGGAAAATTGGTGCTACAGAATCTTCTCTGGCTAAAATCACGTATATCCAGCTTTCTACCATCTAAGCTAACGTCTTACTTTTAGTTCTGTTTGTAAGTATTGCTCAGCACGTGACAACTGCTAATAACTGGTTTTCTTTCGTTTACTGCGAATCTTATTATACTTTCAACAGAAAAAAAGAAGTAGAAAAAGAAGGAGAAGAAGAAGGAATAGACATTGCAGAACGAAGGGGAAAGAGATGTATGAAATGAAATGAAGAAAAAAAAAAACACGAAAGAATATAAGCTCTGCAAACGAGACAAACGTAAGAGTAAGATTAAACCTTCCCAACGTACAGTACAGAGAATTTAGATGTAGCTATCCGATAAAGCACAAGTGGGAACATTTACGAGGAAAAAAAGTGACAAAAGCGTCAGACAAAAATACAAGACAAGATAGAAAACTGTTTACACTAGCAAAATGCTCTTACCTTATTTTACATTTCATTTGACAATGTCGAAAAGATGACAAAATGAGATTAGAGCTTACCTACAAAAAAGAATGGAAGAATTGTCAGTAACTTACATGTGTATGCGTGTGAGTGTGTTGGCGTTTATCTTGCTCTGTTTTTCGTGCGTGTGAATACATAAATAGGTACATAAAAGTGAACACACATATACATTAATACGTATACTCATTTATATGTATATATGCAAAATACATAAGTGTACATACGTACTTGCACACAGACATATATATATATAAAGACATACTTATGCAGAAACATTTATATGTAAATATATGCACACATGATTATATACATGATTACTCATTAGTACACATAAATACAAACACATCTTCATGCATATATATATATATGTGTGTGTGTGTGTGTTTGTATGTGTATGTATGCATATACATAAATGCACACATATCTATACTTATAAGCACACATATATATATACGCACAGCAAAGTACAAGAATTTGTAATCAATCACACCCATATATGTATAAAGTTATATGTATATTTACGCAGAAACACATATGTGATCACACACACACACACACACACATATATATATACAAATATATGAGAATGGTTGCACACAAAGATAAATAAAAAAAGAAAACACACATAGATACATACACACATAGATACATACACACACACACACATATATATATATGAAGAGAGGGGGGACATCAGCGTGTCTGACCTTGTTATTAGCTGTTTTCAAGTGATATCTTCCCTGTATGATGATGTTTGGTCCTTGGTATTAAATAGAGGAGTGCTGTGTTCTGGTATTGACAATAAAAAGGTTTTATGTTAAATAATGTTTTTTGTTAATCATGACCATCTTTTCCATCATTAGGTGACGGATTAATTAAACATGTAAGTTCGCACATATACGTGTGCTTACATACTTTACATACGTTTATATGTACTCACACAAACATACACTCACACTGATGTATATATGTGTATGTATATTTAAAATATTTCAGAGGATACTTATTGTTTTAATGGCCAATGACGATGGGAGGCACCTGAAGAGCTACAGTGCGAGCTTTAGACAGTTATTTTATTCTCGTAATAACGTAAAAAAAACAAAAACTTAACCAACAAATTGCTGTGTATATATATATATATATATATATATATGCTTAGGTTTCATTCTTACAAATGCATAACATTTTTCGATCATTAAATATTTTCATGGCTCTCAGTCAAATTGTGCATTTCATCATAGAAGAACAATTCGATTTCGTATTGCTGAATTCTTCGAGGAATTCTCCAATGTGTAAAATAATGTGGATGGACAAACCATAGAGACTAAATAGAGAGGAACCTCTGGCTGTAAAAGCGTTTTTTTTCCTCTCTTTCATTCAGTTACTTGCTGAATCGTTGAAGCTAAAGCAGTCTGTGAATTTTCTCCTTTAAAGAATCGAATAAATGTTCACAGTACAAGCGTTTAATTATCAAACAGTGTTAACTAATGAAATATACTGAGAATGTTTTAGGTCAGCTGAATGAGCGTTCGAACAAAATCAATGAATAGTTTGGTCTTTATTTTGTAAACTAGTTAATACTCATTAAACAGAGTACCCCTGCTGTTCAGAAGTATAGCGTCACTAGAAAGTTTCTTGCCAGTGGAAATGGCGAAAAACGAAGAAGTTACCGATAATTTCCATGGGAAAATTTTTGAGCAGGCCAGACTTGAAAACGGTGAGGATGGTGTGTCTGTTTGGGTCATCGGAAATGATTGGATGTACAGGAGACTGGAGTTTAGAAGAGTGAGGAAAGTTGGTCTGAGCTTCCTCCATAATTATCAGCTGCGAAACAAAGGCCGTTTTTGATTTTCTTCTTTTTGCCCAGAAGTAAGAAAATGGCAAAAAGCTAACTTTCCGAGAGCAGGGAGAACCTGTATTCGAATTTATTTGATTATTCATTTCTTGAAAAGAAACGAAAAAAAATAAAAACCCTGATCCAGTGGGACAGTCCATTGCTTATTATGGTGGGTAGGATATTTTATTTTTTTTATTAGCAAACTTGTTACCTCAGAGTTGAAGGGTACATAATTACTGACGGTGAACCAAGAGAACCACACGGTTAATTATTTAAGCAGGTGATTGTTTGAAAATCGCTGACTGGTTTTTAAATAAATACGGACTAAGAAGAGAGAAATAGCTCGCTTTCTTAGCCTCGGAATCGTTTCTTTCAATCAATTTTCCAGGCATCCGGTCATTACCAGAGTCACAGATTGATGGTTTGCTGGCTATTGTGAGCGCGTTTACCCCTTACTGTGTGCTTCATAATGATAACTTTGTGCTATAAATCGCATTGTTAGAAATGTACGGCAATAATTATTGGACTGATCTAGTCAAACCATCTTTAATAACAAGCCTACAATCAGAGTTCAAAAATTATAAATCTCTACCAATGTTAGTTTCATTTGATACTAATAACAATACTCGGCCATTCTCGACTTTTTGGAAATCTACAATGAATTAAATTCTGTGAGTCAGTTACTGCAAAATCTATGCCCAAAAGGTAGCTTTAAGAAGGTAGGAATAATAATCTTTTTTCAAATTACTTGGTGCAAAATGTTATTGTAAAAATATTATGTACTGATTGTCGAACTGCAGAAATGGAAAAAACATTGGATTTACTTCCATCTACTAAGCCATGTATTGACACTTGGGTTTTCGCGGAGCTATTCCTCCTTTTACACCGGTATCTATAACCTAAACGTTTTATTTCTCGCAGCCAATGTTACCAAATTTGCTTCGTTAATCATAGCTGAAAATGTCTTTGAAATGGCTAACTTCTTTCATTACCAGCTAAAAAATATAGAAGAAAGTATACTTTGGATTATTAGGATCTTCATGCAACATAATCCTGACTTTGGTCTCGTGTCTCAGTAAGCGAGCGGATAATGCAAGTTTTTTTTTAATCTAAAATAGTTGTGTTCTCTCCACTAACATTACTTAGAGTTCAATCCTTTGAAAAAGTCAGTGGTTCAAATTCACTTTTTTTCTAAGCCGAAGAACATTTCTGACTTGAAAGATTGTCACAAATCGATTTTCCTAACCTCTGTGGTCATTTATTTGGTCTTGTGCCGAATTAAACAAAGCTTAGTAAATATTTGAAATCGATGCAACAATTACAAAGCTTATTTAATAACACACAGACACAGAGAATGGATAACTTTTTCGTAATCCTTTTATCTACAAGCAGATGTTATTTGAACAAAGCGACTTATTGCTTGAATCTACGAACTCTCACTGAATGTTCTTAAAATACTAAGGCAATGTTACAGCAATAAAATCAAGATACCTAGTAGAATATAAGACTAATTTTGGACAAAGACTTACAGATATAATTGATTGGTCTTTGAAATGATTGAAAATCGACTTTTCACCGCAACTACCCGAGGAGGGACTTCGGTTATGGAAAAGTGGTCAGCTCTTGTGTTCGTAAGAGCACACATTTCTCTGGTAGTGTGACGTGCCACTAACGACACGTTTTGTCAACTAAGACGTCTGAAAGAAGGGAGAAATTGATTAATAGCCTTCACTAAAGCATCAACCCTGAGTGAACACAGACAACTCCAGCAAGAATTTGGAATTGGAGCGCTGCTTACGTTTTTGGTAAGTTGAACTCTCATACATCTACGATTTCAGTTTATTCAGACATGTTTGTATTTGTATGTTAAATCACAATGCTTTACCTATAATTTGTATGGTTCAATTATAATACTAATCATCGCTACCCACAACAGACCAGTTTAGTCACTGTGGCTGATTTTTTGGTAATTCAAGCATTCTTACATTCATCTGTATCAATCTATCTGGACTTTGTCCGGCTCATACTGTTCATAAAAGAAAATTAAAATTTTGCACACACGTTCTTCTCATTGAATTGGAAAGTTTTGTTTCGTTTTTCAAAATCTCCCCCCCCCCAATGTAAGTTTTAGTGGGAGGTTTTATATTCAAAATAAGTTTAAGCTAAATTAGGCACTAGTTTGCCACTATTTGCTTTTGATCATTCAAACTTTGTTAGTGATCAGTGCCCAACAAAAGACGAGAAAAAAACTTATTCGTTGATTAACCTTTTTTCTACATTCTTAATTGATCATCCCCAACTGAATATTTATAGTTTGTGATGATTCATAATTTCCCTTGAATGTTATCTTTTTAGGCCTTTTCTAAACTGCAGAAAAGGCTGTAAGGGTATTCGTTTAACAGTTCCTCTTTGGTTATCTATTTACAAATTGAGAGAACAACAGATGTCATGACACGATTAGAGGCTGATTCATGTTTCAAAAGAAAGGAACAAATTGTTTAAGATTGCATTTTCTTTTTTCTGTCCTAAAACGATTGTTGGTTAACAATCCACACACACACACACACACGTAGTCTTATACATTGTTCAACCTTGATCATTGAAGATGATGGAGGGCTCTATTCTACTTTTTAAAAAATATTTGTTTGTCTTTGTCTTTTCCACTGCTACTGGCCATACAGTTTTTTGCACCAACTTGAAACGAAAATTGCATAAGTATTCTACTAGACCCTTTCTGAAGTTTTTCTCTTTAATCGGAGAAAGCTTTCTTTTTTTCTCGCTGCAAGGTCTAATTCCAATGGAGTTATGAATTACATATAGACTCTCTATCTAGATGTCTGTAGATTTTTTTCTCACTATTTAAAGGTTTTTTCAGTGGAAAACACCTACATAGAACTCATCCTGACCATATTTATTCTTCAACTTCTAATTCTGAAACTACAGTTTTTCAATTATTGACTGCAATGATGAGGTATCAAATTTATTTCATCCATTATTTTTCTACATCTAATATCATGAAGACGACAAATGTTTGTGTTTCTCTGAATTTTTGAGATGAGGTATTATCATTATTTCTATTATTATTCGGACTATCCTCATTTTGATTGTTTTTCATACAACCTACCAGATGATACCTGATGAAGGCCTTAGAGTACGACGGCTGAAACGTTGTATGAAAAACAACCAAGATGAGGATAGTCCCAATAATAATAGCAATAAATTACGACAAATGTTTGTTTGTTTGCTTTCTTTCGTGTTTTTATAGCCATTCAAACGACTGCATTCTAGGAGCTCATCAACCCCAGGATTAATTCGGGGGGGGGGATACAAATCGATTTACCGTTTGGGTCAAATTTACTATTTTCAATGAGACAAAACAAGGGTATTTTTTACCTTATTTCCCCCAAATTTCACCAAAAGGAAGGGGGAGTCAACTCCATTAATTTGACCCCAGGAATACTCACATCCAGAAAAACCATCCCTCCCTCTCTTCCAACACCCAAAATTAAGAACATTAAGTTCTTTTTTCTCTAGTTTAGTACTACATCCGGAAATTTGAAGAAATGCATTTTTATTACAGTTTTTTTTCTACAATGCTAAGTGGTTCTCTGAAGACGCCAACAAAATTTCGGCAAAATGCATCAGACCTATCTTCATGATAAAAAAAATTTCGAGTGGTAACATCATCATCATCATCATTATAATCAGTCTTTCAACGTAACATACTTGTTCTAAAATATTTCCTTTCCATGTTGTCAAATTAGTAACATCATTTTGTCAGATTACTTTACATCAACACACACACACACACAAACACAAACACACATACAAGCAATTGGCTGTAAGTTTAAAATACTAATCATAACTCGACAACAACCAACACAAGCATAAACATCTATGGAATATATACTCACATACATGCGTCAGCATATATCTCTTTTTTACGTCTTCTAACATGCAAAAAGATGTGGAAGTTGTATGGTATTAACTCGCATATTGTCATAGAAATCAATATTGATTTTTCATCGTTACTTTTTTTTAAAGACACAGAATCGAGTTTCGTTAAGAAAACAAAGTAGGAATACATCAAATAATACGGACGACAGAAAATCTTTAAAGTGATTTTTAGATTAAATATACTGGAATAATGTACGTCATCATGATTTGAAGAATTGTTATATATTCGACCTTTTGTTCTTTGAGTCGCCAACAGTTATATATGGGGAGAATTTTGTGATGCTCTACAGGATAGATGAAAAGAACTCAGTCTTGGGAATTGGAAATAACTAAATATCATTTATTGGACAAGCGTAGCCAAACTATCGTTCCTTTGATCCATACAACGATAGAATTTCTACAACCCTAAGAATCTAAGTGAAAATTGTCAGAAGGAAATAGGGCAATTTTCTTACAAAGGTTTCACATAATTGCAAAAAGGAAGTTAATCCTCATCAACCTTGGATTCTCGGCATTGACTGGATCAAATGAAAAAATGCAGAAGGAGAGAAAGAAGCCAAGTACATCTACCTTAGACGACGAATCTCCATAAAATGCTCAAAAGAAGAAGAAATTAGGCGAAAAATCACTTTCAGTGTAGCAACCCTTGAGAACAAGAAAATCCATCTAGTCCCCAAAAGGAGGGTATACAACCAATGCACCTCCCCAGTAGTCACATATAGAGCTGAAATATGGGACGTAACCAAATGATTGATCATCAAACTGTGAAAGTTGCAACGTGTAGAAGAGAGAATCGTACTCAACATAACATGGAGAGATCACAAGACACAAGACAGCGCAATATATTAGAGAAAAAGTCGTCCAATACATCATAAAATCCATTAGGAAATTTAAATGGCAATGGGCTATTCATGTTGCAGGAATGGCTGACAACTGCTGGACATGACAACTCCAAATGTGAAACCCCAGAGATCACACAAAATAGAAAATGGCGTGACGAACCTGAAAATTTTAGAATGTATTGGCTCCGCGACACCCATGATAGAGGGATCTAGCAAATCCTAGGGAAGGTCTATGTTCAACAACCATAAACGTCTGATGATGATGATGATGATGAAAAGGAGGCGGATAATGATAAAACTACAGAAAGAAAAAGGCTTGCTACACAAAATGTAACTGCCGTTTTTGGCTATGTGTAACTGACAACTACTTCGATTTTTCTCATCAAATTGAGCACAGCTGCCGTCCCATAACTGACAACCATTTATACATACTAGCCCTCAGCCGAACAGAAATTGTGGGATGTGATATCACAGTAGCGGCGATAGAAGTTTCCATTCAACTATACGGAAAGAATTTTGTGATTGCTCTTCATAATTGCAATCAAATATACACATCAGCTGGATTTTTTTCTAGTTCCATGTTGGCAATCTTTAATAGTAATTAAATGAAAATTTGAATTTGAACTGATGATATCTTTGGCTGTTCGTGACTATATTCGTATACTTGGGCGCGGTAACCGTCGTGATTTTAGGCTCTATACCAACAGCATTAAAAAATAGACAAAAAAAATCTCTTTCACTTCCCAGGAGATAGTAAACAGCACATCTCAAGATCGACTGGGAAGGAACGGTTGTATACATTTTACTTTCTAGCAAGTGCAGCTATTATTAATCTCACTAGTTGTCTTAATTTACGTTAGTCAAGTTAAGTATGAACAGGGACCAGATTGGAGGGTTAATGGGTGGAGGCAGATATTGTTATACCAATCTACTCAGTAATTCTATCTTGCCAAGAAAATCAGCTTTCTAAATTTTGGGTTTTTCTTCAGAAAGTTTGAACTCCTACCAGAAGTCAGATCAAGCCAAATCTGGCCTGTAGGTAGGGGCTGACACATTTGGGTGGTGCAATGCTTTGCCCAAACAATATGGATGGAACGAAGAATGGGTAGTCTCACAACTGACGGATTAACCCCACTCAAGAGTGTTTTATGGGCTTCTAAAAGTAGAACGCTTTATGAAGCCCTTCATAAACTGGAAAGTTGCAAAGCGGAGAAGCAATCATCATGGATTTATATGGGAGAAACGTTTGAGTGTTCCAAGACCAAAAATAATTTTGTGTGAGAATTTAGACAGTGCTGGAGTGATTGCATAAAAGTATGACTTTAATTTCTGAGGGGCACATACGTTTAGGGCAGGCATGTTGAATATCTTGAGTATCTACGAAGAACTTTATGATAGCAAAATGCAACAGACAAAGCAGTCAAGCATATATGCGATTTACAGGCCTTCCATATTGGGCACATCAAATACCGAAACCTCCATCTTCGACATCGAGGCAGGCAAACAAAAATAATGTTGTTTATCAGGACGGATGGAAGAAAAAAATCGTATATGAATTGATCGCATTTGGTTCTATTCTTTATCTCATTCGGAATACGGTAGAAAAACGAATTTTCTACACACAATTGTTTAAATTTTTGGCGTTTGAGTCCAGCTAAACCAACTAAAAACTGAAGAAACTTATATTTACAGTTGTTTTGTCAATTTTGGTTGACAATTTTCATCGGTCCTGATTATATTTGCAGATTGTACAAAAAATATAAGAAAAGAGATTTGATTGTCATAATACTCAGAAGCTTATGTTGGTCATTAGTATTCACTGACAGGCGTCCCTCCTTCACCTCTCTCTCTCTCTCTGTCTCTATCTCTCTATCTCTATCTCTATATATATATATATAATGTGGGTGGGTAGGTGGTCGTATATTGGATATATGCGTGTACACGAATCAACGATTTGAATCTGAAATACAGAATCAGACCTTTTAATGTAGAGCAGCATTTGAAAGGTTCTTCTGAAAAGCCGCTATCACTTCGTTTGCCAAATGCTCTAAAACTCATATGCAACAGTGTTGTCTAAGTCTGGCGCCGGGGTCATTGTGCTAAAAGCTATTTAATCCGACAAATATCCTAAACGCAATATCTCCTAGCGCAGATAAGTCATAGGTCTGGTTAGACACTCAATGAAAAAAATGTCACGTGAGCAACGTCATGCTGTGTGGGAAATAATCAATTAAAATTCAAGAAGGTATGTCTCTAGCCTTCACCCCTCCAAAAAAAGGCCTGAACTTTCCGAAATCAACTGTGAATCCTACTTAACATAAACTCACTTTGTTAATTGAACTACCGCTAAAAAAACTTCTTGAGGAACACAAAAACTAACGAAAACAACGTAGATTGTCGGCCTGAGAAATATTGATAATTTTAGCCCTCTATCTCTGATGGTGCAACTTGTGTGCGTGATACATACATTGAATACTGAAAAACCTACATTGATAGTTTTGGTTAAGAGTTTCCAACACCAACCCTTGCACGAATTAAGGGATCAGTTCAGAATAAAATTACATTACATTTGGTTGGTAGGAGTCCAAAAAACGAATCATGTGTTTTTTTTTAAACGTGATAACCTGTATATGTCCGGAATTTCAGTTCTCTAATCTTCATTGGAGCGAATTTACGCGAGATACGTACATACACAGCCAGCCAGCTTGACAATTTTCAAGTTTTCTATCAGTGAATTAACCAGGATATAAATCGTTCGCAGTTAAGTTAGGATACCAATATATAATAAAAAAACTCAGAATGGTTTTGATTTATTATTGAATCCCTCTAAAAGGTGTAGTAATCTTTAAAACATTAAATGTATGTATAGTATCCGAATATCTGCTCTCGTGTGCTGGATCTGACCCGTGGCCTAGAGTCTGCCTATCCCTGCTCTGTTATGTACACATCTATATTGAATAGATTTCTCTCTATGTCTATTCTTTCTACTCTGTCATCTAAATATACACACGTATTTCGATGGCCATGCTGACAATCCGTTTTTGATCAACAACTTTTGAAGATCATGGACTCAAAATACCAAAAGTCACGATTCTTAAACCCGAAGAGTTGACTCAACTAAAGCGAGGTTAATAACAGCAATTACACTGCGTCTAAAACTGGTTGAAGTAAAGTAAAGATAATCAATCCCGTCTTTCATCTCGGATGGGATTAGAGACGGATAAGCGTTAGGGAGGGCGTATCCGATAAACGGGTATTGAGCCGAGTAATGGCGGAACATCGATTTTAACATACTTTTGGTTAGGTGGCTGCGTGTGGGGTAGGTTTTGTGGGTGTTACGAGTCAATGTAATTCCTGGTCTATGGTTTCGTTGTGACGTCACGCCAGCGCATCAAACTGCAACATCCGGTTCTGTTTCTGGCATGGTTTCCTCTTCTCTTGTCTCCTACCCTGGAATGACTTGTTTGCTTATGTTCGTCGCTGACTTCCTACAGCCTTCTCAGAGGCATGCGATTTCCTTGTATAATTCGATTTTCTGTGGAGCCGTCACATCCAGAACAATCTCTTTTAACCCATTAATCGCCGCAGGAGCGGCTCAGTAGCTTGTACTACGGTGGTAAATTTGATTATACAAGGTGATGTAGTTCGTTTTCACTGTAAACAATAGACTCATCCACTTGTCCAGTTCGTCTATGATCCCCGGGGATCACCGTTGTGTCTCTAGATTTGAAGAATTGAAATATCCCATTCTTTTCCTGTTGGTTTTTTTCCTTACTTACATTGATGACAATTTCAGATTTCTGGCCGAAAATAAAAGAAAGTGAAAAGTTCAAATTCATCAATCAACGAAAGGAACAAGTAAAAAGGGAGACAGAGAGAGAACAAAAGGAAAGTGGAGACAAAGGTACAGAGAGAGAGAGAGAGAGAGAGAGAGAGAGAGAGAGAGATGAAAAGAGTAGAATAGAGAGAAAGAAAGAGATAGAAATAGAAAATGGAAAATTATGAACGCTACATCTAATTATTTTTCGTCGCTAAACGACATTTTAAAATTAGAATTGATTACTTTTCCTTTCGCTTTTAATTTTTACAATATTTTTTTCTTCTTCTTTCTTCTGTACTGCTCTTGGCCTTAACCGTTCATAGTAGAGACTCGAAATCTCGCACACACGAATTATCATCATTATTACTACCACGGATTATGGACGCATCGGTGAACTTATGGTGCTTGTGTTCTCGCTTTCTTCTCTCTCTTCAGGCTACCAGCCTTTCATTTTCCTTCTCTTTTCTTTCATTTTTTTTTATTTTCTGTGTTCTACATCCTTCCCCCACTTTATTCCTTTTGTCTCTCGATCTCTTTCTCTTTTTGTTTTTTTCCCCCTTTTACTTGCTTCCACAGCTAATGCAGAACTTTTTTGTCACGCTGCAGACAGGCTGCATTTTGTTTGGGGGTTATGTGATCTTGTGGGTAAGTTACTCTCACGGAGTATGTTTTCTGAAGCCAAATGAACTGCACATGCCTGACGTTACTGCCACGAAATGTTGCAAAGTGATGAAGATGAAATTCCTGTACATACTATGAAAGGCATCAAAAACTTACTCCAATTAAGAAGTATTAATTCAAATAATGCATGATCTTGTAATATCTTACTGAAATTTAGAAAAAAAATGCATACTCAGCAGTGTTTTGGGACATTGTGAGACTTCTACAAAGGAGCATTAATGTAACTTGACAAGGTAACGTCTTTTGCAATGTTGTCTGCTATGTTGCGGGGGACGTTGTGAAGAATTTACGAAGAAAGTCTATGTTATGTTGCAGGAACGTTGCGGTAATGTTAATTTTTTAGCCAGGCTTTTTTCTCTATTTCTTCATTTTTTTTTCATCTTCTTCTTTTCACTCTGAACATTATGCATTTCATTCTCCTTCCCTTTCCTCCTTTTTTTTTATTCTCTCTTTTCTATATTTCCTTTCTCTTCAGCCTTTCTAACTATTTCAGTATTTTTTGTCAAAATCCAAGTATTTAGTTCTGATACTTTTTACAAGTAACAACCAAATCAAATTAAAAGCCAGTGACATCATGTAAAAGTAACAGTGGCGTATATGAAAACTGATGACGAATTCACTCTCACCCCTAGTGTTGAAATGAGACGCGTAGATTTCAAATGATACTGTATAGGGGAATGAATTCTGTTTTATCTACCTCCTACATTTTGATTAGGCATGAGAATTCGCCCCTGGTGCAGCCAAGCTTGTTTACCTTTTTTTCACTGTTTTTTTTTTTAGTCAGTTTTTTTTTCTATTTGATATCATTCATTACGTGGGCACCTACTGTTACTCTATGTGTAGTTGGGATGAAAAAAATGTGGAATCGACGCCTCAGAATAATAAAACACTGATTTTTTCTCACTTGAATAGATTGTTTACTGCATTCTGGGTTATGTCTCCTCTGCCCTTCCGTAAGGTTGAAATAACCTATCTCTCAACAATCGAATAATAACAATCGAACGTGGAATATTTCAAATAATTTCGTTCATCCCTTATGTTAAACAATCAGGATTTCGAACTCCGATTTCAAATCAGTGATTATCTATTCCTTCGGACTGTTGACATCATTTCAGTTCATTTCTTGATCACAACGTTTAGCTGTTGTAACATACGGTTGTCTTCAGGTGATAAATGGGTTTTCTGCTGAACTCGGAAGGTGTGGCCAACGTAGCGATCAACTGGAATGTGCTTTTTTCTTTCATTGTCTAATTTAGGGTCGAACACATTCAGGTCGATCGATTTTATGGCTTCACGTCCCTGAGTTTGGAAGAATATCCATTCATCACCAGAATACGCCTGAAGGGTATCACGACCAAAACGTTGAATTCAAATGATGCAAGATGAGAACAGTTGAAAAAAATTACTTATTGATAATCCTCCGTGTAAAGAATTGAGACAGCTATTCCCTATCTACATGGACGACTGGCACTGGACGATTTTCTCCCCAATTTGACGGTTGGGCTTATACTGTACAAACATTAGCTTAGTAAAGACAAATACTGGTTATCTACGGCGGTATGATCACTATAAAGCTAGCTCAGCAGATCCTTACTGCTCTAAAGATTTCAATCTTAGCAAAGCGTCGGCAAACATGTGACATTATGCTAGATTCTCGTAAATTTTAAAAACTTTGTCTTGTTTTTCTCTGTATACAGACTGTAAGCTTAGCTTTGTTGGATGGAAGACGCCAGGATTCGGACGCTCAGTGAGAATAAAATTCAATACTGTCGTAATGGAACGAGACAAGATTAGTAGCCTTTGCTCTACGGCAATGACAGTTTTTCCTCTTCACCCTTTAATGTACTCATTCAACCAAGTTTCTCTTTGCCTGAAATTGTCTGACATTTTTCATTTAAATATCTCAGTGCTCAGTTATTTATCTAAATTATTTTATTTATTCAAATGGCAGTGACGCCTTCCTTGGAGTCTCAATATATCCACACGTATGATAATTACTAATGCGCAGATGTCTTCTATTATGCTAATAACGTAGTAAAAAATATTCACGTATGGAACTGTTTAATTTTTCTGATGCAGTAAAATCTAACACCATGTTCTGATGGCATAATGAAAATGCTAAATTTGAGGAATGATAAAAAATAGGAAAGGTAATGAGGATAAGAACGTAAGGTAATGATAAAAATATATTGACGGTTAACAAAACTCTATCATCCACGCTCACTGCAATGCAAATCTCTATTATCCCCATATATAAAATGCAATGTGTATAGAAGGCTATTTTACAAGTGTTTATTCAACGCATAATTACTTATTTTAGATCCCAATTGATCTCCGAGATAACAGCCCCGATCGGGTTTAAAATCCCGAGAAGAGATCCCAGTCCTGTTAAACAAATTAACTTTTATTGTTTTTCTGATAATTCTTGCCACAAACTCCATCATCAACTTAAAAAAACGTATAATAATTCATGCATGTTACTTATATTCTTCCGTTCGTAGAACAAAGTCTGGAAGAACATAAGAGTTCTTTAAAAAGATAAAACGCTGCAAAAGGTATCCAAGTTTTGAATTTTAGGTAGATGACTACCGTAACCACACCCCCTTCGTAATACGATTTCACACTATCGTTTCACGAACTATTGATCCAATTTATTTTTTAAACTCATCAAACGGTAATTAAGAGAGATTGAGAAGGCTTAATAGATTTTTTCAAGATTATATGTGGCCTAGAATTAGTAGACACTGAAGTATTTTTTACTACAGGGGACTGAGAGACCACACATGTGCGGTGAAAGTAAACAGAAGTTGACTGAATATCAGAAAATGATTTCATGGCAATAGAGGGATAGGGCTATGGCTTAGATTTCTGGAATAATTTGTACTATCAACAGATGTAAATGATTTTAAAGAGATTTATGATGTTTATTACGCCGCTGCAAAGGTTCAAGGCCCTAAATATTGTGTAAATATTAGTGTTATAATGTGTACTTGTACATATATATATATATATATATATATATATATATATATATATATATATATATATATATGTAATTTGTCTGTTTTTTTCACACTAAAATAAATATTATAAATGTTTCAAGTATTCTAATCTAAATATAAAGAGATTTGTCTAATGAGAAGAAACGTGTAATTCTAAACATCGTTAGATGCTGGCGCAGGTAGCCTGCAGGAGGAGGAGGAGGAAGAGAGAGAGAATCGGGGAGGCAATAGATTTTCTAGTTTATTTCTCTTTGCACACTGTTTGCTAGATCTATTTATAATCTTGAAACAAGCCGGATTTCGGTAACCCGCCAATTCCTGATATCAAAATAAGTCTTTGGAGCCAGCGTATTAATTAAAAACTTGTAAGTGCGGTCAATTCTTGACATGCTGAGCGTTGGTTTTTCACCGAAGAAGCAAATCGCATCTGACATTAACCACAATTTTGACCTCACTTCCAGTCGAGCCGGATGTCCTGGAAAACAAAGTATCCGAGCAAAATCATTGCCGGACAAAGAAACTCTGATGGATTGGCGTTGGCAAGACTCGCATTGAAGATACCTGTCTCACGATGGACCCCAACATTTACCCAACACCCAGCCTCCATTCGTACGTCGTGACCATCAGCACCCGACTTGGTGGATTAGACGGCTGCTTGGTTTGTTGTTCATTCCTAATGGATGCGAAAAAGCTGCTAATCCATAAGCCGATTGCTTTTGCATGGTTCATGGGGGAGGGAAGAAGCAACAGAAGAGAAGTGGGTGGACGAAGAACGAAAAAGATAGGGATGAAGGAAATAAAGGGAAAGAAGGAGAAAAACGAAAAAAATGGAATAAAAAGTACTTAAAGAAAGAAGAAGCTTGAAAGTCGGGCCACAGATGCGCTAGTCCGATATTTAATGGCCTTTGAAAACCCTTCCCTTCAGGATCCCATTTCTTTCAAAGCTCCCACCTTTCCTCCAAAAGAACCATTAGATGCGAATGTAGTAGTAAAAACAAAAAAATGAATTCGTGCAATTGATGTATGTTTGTCTCCCGATGCAGTAAGATAGAATTCCACATTCTGATGACGTAAAAATAAAATGTCCTTTGACCGACATCAGATTTATAGAATGAGTCGGAGGGGATGCTTGATGGAGATGGTATGAGGCTTTCACTAAGCAGATTTATCGGATTGTCAGTCAATCCATGACGCCGATTGCAACCATAGATACTATTGCATCAAGAGGTAATGAAGAAATAGACAAAGAAAGAGACGGAAAATAGAGGAAATTGAAAAAAGAGGATAAAAGGAAAGGAAAAACAGAGACGGAATCGAAATAAGAAGGATTGGTAAGTCACTATAGAAACTGCCATAATGTCTTTCAACAGCATGCAAAGTTAGGGGAGATCAATTAAAAATTGAAAAGGGATGATATATGAATAGTTCATGTCTCGAATTTTTTGTTGGACATTGATTGCTAAAAAGTCTGAATTTTCCAAAAATAGATTTGAACGCTGCTGCTCACAAACTAAGAGATGAATTTAGCATGGAAATATACTTCAAACTGCCCCCCATTGAAAACCTTTTTATGGGGGTTTTAAAATCATGAAAGTAATAAGGACCGGCTGATTCAGGGTGAAACTCTCCTCTGCACGCCACAGACCTAAAAATTCATCCAAGAAGAAGCAACTATGTTTTCCCCACTCATTGAGGGCAGTATGTGTGCAAAAGTTCAAGTTTATACTATTGACAGTTAGGACCAAGAAGAGTAGAGAAGAAATTTTTTTTTTTTAAATTGAAGTATGATGAAATAAAGAAAGAGAGAAAAAGTTATAAATTCCAAATCAAAGAATCTGTAACGACCCCAGATAATCCAATGTAGCATCCATAATTTTCCACTTACTCTTTCACTCTCTCTTTCACTTTCTTTACTTTTTTCTGTCTTTCTTTTTTCTGTCTTTCTTTTCCCTCTTTTTTTTTCTTCTCGTAAGTTGATGATGCGGAATAAAATGTGTTTCTTCTTTTTACTCTTTTTTCAAATCTAAATCCATCATTATAAACTGTTCACTTTTCAGTCATAGCCGGAACTTTGAACTTGTCATCGCTGTTAGATTAGGAAAATTAAGTCAACTCGGTTGGAGTCTGACAATAAAAAAGAAGAATAAGGGAAGTTTGTGTGAAGCATTCACTGTGACTGAGCTCAACCGTCACTGGTTGCTAGACATCCGTGGGTTGTGTGAGATCAAGATGGGTTTTGTAAATATCAAAGGGGAAATAAATGTGGAAAGAAGAAACAATGAGGAAAAAATAACACGGTTGTCCTCCATATAAGAGCACTCAGGATTTTTTATGGACTCCTGTCATGGCTGACTATGGTTGTAACATTATTCTGCTGCTATGGGTTGGGTAGGTAGACTAGTCATGAGAGAGTTGTTTACCAAATCTTCATGCCATTATAGCCTCCGATGAGATATTTTGTCAAGATATTTGGCGATGGGTCAGAGTGCACAGATCCTTACTTTTGCCAATGACATTTTTGCTACGGGTACAAAGATAGATTCTACCAGAATTGCTGATTAAACGCTCCCTAGTCTGTTGCAAACAATCCAAGGTACCCTTAAAAAACAGTTTCGAGTTCTTATAAGGACTAAAGGCCCCATTTTGGTCTGCTGTCGAAACAAAGTGAAAAACCATCGGATGGACGGGTTTTCAGCAAGTTATACCAATTAGTGATTTGATATTAGAAAATAGAAATATGATATTTATCAATAGATACGGTCAACCCTTATTTTTCTCCATTGATTGTACGCATAGCGGTAAAGCAAATACTGGGGACATTGGAGGAATAAAAAAAAAACACCGTAGTATTTCAGCGCCAACTGCATTCGAACCTGGTACACATAAGTAATGTTTCCGCTTTTCTTAATCTAGTCTGCATGCTTTACTGCTACTCAATCACTTTATCGTTCAGCCTCGGTTTTTTGGCACTAAACAAGAAAATAATTACTGAAACCTTCGTTTTTTTTAAAAAGTTTTATCAAATTCTTCCATGTTTATGCACTTATCTGAACGTTTGTAACAAAAGGGATTGTTAGTGGTCACTATCCCATGTAAGCATTATCAGCATAAGAGCTAATGGTTTTACTACAGAGCGTATTGCACAAGATTTTGCGACAACATATAAATGCTATAGCTAAAGAGATTCTCTGAAAATCAGGAAGAAACAGATAATTTATGACCAGGATTTAATATAATGACAAAATGGGATTACTATAAATGCATTACTGATGATAACACGATAGAAATTCAATGAAAGCTAGGAAGAAATTACTGACAGAATAACGTTATAATGACTATAATCTTGGTTAAATGATAATTGGAATGTGAAAAGGAAATTTAAGAGAACAACAGGTGTTACATCTCAAAATTTTCTCTTATCGTGTCGGTATATTCTGATGCATTTTAACGGTTGCCAGCCACATTTTCACGAAACCTTGCAGTAGTGCAGAGAAACTGTGTAATATTTACATGTCTAAGATTTGAGTAATATTTTTGTATTGTGGGCTGTTTGGTAGTAGTTTGGAGGGGAGGGGCTTGTATATGTGTACACTCTATTTGTTTCACCCAAACTTAGCTTTAATCAACACAAGGCATGATTTTCAGTTTCAGGGTCAGTCATTTGGTTAGATTCCATGTTTAAGCTCCATAGGTGACTATTGGGAGGATGCATGGGTTGCAAACTCTTCGTTTTATGAATAAAGGGGTTTCCTTGTTCTTAAAGTTGGATTTTGCTCTACCGAAAGCTTGCCACTTTATAATGATTCTTTGCTTTATTTTTCTTCTTTAGTAGATTTATGAAAGAAAAGTTTATGTTCAATGTTGCCTTAATAATCTAAAGGTTAAATTGAGTAAAAGTACAATTTATCAAACCTGACGTAACGTGAGATTCTATTTCTATCATGTTACGTCACCGGACGTCACCGATGACGTAAGCGTGAAAGACGACAAATGGACATTGCTAATTAATATCTACGTGGATGTAAATGCAACACTAACGATTTCACTCGTCAAAGGATGGCAAATACTTTGGTAGAGAAATACAATGGAAATTAGACTGAAAGCTAAAGTGACAGTGGTTAGAAATTAAAGCTAGTATTACTGACTCAATTAAATTAATACCAATGCACTATTTTTATTTCAGTTAAGGCTTAATCTACATAGATAATCGGCCATGTGATAGGCTATCTTTTTCTGCCAGTAATATTTGACAAGGGAGATGACTTTTAAATGCCATTAAAAGAGAAAAGTCGCTCTTTTCTTCTTTTTTTTTTAAATAAAAATCTGGGTTTGTTTTAACTGAACACAGACAAGAAAATATACCTTAATCTATTTTTTATTTTTTTGTTGACATTTCCAAAGTAGGGAACAATTTGAAAATACTGCATTCATTTTTGACAGCATGGGTGAACTACTCGTAGTTGGATATTAGGACTGTTATAGTTGTAATAAACGGGGAAAGCGGAGACATAAATTACACACTGATACCGTTTCAGGAGATACATTGGACCGATTACTAAGGTTAGCGTTCAGTTTAAGAACCAAAAGAAAATAAGTAAATGAAAGATAGTCGTTGTGATCGTTGTGCTGAGACAGAAGATGTTGCTACTGCTATCAGTATTATGATCAAGATAACGATAGGTCTGCTTAGTCATCCTGTTGAACCCATCATGTGACCAACGTCTTTTGACAGAATGTTGTGGTGGGGTGATCAACTTAGAGAAAAAATTAGAACAGGGAACGAACAATGAATGAGTAACTCCTCTCGCATTTTGTTTGACAGAGATCACCAAAAATTAAGAATAACAAAGCAAAACAAACGTGAATGCTTCTTTATATAAATAAATTGATTAATTTAGCATAAACTCAACTTGCAAATAGGAACCAGCACTAGAATTCCATTCAAACATTTTTTTTATAGACATGATAGGTAGAGAACGTTTCGATTTTCAGCTCTCTAGCTCCATACATAGTCAGCCAGCTAGACTCACCTGGAAACTGAAAAAAAACAAACTATGCTGACAGTTTTCATGACAGTTTTGCTCGACGGTCTCTGATATAAATGAGACGAAGGAGGGATCGGGAGGGGGAGAGATCGAAGGATCAGTTGATAAAGCGAAAATCGATGTTGTATTGTTTGTTCTGACTTTCTGTCTCTTCGACTGGTGGACATACAACACAATGGACATTAATGGCAGTCACGTGATCAAAGCAGGAACTCTTTTCAAAGGAGAAATGAATGATCAAAGAAACACAGCACTCACAAGTAGGACGCGCAAACTGTTATCTGGCTTCTTACTCTCTCCTTCTCCCCCTCTCTCTCACCCCCTACACACACACACACACAAACACACATATATATATATATATAGTTTAGAGATCTCTACAACTTGGAACACTAAACATTAAAAAAAAACTTTCGAATGATTTTTGTGTCACTCCAGTCACCTATTTCCCAATATCTGACCAAATCAATTCATATGATATTCTTTAGTATTTTTCACCCTCCTTCACATATACTTTGTTATTTTGGTACGATAAAAAATTAGCTGTTGTTGGGATAATCGGTTGCTTATCATGTAACCGCTTCGGGGATTTTAAAAACAAAACAGTCATATAACATGGCCCTCCCAGCGGTGTTGATCAAACATCACGTCCCTTTCTTATTGTATGTATATATATATATATATATATATATATATATATATATACGATACTAATTAAATAATTGTGTCATCCACAAACAGCTGTTTCGCTGTATTACAACTCTTCAGTTTGGCTATAGACTATCCATTATCCTATCCAGTACCACGAGGTAGGATCGAAACCTCCACCTTAGACATAGAAGCTGGCATCCCACCTCTACCCTACGCAGAACTTGATGGTCAGTAAGGTTGAATTTAAGGGATATATTTACTCATGCATAATTCCCCATCCACCAGAGTACTCTATTTCTAAGTTGTAAAAGCATTGCATGATACAATGCATTGCAATGATACACATATACGTATGTGTATCATTTGGGTATAGAGCCCGACAATATTCAAGTTTTATGGCGTTTAAGAGAATTTATTTCGTATGTTCAGCTCATACTGTTCATAACGTTCAGCTTCCGTTCTGATGCCATCATGGACAAGGCAGTTATTATTTCGGTTCCATCATCTCAGGCGTTTTGCTGCGGTGGTTACAATGCAATGTCTTGTAAAAATCCTTAAGTCACTTTCATTTCCTTTTTATCATTTCTCCCATCGTCCATTTTTACAGGATTTGTATTAAAAACAGACCTGTATAATACTTCTCTCTCTCTCTCTCTCTCAGTCTCACTCTTTCGCTCTCTTTTTCTCACACGTACTCGCACAGGCGTAGCCCTAATGATGAAACTGACATTCAATTCCACGAAAAATTTGTTTCAACACAACTTACATGTTTGTCAATGAACTTGATCCAACACAACTTCATTAATGACTCAGTTCACGTTACAGACCTATTGATTAGGGTAAATACCTATTTATCCCCCTTTGTAACACCCAATACGCGCTTGCACATTCATATATTCATTGCTTCTTATACATATATATTTCTGGCTACTAAAACATACGTGTACAGATGTACACATGTGAGTGCATGTGTGTGAGTATGTGTGTGTGTATAAACTCGTTCAGCGACTTGATCCATTCATCTGAGTAAAAGTTTTTTTTTCAAATAAAAAGCAAAATAAATATGCAATCCTCAACGAATGTATGTTGATCTTACACATGATTACATACACACACACACACACACATATACACACACACGTACACCTACACAGAATTATACACAGAGATACTTGGTAGATGCGAAAGTTCAAGTGTCTTTTAACAAAGTATTTTATGGCCATGTTGTAAGAATGTCAGACAACCACTGGACACTACGATTCATGAAGCGGATCCCAAGAGATCATATGCGAAACTTTGCCAGGTAGAAAATAAGATGGTGTGACAAACTACACAAGTTCAAAGAAGTACTAGCTTCGTATTGCTCATGACAGATGTCTAGCGAATTCTCGGTAAACGTCTATCTCCAACGACGGACGCTAATAGGCTGCTGCTGCTGCTGCTGCCAATGATGATTATGAAGACAGATATTCACCTCATCTTATTTCTATGCTAACCCCATTTTCCTAACTCCTGATTTTTTTTCACAATAGGAAAATAACTACTGTTATCTTTCTACAAAAAGTAAATGGTTCCAGTTCTATCAAAAGTTTATTTGATCGAAACAAATATATAAAACCACTATTATTACGATCAAAAGATTATGTATTTGAAATCAAACTTCTACTGCCTATGTAAAAAGTTGAGAAAATACAAAAATGAAACAAAATTAATCATTGAAATATTATGTGCAAAAATCAGAAATCTTTGGTCCGAATTCGGTAAATTTTAAAGGTGTATACAGATGTTAAATTTGAGTTTAACTTTTCGAAATGAATCATTGAGTAGAGGATCCCAGTGTAACTTGAAATAGAAGTAATTAAAATTTAAGAGCACCCTATGGAAGAGAACACAAGACAGCACAGTATATTAGAGAAAAGATGAGTCTAAGAAATTTAAAAAAAAAACATTAGAAATCTCAAATGGCAATTGGCTAGACATGGTATAAGAACGCCAGGCAACTGCTGGACATTATGAATAACAGCATGGATACCCACTGATCATATGCGAAGTTGTGACCCATAGAAAATAAAATGGCTTGACGAGCTGGACAAATTCAGAAAGTACTGGCGCTGCGACGCCCATGATTGAGATGGTTAATGAATCTGGGGTAAGGTCCATGTCCAAGGATGAATGTAGGAAAATTAATCATGATGATTATAAAACTGAAAAATTTCCGAAGTTGTAATCGATCGAAAGCAGTAAACAATAACCTGAGAAAATTATTTTCATCTAATTTTTGTCGAAAATTGGACTAAAAGAAATTTTTCATAAAATTCCAATTTCTCATTGGAAACTGTAGCACACAGTGATTGAAAAAAATTCAAAATAGTCAAGATCAGTATCTTTTTAGAAATATGTTTTTAATGTTCGCCTAAATAAGATGACATGAAAAAGATTCTTAAAAGAAAAGTACCATTTTAAAGCCTAATCATTTGCTTCCACCTTAAAAGTTATTTTTCTCCAAAAACTATCCGAATCAAATTAAGTTCAGATTCAGCATAGGCAGATCTGTTTATGATTGTAGTATTACTATTAGTACATACGACTGCCAACAACTTTAAAATCATGTTTGCTTAACCAAATCTTGAGAACAATAACAAGAAATGCTAACTCTAAGATATAAAATGCAAGCAAAAGATTTTTTTTATTCTTGATCTCTCATCTTTTCGAATTGCTTTATTTAGGCATAAATTCCAAATTGATATTTCTCCATAGACTGAATCTAACTCCAATTTTGATGACGTCTTCAAGTAAAGCAAATTCGACCAAAACCAAACCATCGCTAAATTAGCAAACAATATAAACTCATGTTTGTTTTTACCAAGATAAGCAACCATCGCCGATTCCCTCTCTAAACACCTTATTTATCATCCCACAAACTGGAAACCTCGTGATTTCAAACATAACTCGGACATTTAATCGTGTCGCAAAATTTTATTATCTATTTGCTTTGACACAGGGTATGCTTTTTGATATCGTATGAATGAAAACACAAAATGCAGAGAAAATGATTAAAAAAATACTGTTGACAGAATATCTTATTTTACAATGCAACGAACTAATATTTGGATTTTATCTCATTCCTATTTATATGTTTGTGGGTCAATGGTTACATCTCCCGATTACCAACATGCAAGCTGCACGTACGAATCAACATACGGTTTTGAGAAACTTCAAATATCCATTTTGATTCATGACAGCACACAAACACATATAAAGACATATAGATAGATAATGAACAGACTTGTCTACTTTGAAAATCAATATTCGAAATATTGGCTTTTACTTTAGTTCCAACAACTGCCTCGAGCTGAAGTAGGGATTATTTATAACTATTCCAGCCACGACTCAGGCCTCGGCTGCACCAAATCCTAAAGAAAAAGAGATGTTTCCATTGATGTAGAACAAAGAGTTTCAATCTTCTGTACAGTAAATTTACTCCATATCTCTCGGAGCTGAGATTAGTCAAGTCTCCAAGATTTGTGGTATCAAAGTCTTATCAGCCATTTTTCCACGGTATCGTGAAAGTGAACTTTAGCAGATTATACATCGGTATATATGGTATTTATTTGACGTGAACATGTGTCGACAAGCACTGCTTATACACAGCGTTGTGAGCAAAATTACAACAATTTCAGTTTCAACCCGAAATAAAACTGATCTGGTTAGTCATTCAATAAAAAATTGTCACACGACAAAATGCTTTTGCTTGCATGCTGTGTTGGGAGTGATCAATTAATTTTTTTTTAAATTTGGGGATTAATCAATGAGCTACTTCTCTCACACTTTGATGGGTAGTGATCACCCAAAAAGTCTGAATCAATAAAAAAAAAAAATAATTGAATATGGCTGTATACAATATAGAGATCGATTTGGCATAAACTTGAATTGCAAATGGAACCCCTACTAAATTGAGGGGGTTAAAAAAAAATTCTTCTAGATATAACGAACAGTGAAAATTGTTTGAGATTTCAGCCCTCTAGCTCCATTGATGCAATCCGTACGTGTGGTACATATATAGACAGCGAGACAGCTGTACCTACTTAAAAAATAAAGAAACATATGTTGATAATTTTGCTGACAGTTTTAGTGGACGGTTTCTAACAAAGTCGAAAGGTTAACAAGTTCATGTATGCCTTGACCAAGGATTAGAGAAACATAATCATCGTAATCACTTCTTCATTTGGTCTTGTGTTAAACTAATCACTATAAATATCAAGAGCTCTCCCTTGTAGATGATAGAGTTAGACGTATCTTAAATGAACCAGCGGTCGGTGTTCAAGCCTGGATAACACTCAACTTGGGGAATTGAATAAGCAACTACTTAGAGTAGGGGGGAACACCTATCTATACCAGCCACAAACAAGGTATATCAATGACATGAACCGAATGAGATGTGTTGGGTGGAGCAAACAGAACATAATCTGAAGATGATAAAAATGAAGAAGACGCAGTAGTAGAAGAACTTCCCAAATCAGCTCAAAAGCTGTCTGTTGTTGTACAGGTGTAATTCAGATAACAAAATCATTGATGGACTTATTTTCTCAGGGAAAAAAGATTTTCCACTCCCAATACACCATTCAAACGGACAAACTGCGCTTTGCAGGGTTCCGTAGTAAAAGTCAGTCCAGATTTTGGATATTTGTAGTAAAGAATTTCTTTCGAATCTAACAAAGTGCAAGATTATCTTCCGAGGTATATTGTATTGAAATGTTTGTAGTCAGTGGTTAAAACTCCTGACTATCATTAGACAGACCATACAATTGAATTCAAGAACAGTTTTGAAGAAATTCGAATGGCCCTTAGTTCACACTTAATCCATATGTACGCACAAACATATAAACAGATATAAAATTCATAGATAGATGATTAACAGACTTTTCTACTTTGGAAATCGATATTTGGATTCTTGGCTTTGCGTTAGGTCTAACAACTACGGCTCGCTGAAGTTGGAATAACATGACTATTCTAGCCACGACTCAGGCCTCGACTACATTAAATCCTGAAGAGAAAGTTTTTTTTCCTGTTTATGCAGAACAAAGAGCTCAAATCTTCTATATAGTAAATTTACTTCATATCTCTCAGAGCTGAGATTAGTCAAGTCTCCAAGATTTGTGGTATCAAAGTCTTATCAGCCATTTTTCGACAGAATAGCCAAGGGGAACTTTAGCAGATTATACGTCGGCATAAATGGTATTTGTTTGAAGTAAACATGTGTCGACGAACACCGCTTTCATACAAGGTAATAAGCAACATTACAACAATTCCTGATCCAACCCGAAATAAAACTGGTCTGGTTAGTCACTCAATAGAAATCTTCTTTAGGTAGCGTACTGTATTGAAGATGATCAATTGAAAAATTGGAAAAAGGAGTGAATAATGGATGATTAATTTTTCCTGCCCTTTACTGGGCACTGATCGCTGAAATGTCTCAATTTTTTGAAGAACAAACGTTAATGCTGCAAGACATAAACAAGGTATGATTTGGCATAGACATTGAAAATTGAACATAACACTGGAAATCGAATTAGAGGTAGAGATTTCCTGGTGAAATTACAACAAAGAAGTATTGCAAGAAAACCAACAACATGCACAGAGAACTGCAACGTATGGCCAATCAAAAAGGAACAATTCTTCTCCAGGACAACAACCGACCCCATGTTGCACCAATAATCCTACAGAAATTGAATGAACTAGGCTACGAAACTCTACCTCACCATGCATACCAACAAGAACTCTCTCCAACCCACTTCAAACCCTTTTATAGATTTTGACCACATTATGGTCGGGAAAGTCTTCAACAACCAAGAAGCAACTCAAGACACCTTCGAAAAAATTAATTAGTTCTGGGATCTCAAAATTCTGTGCTAATAGAAATAAATTGAACCTATTTCAAGCGCCAATTTTGCTTCTTTTCTTATTAAAGACTTTCATTCTAATCTGAGATTTAATGCTTTCAAATTGATGTTGGTAAAACGCAATCATTTTTGCACCAACCTAGTACTTACAGGAATCAGACGAAAAAAATAAAACAAAAACAAAAACAGTGATGATTGGCAATGATATTTGAAATGTACGTAAGGGATTAGAGTACAGTATTGTAAAAAGAAACTGAAAATACAATCGTAGTTACCTCTACTAGGGGCTGGTAGCCCCCTTTGATATTGTAGTCCATGCCAAGTGGTGTCCCTGACCCCCTCTATTCTAGCCCCATTCTAAAAGCAGAGTGAAATAGAATGGAAGGGACGTTCAAGGGACAAATAAGTGAATCAAAGATCTCCTGGAGCGTTCAGTGATGATGTCGCTTCCTTGATAATCGACTAAAACCATTTACTCGGATCTCTGTACGTGAAACTGTTGCCCTGAAGCTGACATCCGAAGATGAGGAAATTTTACTTTGATTCCCGATTTAAATCGTGAGCTGTTTGTCCTCGCTCAGGAGGAGGGATCAAGAGTTGAGCAGTGTTGAACTGATTTCGCCTGAAACTATTATTATGGAAGAGATTTCAACGTGAAATGCTGACACGCACAGTTGTAAATTGAACAGGAAAAGGAAGTGAAATTTCGTTGCATAAACAGGAAGAAAGATGACAACCTGTCAGGAGATAGCAAGATTGTATGGATAGTAGTGAGGCAACGATCAACCACCTACACATCACGGTTTAAACAACCAACCAGTTTCTAAATCTTACAATAGATTTATATCCCTCAAGAATTCGAGTGGTGTAGGGCAGCACTTCCTTGAATCGTGAATTATTCGCCCAAGGCAGAATGGAATTACACGGAAGCTATGTACTGCACACCGTACAGACACACATGATCAGCAGTACACGCAAAAAATTACTCTGTACACTGGTGTTTTGTAGGGCATGAAGTCCATGCTTCATTTAACGGAACAGTATATTAACACCTTGATTCACTCCTTTTTTAGGCAACAAGCGTCCCGTTGTTAGTGAATCAAGCAGAGCATGGTGGATGCTCATTTGGTAATTCTTTCCCTAGCCTTTGTTCCTTTGTTCACTGAATTCCATTCAAGCACGGTTTCTGGTTTTAATAATCTTCAGTTTATGTATACGCCTATTTCCAATGAAATGGAGTTTTTATTAGCTTATGTGTTCAATTCATCCTTGTCTTTAAAATTGCAGATTTCGCCAACATTACGATTTCTAATAAAACATAAAAATATTGCAGATATACCTAAAAAATGTTTCAGTTTTTTAACTAAATGTAAATGAGAAAATCTTAGTGAGAAAATACGGCCCCTTACAGCAAACTCTTCACCTGGAACATATCTCGTATACTAAAACGGACTTCCTCGTATTTTGAAGATGAGCAAAGATTGAATGAAATAAAAAAGACGAATCACTTGATTAACTCAAATATTCATATTTTTATAGTTACAAAAGGCATCATCAGTAGAGTGGCTTATAAAATCTTATTGATTTTTGAATGATGATGGAGCAGGGAATGAGACGTGTTTTTCCCTGAACTTATGGTTTTTCTAATTTCGAAATGATATTTCCCGAATTCAGTGAAATGGAATCTTTTAGGGGCAACAAAGGAAGTTCAACAGACGCAATGAATTCTACGTAAGATCCTACAAGAGAAACAAACAAGCAAAAATGAAAACAACGTGAGGAAACGTAGTCAATGTTGAATGAGATTTGGGAATTGAGACCCTTTGGGCATTGAGACCCTTTGGGCATTGAGACCCTAGGATAGATGACAGTGAATTCGTTTGAGAAGAACTGGTGTGCGATGACATTATTTCGAGATGGAACCTTAGCATATCGCATGGAGAGATCACAAGACAGCACAACATATGAGAAAATAACCAAAGTCATATAAATATTTCGTAGAATATCATAGAACACATTACAAAATCCCAATAGTTCGTCACAGAGTTAGAATGTCACACAACCGCTGGATATCACAACTCACGTTGTAGATCCCTAGTTAACACGTGTTTGTGTCGCTAATCCTCATTTCATTATATATATATATATACATATATATATATATATATATATATATATATATATATATATATGGGATTTATTTCATTAATCAATAAATCTATCAATAAATGAGTCAATCATTCTTTCGATTTATGACAAATTCATATCTATGTCTATCAATTGACGTGTCTATCTGATTATTTAATTGTTCAACGACTAGAACTTCTTCCTGATTTTCAGTTTGACCTAGCGACATTATTCATGAGGACATATCCAGATCTCTGATGTCTAGTAAATGATTTTCATGAATGACATTTTAGAAAACGAGATTATGTTCATCACTTCCGGCTATTTCCCATAGTTTACTTAGGAAGAAAGCAATCATGTGTTCATAGTTGAAGCAAAATGTTCTGTTTGCTTACGCTGCCAGCAAATATAACATATCCATCTATATCCATCTCTTCCTATCTATATTCATTATTCATTAATTCTTGACCAGCGACAATCGATTTTACTATAACATCTAATGGCTAACATACAGATTGCCTACCGAATTTTATATTTCCTCAAATCATCAGCAATATCCATTGTGGTGATTTAAATAACAACGTGAAAGAGCAGAATTAGGAAGTATCGGTGAAGTCAGTGAAAAGACATAAGTAGACTGATTCAAACGTAGCCGGTGCTAAATTAAAACAGTCGTTATATCTTCATATTTCCCAAGATTCCAGAAGTAGTTCTTCGTTAGAACAAATTTTTTTTTTAAATTTACTAAAGTTTCTTTAAAAAAAAAAAAGGTTCATAATTCTGAAATATTTTGTATCAGAAATAACTTGATATAAACACATTTTCTGTCCAGTAATACGTCTTTTGTGAATGAGACACTCTTTAAGGATGAGTTCAGTTGAATCTTGGCTTACTCTGCATTCGAAAACCTGTTTTGAGGCGACACTAGCATCTATGGCAGTGATTGCTGTCACTGACAATCTGACTGTCAAATCGACGTAGCAAACGTCTCACACCATCTCCACGAAGCATTTCAATCAATATGATATCGCTCAAATGATATTCTATTATTACATCATCAAAAGGTGAAATTCAATTAAATTTGTCAGACATCAAACACACGTCAGTTGCTTGAATGTATTCCAATTTTGCTACGTTATTAGAGTTATATGAAGGTGCTTTCAGACGAAAAAACTTAAAGGATAGAGGGTTTGAAAGGAATTAGCTTTTGAAGGCATCAATGATCGATCTGAGGCATATATTGTCTGACTTTCTGACTTGTTATCCTGCCAGATATTGTACGACCTCATACACAAAGCAGGTCCATAAGAAGTACTATATCGTTTTGCTGTCAAAGATATAAGGATTGTTGCGTTCAGAAAAGACACTGTGATATGAAAATTACGCTTAGAGTCTGTGCGAAGGTTCCATGCACCCCAGGTGACATCTTAAACTTGCTCACCAGGTTGTACTGTAACGACCATTTGTCCAGTTTGCATCCTAGAGCTTTTGCTCTCCACACGGCTGCCTTGTTCTGCAAATGATTCTCAGTTACTTGACTTTTGATCATTGCTCAACTTTTAATCATTTTGCAGTATTTATAAGATGACCACCCTTATAATACCAGCCTTATGATACCAGCCTTATAATACCAACCTTATAATACCACTCTTATAATACCACCCTTTTAATACCAACTTTATTTTGCGTATAAAGTTTAATGGTACACACAATAAGAATGAGGGTGGGTCAGCAATCCCGTAGAATAAAACATCTTTATTTGCTTAGTGCATCAAGTTTGATGTCTGTGATTGATATTCACTATTAAAAAATGAAGGAAATTATCCTGAAAAATAAATACTTTTGTTCATAATAAATTATTTTCTTATCGTTTTGCTACAGACTAATTGATGCTCTTATATTCATATATGGCGCAGCTGCAAATGAAGATTTTTCTGCGATCTGAAATGGGAGCATCCCGATAAGAACCTTTCAGGGGCAGAAATGGCATGAAGCGTTGAAGTAATTATCATTGGTTTGTACGGAGAGAATTACTTACAAGCTTAGTGACTTGTAGTAAAAAACAGATGAAGTCGAGTTCTATCATCATAACGGCTCACCAAAAAAACAAACACTGCCCGCTGTTTTCACTTTTCATATTTTTTAGCAAAAGCAAATAAATGGCATAAAAAGTAATATATATATATATATATATATATATATATATATATATATATATATATATGAATTGATAAACAAGATGACAATACTATATCAATGGTATGAGTATATATTAGGTACAATTGACAATGAATTATTCAAACCAACAATTGAGAAAGAAAAAGTTATACTATGTAATGTTTGCGTCGTTTTCCATAAAAGTAAAGGACTTGATGATATGAAATTGCGTAAAATCTTTAATCACAAAAAAATCTTATAATCTTTACCAAATGAATGAAGAAAACAAGAGCATAAACCATTAATAATGCGTAGATTAAGACCAACTATAAGAAATTAAAGGCTTGACTATAAACAATCAAAAGAAACTCTCACGACAAATAAAGTAAGCGAAATCAAAATTACAAAATGTGAGTGCCCGGTCTTGCAATTATGTGATAAATCTTGTCCACATATTGACAGATAAACTACAGAATGTAAAAAAGTTCAGAAAACTCATCACAAAAGGTCCAAATCGAAGCTAACCAAAGTTTTTGAATCATAGTAAATATTTACTTGTGATCAAAGGAGCATTAGATATTTTAATTTTTTGTGTCAAATAAATATTGAATGACAAAATTAGCGTTCGACACTTTGGGAAAAAGCACTTTGATTTGTATACGAAATGGAATTCTTTAAACATCCTGAAAAAAGAGTCCAAAGCTAAAATTCTTAAGTATCAGCAGATTTCAAAGAACTTCAAAATAAATTTGTCATAGTCATGATTGATGAAGTGTCCAATAATATAACATTTAAAAGTAAAAAAAAGAAAATAGAATATTAGCATATTGTACGAGATAGGTTTAATAAGAATTCCATCATCCACGCATAAAGTATCTATGTGTGAACCAGACGGTGTGATATTCAATAAAATAGTATTATGTGAAAAGATAGGACTTAAGATAGATGAAAAAATATAAAACTTACCAATCATGTATTGGATTCCTAAAATGCATAAAAATCCAATTGGTGCCCCCTTTATTGTAGCCTTTACAGTTTATAGTACTGAACCTCTTAGCAAAGCAGTTCTAAGGTTATTAATCTAACATACAAATAAATACGGCAATCATGTCAAAAAAGTAAATTCTATAATAATTTGAATCTCTTTTGGGTAGTGAATAATTCCATACCCGTTGAAGAAAAATCAGATATTGTAAATACCCGTAGAGGGGCTAAATCAATTTTGACCTGTAATTTCAGTACTCTTACACAAAAATTCTTCATGAAAATCTAATTGAAGAATCAAATAAAATAATAGACTCGGCATTTACAGGAGGAAATAGTAAATATATTGGGTTTACAAACTCTAAAACCTTCTGGTAAAAAACGAAAAAGGGCAAGACTTACTTGATGTTTATTGTTGGTCATCTTATTGGGGAATGTTACTTTGAGATAGGAAATAGAATCATCAGATCATTGGAGTCCCAACTGGAAATGATCCTGCCCCCTACTGGGCAAATTTGTTTTTACAGAGACACGAACATTTTTTATTTCTAATTGAAACTAGTATAAATTGAGCTCATTCATTTTCAAGCTGTAACTGTTTTATTGATGACATATGTTCTCTTATTGATGGAGGAGAAATTGAAAAATTGTATTGTAATATATACCCTGAGGACCTTAAATCAAAATGATAACATTACAGAATGCAAGCAACGATCCTAGATATGGACATAAAAATCGAGGATAGAATGTTTATGCACAAATTGTTTGATAAACAAGACAGTTTCCCGTCCCATATAGTGAGAATGCCTTTTGAAACAAGTAGTATTCCAACGTATATATTTTACAGAGCAAAATCAGAATATTTGAAAATCACTAGAGCAACTCTAAGATTTATTGATTTCATTACGAAAATTGTTTCTTCAATTGAAAGAATGGTTAATCAAGGCGGTGAAATAAGTCAGATTTTGTACACAATTTACTTGAGTCATGATTAGACGTCCTGATCCCTCTGAAATTTATCAGCTTGCCCATGATGAAACGATAACAAAAATTGAAGATTATGTTAACAGAAGCGTGAAAATAGAGTAAATGGATTGTGAATATTACAGTAAATCAATTTTTGTCAATGTTAAGGGAATCAAATAGCCAAAAGAGATGGATCCAGTCTTTGTCAGTGTGAAAGATCATTGTATTGAATAGAACCAGAGAAATGGGAAAACATTTGGTTCTGGTCCATTTGTCTGACTGATTAGTAGTCGGGCAGTGTGGGAGATCGAACGAGTGGGTGAGAAGTGTATGTATCTGTGATGAGGGTGACGGTCCCTTTTACGTATACCATATCCGAAACAGCCCCAAACTTTCGGTAGATCGACAATGCCTTAACATTCTGCCCTTAACACGCAGATATGCACAAAATAGTAATTGGAAAGAATGCAATGGGACCATCCATTAAATTCATACAAGAAAAAAAGTCCAACGTACTCTACCTTCCCTAGACACCCAACTACACAGAACCAACGATACAATAAAACCCAGCATCTTCCGTGAAAACACCAACGAGAACAACTACAATACATTTTTACTTCCAATACACTCCAAAAATTAATTCAAGATTAATCAAAGGCTTTCATCTGGAAGCCCTCAGAATATGTAGCCCCAAATACATTGACGACGAAAAAGAATATATCAGACAATCCCTCCGTTAACTCCAGTACCAACGACATTTCATACACCGTGCAAGGGGGAAGACATATAAAATCTACAAAACTAACACCAAACAAGACAACCCCCCCTAATTGCATCATACTATCCACCCACATAACCATCATCTACCCAAGATCCAACCTGAGCTACATGGAAATGCGAATCGCAACAACAACAATGAAAGATTTAGGAGACAAGCCACCATTAAAAACCCACTACCCAAAGCTGGCGTTTACGCAATTTTGTGCAAAGACAGTGACAACATCTACGTCGGAGAGACATCGAGATCTTTCAAGAAAAGATGACAAGACAAACGCCCTGATCTAACATACAAACACACAAAACCACAACTTCATTCATGACTCTACGACACACACATGCATTGAAACTGCTTTTATATCCCAATGCAATACAATAACATTGAGTTGCGGTCACTTTCAAATTGCTAACCCTCCAAATACATTAATTTTCAAATAGAATTACATAGATACAATTCAACTCTTACAAGGAATTTGCTAACAGCCAACAGTCCATTTGAGAAATAGTAGAAGCAGCAAGCCCTTTAAGAAAAGAAAAATAAGTCCAACCCTCTATAAAAAAAAGATCAAATTAAAAACAACACCTTACTTCAACCATGCCCCTTATACCCAGCACCTATCTACCAAATGCTTGACATCACCTCTCTATTCTATTATAAAATATTTGAGAAAAACTCTCTTGAGAACTGGTCATTGTAGGTCCTGTCCTCTCCTCTTGCTGTCATTCTTATCGGAGATAAGCCAACCAACCACAGAGACAGAAAAAAAACACCCTTTGACCCTGTCTCTCACTGTCCCATTTCATTTCGAACCGAACATTACTTTAAGCTACACAAATACAAACACCTCCCATCCCGCTCTTATCAAACAACCAAGCAACACAGATACATCTCCATTTCTCTCCTCAGCATCAAACATGTAAGCAGCAAATTATTTTTGCAAACCACTGCAATATTTTCTCGAAAAGATGGCTGGCTCCCGTCGAAACGCATCGAAAAATATCAACAGAATGATAATTTATTGAGGTGTAATACTTTCTCTTGAGTTTTCCTCTTGACCTTCCAATTGTCATTTTTATCATCATACCTATGTATACGTGTTTGTGTGTATGTGTGTGTGTGTGTGTGTGTGTGTGTGTGAGTGTGTGCAGTTGTGTATGTCTATGTGTGGCACGAGTGTTATGAATTACAAGTGTTATGAAAATTAAATTTTCTACGCAAGTCGAGGCATTCCTCAAGTGTGTGTTGCATTCGTAAGTATCGGTTTGCGAATGCAGTTTACAAACAATATTTTAAAAGTGCCAGTTAGTAAAGGCCTATTTACTAGATGCCAGTTATTTGATAACTAATAGCTTTGCAGATAAGGATTTACCTTACCTTTAATGATGATTTTTTTTAGAATCTCTCACTTCATTTGATTCGAATGAATTCATTGACGAAACTTACCTGCAAAAAAGCAAATCATGCATAATTAGTTGTACATCTCACATTACAATAGACTGCTTTAGGAAAGTCAGAAAAGAATATAGACTTCTATGAAGTAAATTGTCAGTTATCATTATTATTATTATTATTATTATTATTATTATTATTATTATTATTATTATTATCATTATTATTGTTGTTTTTGTTGTTTATGACAAATGGTCGATAGAGCCTTGTTTGTAAATATTCAAAAGAAATAGAAAAAGAAGTTTTGGATTTTTTGTAATAATGAATATGATCAAACAAAACTGAACATTTTCGATATATTATAGACCTTTTCTAGTCAAAATTCAAAGGTGAAACAAATTTGAAAACATTAACGTTGCATTATGTAGAGAAAATAAAATAAAAAAGGGAGTAAACTTCTAACATCAAAGTTCCAATAACATGGTATTTTTTTTTTTAGAATGATTTTCAAAAAGTTGTAAAGGTGAAAAGTGTGAGGGAAAACGAAATATAACTTGAAAGTCACAAAACAATGTTATGGAAAACGTGGTGTATTTTTGAAAGTCTTTGGTGATCAGTTACCCGAGAGTTCATGGAGGAAATGGAGCAGTTTGTTGGAATTGTTATTTATGTCATCTGGTTCATGAGTTTTTAAAATTATTTTTTTATTATTAATTATTAGTTGGCTGATATTATTAGTTTTTAAAATTCTCATCTTTATTATCATTGTTTTCAAAATTTTTATTTTCATTATTATCATTGTTTTTGAATTCCTATTTTTGTTATGATTATTACTCTATTATTATCATTTTTTCTTTAATGTCTTTTTTTCTTTAATATCACTATGATATCTGGCCTGTTCATGTTTAAAATTTCATCAATATGTAGAGTGAAGTCCCATAATATGGTCACATTTTTTGCCTCTGTGACTGGTCCAGGCCCGTGTTTGTATCAGTTTTTAACACATGGGGCGTTATGATATTTGTGTATATTATCATTATTATTATTTGCATTCTCACACCAGTTGCCTGATGGTAACTGCTGGAGTTTGAGTGACAGCAAGTCTCCTCAAGTCTCCAGTCCTCCTCTCCTAGTATTCATAGGTCGCAGTAATACTGCGATTTACAGTTTCACACCGGTTACCCGGTGGTCATTACTGAAGGCTGAGTGATAATGTGTCCTCAGGTCATCAACCAAAATTATTATTATTATTATTATTATTATTATTATTATTATTACATCTGTTGCCTGGTGGTCATCGTCGGGGACTGAGCGACAGCAAGTCTTCTGAAGTCCCCAGCTCTCTTCTTCATACTCTCACAGTCCACAGCAGTGCTGTAAATTACGGTTTCACACCAGTTGCCTGATGGTTATCAATGAAGGTTGAGTGACAATAAGTCTCCTAAGATCTTCAGCCCTCCTCTCATATATTCCTCGTCTGTCATGGCAGCACTGTGATTTGTGCTGGATTCACCTTAGGCAATCGCTACCAGATGGGAGTCGTAGGGTTTCATATTTCCAATGCTCTCCAGAGTATACATGTGGTCCCCAGTAGTGCTGTGATCTGTATAGTATCCTTCCTTTAGATTATCGCTCATTTTTGACTTCTCTGTTGTTCGCTGCATTGCTTTGGGTATTCTGCATGATATCTTCACTGCTTAAATGCACATACTTTTTTCATTTTTTTTTTATTCTGACAAGTCCCTGCTCGCTTTCCTTCCTTTTCACTTACAATTTATCTTTGTCATCTCAAGGAGTGTAGAGCCTTGTGCTTCGTCATGAGTTTCCTCGTTCACCGGTCAATTGATTGAAGTTCATCCTTTGTCCATCCAAGAAATGAACTTGTATATCTTCTTCCAATATTGCCCATGTCCTTTAATTAGATTTCTGCTATTTAGTTTAGTCTTCAGTATCTTTCAAGATATTCCTTTTTGTTCTCATTCATTTGTTCCTGTTTCATCTTGAACCCTGGGTATTTATATTGGTCCTTCGTGGTCAGTGCTATGTATTTTTGTTTTATTTTTTGTCTGGTCATTCGATTCCTTTTGTCACTGGAAGCCTAACCCTGTCCATTAACGTGCATTTGTCAATTCCGAACTATTTCCCAATGTAATCGCTGTATTCATTAACTTTGCCAGACAACCTTTCGTGTCCTTCCTTGTCCTTTGCAAATGATTTTATGTCGTCCATGTACATAAGATGGTTATTTTTAAGTTTTCACCCTAGCAATGGCTGGTGGCCTTCACTAGATTTTTTTTCGTTTTGTTTTCATGATTTGCCATTAATTTTGATCCGGCTTTACAGGATACGAACTGAAGTATTAAAGAAAGGAAAATTTGTGTTATAATAGTAATATTAATGTGATATTTATAGCAATATGGTCGTTTCTGCTGTGACTGAAAAGGTTATTCATTTCCCAGTGGTTGGTGTTGATGCTAGTTCTTTTTTTAACAAGTTTTTATTTTAAATGTTGATTTTTCTAGTTAGACAAGATCTGGATGCATTATAAGTTTGAAAGTGAGATTCATTAATATAATATGCACCAGAATCATAATACAGAATGTTCAGGTGGAAACAAGAGGCATTGTAACTAAAAATAACGAGAATATCTCGAGTGAAATTTTGTGGAACTTCGAATCCAATTCTTTGACTCTACCAATCCATACAAAATAAATTAAACAAATAATTGAATCGACAAAACTGTAAAGAAAAGGACAATGACAAAAGACACGGAAAGAGGAGCGAAATAAAATTTTAACTGTCAGTGTGAAAAATTACTGAGTCAGAGAGAAAGTCTAAAAGCAGAAAAAAAAAAGCTGGCATGTCTCAAGATGGAATTTGCTCGCGGCGATAATATCCATGAATTCGAAAATCCTCGAGGCTATTGAAAATCATTGAAAGGAAAATTGGGCTGATAAGAATTAGAAGAAGCTAAAGAAAAATGAAACTCGACCGCTTAATACGGCAGGAAAATCGAGATGCAATATCGAAGATCGAATAAAAAGAAAAATACAATAATTATCACAATAGATATTATGATAATAGAAATGGTAATAAGAAAAGCGTAATCATAAAAGCTCTCTTCATTATTATGGGAATTCTGTTGCGAATTCTCTCAAACATGATTATAACAGTGCCAAACCCCATCAGGAATTGATTTACGCAACCAGGAAATCATCAGATCGCACAACGTGAAAGAAAAATGCCGAGGTGTTTAAGAAGCAGATGCAATCAAAGAGAGTAAGATGGAGAGGGAAGTAGGCAAAGAATATTTGGAAGAACAAGTAAGAAGACCAAAAACCAATAACCACGGCAATAGAAAAAAACTATAATAAATAAGACTTGCAATTTCAGTCAATAATTGCAGTAAACAGCGTCAAAATTTGAAGCCAAGTAAAGAAAATCTATCGGAGAATAAATATGGTTGGAACAGATTCCATTTAAGACACCATTGGCGTTTTTTCTACTGGAAATCATCTAAAATAGAGTAAAGAAATATATATAGAAGCATTTAGATTCTGGGGGCGCTAGAGATTATTTCCATAGGAGAACATTCTCCACAACCTAAATGTAATCAATAAACGTTTAAGGTCCTTAAAGGTCAAAAAAGCATTTTTCCTCCAAAATTCACCAAAGCCTTTTTAGAAGGGTCATAAGGGAGAACTGACGGTAATTTTTAAGTCCGTAGACAAAACTGTTTGGCCAGGACCACTGTAACACACAAACACGCACTACTATAGCAAAGGATAGAAGCCTTTGCCACCTTTACTGGCTATAGTTGTTCAATGGAGGGAACTGGGGTAGGAAAATATCATAACAAAAGCAACTGGAAAGCTCTCAGAGAAAGCGTACCTCTTCAGGAAAACTGACTGAACAAGACTGGCTACTGCAGGTCAAACGGGAGATCAAACTTCACCCCTGCTTCAATCTCGACTGAAAATGATGGCTGCAATATTCCGTATTATATATATATATATATATATATATATATATATATATATATATATATATATAATGTGTACTGTAGAGAGTGACACAGACTCGGGAGTGAAGAGTTTGGTGGTAAGGTTTATTAATCCTTATAAGTAAATAGTCCATACATATTTTGGGATTCTTCTCATCATCAGTGGTGTGTGCTGTGTGATTGTGTATTAAAATGTACCATGTGGAACCAGAGTCCACTGCCAGGAGCTATGCATTGTGGGTGAGTTTTGTTGTCAGGGCTGCTTGAGGCCTCCTGCTGAATGGAAGAATGTCCATATATATATAATAAATACATTCTTTGTTATATGAGACTTGTCAGTTCAGCTCAGTTGATAAAAGAGCTGACTAGCAATCGCTCACTCTTGATTTAAAAAATCACAGAGAAGAAATGTTCATTTCATTCATCGATTTAGTTTAACAAGTGATGGAGAATGGAGCGTTTACTCACTCCCAATGGACGAGTGTTCCCTATTCTTGTCCTTGTTCTTGTTCTTCTTAGTTATTACAGTGGAAAACAGAAAAATTCCGACTTGGATGGGATTTTAACAAGATAATCTCAAGAACAGCAACGTAAAAAGGGGGTTACTATGTTTTGATTCACCATATTTCTGATTATTTTGCTTCTATGCCCTACGAGCCATCTTTTAAGCTGAAAAAATTGCGTTCAAAATGAGACGAACGTTTTTTTTGATGGTGAAACTCGAACAACTTGCATTATTATTTTAATGCACATTACAATTAATCTTCTATGTATACGTCATGTTATTTGAATGTAATCCCTGATTTTGTTTATATTAAGACTCTGGTAAGAATTGCTTGTCAATTTTTTTTTAACCAAGATTCACCAGCAATCTTTTCCTCCAAGTTTAGGGTACTGATTAGTTTTGTTTTGAAGCCTTCATACTTGGCTTTTTATTCAAATATACACAACAATGTTCCTAGAATAATACAGCACGAATAAGCAAAATATGGAGACTTTTGTTTTTTATCTATAGAAAAAAAAATCTTACCTTAAGCATTGTAGGCTTGAAAGTAAGATTCATTCGTGAAATATGCATTGGAAACATAATGCAGAGTGTGCAAGCGTAAAAAAAACAACTTGGCATTGTAGCTCTAGAAATAAAGATATTATCTCGAGCGAAATTTCTTGAATCATTGAATCCGATTTTCGCTATTTTTTTAGAAAAATTTACTCTTACTTATATCTCTTCCAACTATGGCGGCAGAGATAAACTCTGATGAAAGAGAAAATATATTCTGAACATTTAGAGAACAAAATTATTGGATCTGAGAGAAAGTCTGATAGCAAAAGAGAGGTTGGAATGTTTCAAGATAGAATTTGCTTGCAGTAATAATTTCCATAATTTGGAAAAACAAGAGGCAATTGAAAATTCTTGGAGAGAAAACTTAAGCAAATAGAAATCAGAAAAAGTTAAAGAAAAATCAAGCCTTATTTATCACTCAATAGGAAACGCCTAGAGACTAACGTATTTTGGCAGCATAGAATTTGGAAAAAACAGGTGATCAATGAAAAGGTTACTTCTCATTCATTTTGCATGATCACTAAGATGCTAGAATCGTCATCAAACACACAGGAACAAGCGTCCAAATTAAATAGAATCCCGACTGAAAAAAATTTCTCTTTTTGGGATGAAATCCCCCACCCTCAAAAAACAGAAATAAATAATTTTTCAAAGCGTATGGAGTAAATTTTCCAGTTCTCTAGCTCAACTGATGTGACCCGTGTGTGAAATGTGTACATACATGGCTGACCAGAAAATCACAAAACATAATGTATACATAGAAGATTAATTGTAATGTACATAAATATAATAATGCGAGTTGTTTGAGCTTCACAATAAAAAAAAATGTTCGTCAAATTTTGAACACGATTTTCTCAGCTAAAAGAATGGCTTGTTAGGCATTTATCATGCGTGACCACTCATGCGTATCAACTTATTCGTACCTGTTTGTCCACACATCATCTCCAGAATCTCTCAATCGAATTTTACGAAAGAGTAGACCGTACGCTAAAGTAGGATTTCTGGGTGATTTGGGATTTTTTTTTTTCCTTTTTGGAATGGAAGATTTTTTTTACATATCCATGAATTCATTCCTGATTGCTCACAATATCTCTGGAATCTCTCATTGAATTTTGAGCCAGATCGACAAAGCAGTTTAAAAACTGATGAAATTTATTTCGACAGTTCTAGTGATATTAATGACTGACAGTTTCTGAAAAGAAAAAGAAAAAAAAAAAGAAAACCAAAAACGATTCCCTGCACAACTTTCGTCTTCTCCAGATTTCAGAAAAGCAGAGTTTCATGAACCTGTTCGATCTGTATGCATAAGTAGTATGGATTTGTAGACCCGAGAGAAATAAACTAATATTATTACTTACGCAAACGTCGGCTTTGTATAAAATTCTAACAACTCATACGACATGAAAAATGTATCGTTTTATGAGGGAAGTATAGACAAGAGCACGAATGTCTGGGATTTTTTTTAACTATCTGCAGGCGTGCAGCTTCAATTATGTGGAGTATTTTAAGATTTATAACCATTTTCCTGATGAGGAATTCTCTTTGGGGATTTGAGTTCGATAATGAAAGAAATTCACAAGAGAGAAATCGCAAGAACCAATAATATTTAGTGCGTGTTTTGAACACGGAATAATCTCCAAACAATTAAAGAAGACTTTTATAAGCGCCCAAAGACTTAATGCATTCGCGTGTTGAGATGTTTGTGTGGGTGCTGAACGGCAACTGGGCTACATTAGATAAGATTGCTTCCTTTGATAATTAAACGCTGAAAATCCAGTGGATGGGTTTTTCTGCGTATACATATACATATATATATATATATATATATATATATATATATATATATATATATATATATACATATATATATATATATATATATATATATATACATATATATATATATATATATATATATACATATATATATATATATATATATATATACATATATATATATATATAGAAATGCACACACACATATATGTATATATATATATAAATATACATATATATATATGTATATTTGTATATATGTGTGTGTGTGTATATTTATATATATACAATATATATATATATATATATATATATACACACACACACATATGCGTGTGTGTGTATGCGTGTGTGTGTGTGTATACATGTGTGCGTTTTACGCCGTATGAGAGAAATTGCCCAAAAGGCAGAATTTACTTATCTCTTTGTAAAAGAAAAAAAAGTTAGAATTCATATCTATTATATAAAATATTGATAGTAATAGTTGATTTACATCTTCGTCTTGATAAAATGCACATTTGATCAAGCGGAATCTACGAATTAATTCATTTTTGTAAAAGAAAAAGTTAACCCGTACATATAAACTTGATTAAATAATTATTTTATGTACTTGTTTTGGTTATAGGAATTTTTTAATCAAATCAAAACTTCTTATTCATTTATTAAAAAAAACGGTTGAAATTTCTCCGATTAGATATTTTCACCGATGTGGCTCTGGATGCATATGTTTATATTGAACAGAAATCAGGGTCCATTTTTGCATTATAGTCGTATCATAAATAGAAAACCCCTTTCAAACCGTTTAAAATGCCTGTTTTGTCGAAACTATCTAATTAGAGTTTGATTAAGTCTTTTTTCACTTTTTGATCCCCCCCCCCCAGAGTGGGCTCCCTCCATTTCGCACTCTGAAAAAGTTGGTATAAGCATATAAGATAACGAGATATATGTATTTGGCTGGATAGTAAGTTACACTCGGGCATCATAGTAACACTTTAAAATATTTGTCTCAAAACCTTTTGTTTCAAAACCCCCACTCGTGGAGCTGCATTAAGTATATATGCCAAAGTTGGTTGGACTGCTCCCACGTTAGGGTACTTTTTAAAACGTGAACCACAAACACAAAAAACACCTCTAACTTATATTTTCAAGATCATCAGTAAGACCGAAGAAAAATCTACACCGTATATTCGTCATTGAGATTCGAAAGGTGAACTCATCAATTTAAGATTTCACATTGAAAATGATTGAATGAATAAATTAAAGTAAATTGAAACAGCTCTGGTCAGTCATCCAATACAAACCATCACATGACCGACATATTTTGGCTGCATACTGTGCCGGGGGTGATCAAGTAAAACAATTGGAAAAAGAACTGATCAAGGAATAAGTTACTTCTCTCAGCTTATAATAGAAAATTCCAAAAGTGAATGATCGATCGATAAATGCATCTGTTCTCAACACGTTTGTTGTACATGATATTTGTTTTAATTGAGTTCATGCCTTCGCCATTCTATTTGTCTGGCTTTACTTAAAGATCATGAAAATTCTCAGAAAAAAAAGACGATGTCAGCAAATTTGAGGTTACGTCTCTCCTGATTCCTTTGATTTCTTGGTCTAGCTTTCAGGAAATCACTTCTGAGCGGGATGCAAATAGTTTGGGTGAGCTGGTATCCCTTTGCCTCGCCCCTTTCTCTCGCAGAAACGGTTCAGAGTCTTGATGTAGCCTGATAAGGGAATTGCAGTGTTGGTTGACATATTGCAATACTCTGACATGTATGGGGTCTGCGTCTTGCTATATGATTACGCGAGGACAAAGACACAACAATCTGAATCGGAAACCATCATATCTTCCCTAGATGATAAACTCCCATGAAATCCTTAAAAGAAGATGAAATCAAACGAATAACTATTGAAGATTGACCAGCTTCCAATAGAGCTTAATTATTGCGGAGCCAATGCTTTCTGATCTAGTTCGTCAAACTATCTTTGCAGACCACAATTTCGCAGTTATGGTGTCCAGCAGTTATCTAACTATCTTGCAACATGACCAGCCCATTGCTATTTGAGTGTTTCTGTAATATACTGTGCTGTATTGTAATAGTGATGATGACCATAACTCTCTTCTGTGCAAGTTGCATATTTCTCAGTTTGAGGGGCGATTGTCTTAATAAAACTCCGAAGGCTCAAGTATAGGAGCTCGACAATCTTCTTGATCGTGGTCAAAATAATTTGAATTTGAGTTTAATTCTATTCGTAGAATTGCCGATCTGGGAGATGTAATAAAAAACAAAAGAAAGAAAGATGAGAGAAAGAATAGAATAGAATTTAAATGAGTCATCAAAGAAATCCATCGATTGTTTCTCCTTATCTGAATGATGTATATTAACAGACTAGGTAGCTGCATAGTAATGATCTGAGAAGAAAGGAATATAGCTATGTGGCTTATCTGAGCAATATCTGTGGATGAGGTCTTCTTGACAAAAGTGGTGAAGGCATTGTCACTGAAAGAGAGGCTGCCAGTTACAGGGGATGCAAGTTCAAATGAGATGGGAAAATGATCATTTTCCATCGACGTAGTTTATTAACAGCCACAGAATAATGACCTGAGATTTGTGATTGAAGACACCATATATAAGTTGGAAAACAGAACAGTCAGAAATAATTACGAATAATCCTTTGTCTTTATCAATTTGAATTATTTATTTATTAATTTATAACGCTTCTATGGGCTTTAGTATCATCTTCAAAATAATTACAAATTCCATAAAACATAGTCAATGTACATAAATAAAAACAAATATCTACAATTAACGCAATCCACGGATCACACTTGAAAAATATCATCAGGCAGATTCAAAAAAGCGTCCTTGTGAGCTTATGTTCCTGTGGAAAGAGTGAATAAAAAACTGTGTATAATTGAGGGTATTGCATGTAATATACACATTTATCATTTTTATTTAAGGTGTGTTAATCACGTACTTATATGAATAATTGTTTATTATCACGGCTTCATGGGTATCGCCAACATGATATTCACGCATCAACTTCAAAACAAATACAAATCCATGAAGAACGTAGAAAAAGTACTTGAATACAAACATCTACATTTTAACACAATTCACAGTTAAGATCGATTTTAAGAATATCTTTATAAGCTCATACTCTTTCCATAATTTCTAAAGCAATGTAAATTATTATGAAAACTTTATACACAATTGTTATTTTAACATGACAAGGCAACTTATCCACAAAAAATATTACTCTAATAAAGAAAAATCAAATTGTCAAGTAGATTTTTTCTGAACTTGTTTTGGCAATATATTTCCTATTCAAGGAGAAATATTGAAAAAAAAATACCATAGTTGGACATTAAATCAATCATTTTGAATGTGCCAAGAATTTACATCTTCATTTTCTTCTCTAACAAACTTATAAAACCCAGAGACTTCAAACTTCCGTCATAACTGAGATCTTAATTGGAAATTCATATTTAATTTTTAGAATTTTTTGGTGCAAATAATCTGTCACATTGCGCGATGTTGTTGAGGTGGTGAAACAAAAGATAATTATAATTATGTTGTAATTGTGTTTCAACCTAATCGATTGTGGGACTATTTCATCTTTCTAAGTCTTACTAAATGACAAAGACCTGGGAATCGATGTCAACTCACAGACTGCTCAATATTCCAATGCTATTCTTCGTTGATGGTTTCAGCGACCGGGACAGCCTGACATCATCACAGGATGTGAACTCAGAAAAATTTTGAAATCCAGTGAAACCAACTAACGCCAGAACCAATTTATAACTCAGAAACTGGATGCGTAATTGTACTGGACAAACTTATTCATTTGTTGTAGCACTGCCTGGAGGGTTTCAGAGCCTCGTGAAGGAATCTGTCTCCTCCGTTAGAGAGCCTCGCGAAGGAATCAGTTTCCTCCAAGATTGCCTCGACAGATGCTTACGGTAGCTTGTATTCCCAGACGGTCATATATCTGTGTAATGACCAGGCTCGACGTTGCTTACCTTCGGTGATCATGAGAACAGGTGCGTCCAACCAAATTTGGCAGCAACAACCGGTACATATAAACATGATATCTAATATAGTACAGATCCTAGCTCATTATGAAGGAATACACTCACGAATCAGGCACCTGAAATAAATTGATTTTATATCCTGCGTTTTCCACTACCTATCTTTCTGTATGTCCATATTGCACTAGTTTATTTCATCATCATCGTCGTCGTCGTCATCATCATCATCATCCTTTCAAACGTTAGGCGTTAGTCGTAAGACATATACCCTCCTCAAGAACTACCAGGTTTTCTCTACCATGGGCATCGCGGAGCCAATACTTTTTGGAGTCGCTTAGTTCGTAACACCATTGTATTCTTTACTAGTCACAGTTTTGCTTATGATCCCTGGGGATCCACGTGTTTACTTGATAAAAATCCACTTGAATATGAAAAATTCAAGAAAAAATTTTTTTTTCATTCAAACGCTGTTATTGCATCCAAATTTCCTAGAACCAATATTTACAAATGATAAATACCTTAAAAAAAAACAGTCAAGACATGATAAAAATGTGCTCTAAAGTAGTCATAGAGAAAAAGTAAGTGCTAAAAAAAGTTAGGAAAAAACAACCTGAGAACCCTGCAATTGCTAAATATTTTCCCCAATACACACTATGATCTAAATACTGTCATGAAAACAAGATTATTCGGAAGAGAAAGGGACACACTGTGAGAAAGAACACCTGTAAAAGCATCAATATTATGCCCATAAGGGATTACAAGGTCTGGTTCGTCGCTTAATAGAAACTAATGTTTTTTGGCAAGCATACTGTATTGGGGGTGGTCAATCAAAAATTACAAGGGGGTTGGTCGATAGATAAATTACTTCTCTTGCATTTTGCTTGGCAATGATCACTGAAAGAGTCACAATTAAAAAAAAGCTGTGACAACGTTTGAACCAATTTATCATGAACGTACGTTACGGATTAGACCCTAGCAAAAAACCTATTGAGGGTGGGAATTCGAAAGAAATCAAAAACAAATTCCTCTGGATTCAAAGTGTAAGTGATTAAATTTCCGACCCTTTACTTTCATTGACGCTGCCTATACGTATGATACATATACCTAGCCAGATAGACAGAGAGTTGGGCTAATTTTAAAACTGAAGAAACCTATGTTGACAGTTTTGGACGACGGTTTCTAATATGATAACTGAAAAATTTCGAGAAAGGACTACAAATTTCTTCCAAGCTAGCCAGAGCAATAACACCTCAAGGTCTCCAAGACATCATGATAAAATTACAGAAAAACAACAACGAATAACTAGATGTCACACTGTGAAGCACTGGTTTGCAAAGTAGTTTCACAAACCCTCAAGACTGTAACAAGTTCGATTCCCACCAGGTGACATGTAAAAGCTGAGCTTAAGGGATTCTCACTGTTTGGAAATTATTTAAACGCAGACAATTATTATAGCATGAGTTCCATCATTATTAGTTGTCACGCCTTTCACATAATTCACTGATCCACTATCTTTCAAAAGTTGTCTGCTTTTGAGATGAAATGTGATATTTATCGAGCATTTTGATGTACTCAATAAAACCATTAGAACTGTTAATTGGCCATTGTTTCCAATACATGTGTAATTGTTTACATTTTACTTAAAGTCTCTACTATGGATTCATGGTTACCAAGCTTACACTTATAATTCATTACTATTATAATGAGTTCTGCCTTCACAGTGTGAGCAAAACTTGTTAAGTTGCACTGTAATGACTTGAAGGGGCCTCACCATGAATCAATAGTGAATTTTGCAGGCTATTACAAATGCACGCTCCATTCTTAGTGGGGGGACTTGCACTTCCTGTCCTTACTCAGTTAAGTATTGAGTAAACTCAATGTGGAGCCATAATTATTGATCTAATCTTACAAACCATTACTACAGCAGTAAGATCATTCCTCACTGGATGGCCTGCACTAATGGATTTATACCGTAGAGAAATACGTTTAGGGGTATCTTATCGTTTAGCATTTGTTAGTAATCTAGTTTCACAGACCGTAACTGAAATAGTGAGTCAGAGCCGCAATAAGTGCCCGAAACTTGGGGATTTATCCAGAGAAAAGTAGGTTTAGCTACGATAAAAAATCGTCAAGGTTGATTGTTGTCCCAAATGAAAAAAAAAACTAAAAAAACGAACCAATAGAATGGATAATAGATGAAAACAGACAGTTTTTATTTATTTTGTTTCCGAAAATCAAATAAATAGAACTCTTCCTTTACAATGTTGGAAGGGAAAGGGGGTAATGTTAAAAGAGGGAGCAAAAGCAAAAACAAACAAAAAGGGTTGATGTTAAAAGGGGTTAATGCTAAAATGGGGGGGGAGGTAATATTTTTTGAAAAGACGGGTGAAATATTTGAAATAAAACAAATGAACGTTATTTCAAATCTAATTTTATATCCAATTAGATTTTAGATAATTCATAATCCAATTTTGAATCATTTTAAATATTTTTTCATAATAATGCAGCCGTTTCCAATATATATATATATATATATATATATATATATATATATACATATATTTATGTATGAATGTTATGGCTAAGATTGCAATACATTAATACTAAATCGGAAAATATTTCTCATGTCTCTTTAGGTACATCAGCTCACAAACGAATGTAAACCTTTTTTAGAAAACATTATTCTTTGTTACTTGCTCTGAAAAGGCCAAAAAGAAAAGATATGTTTCAATCAAAATTGAGCTGATTAGAAACAAGCAAAATCCCACTTTCAATTGCAAATCGTGGAAGAAAAAAATTGATAGGTTGAAATATCATCAATGAACTTTTGGAAAGAAAGCAAAATTATAAAAAAAACACACGGTGAACAAACTTTTTGTTGCCTCTTTTGATTACGCAGTGTTTGATTTAATTTGGTTTTTAAAAGTTTTATTTGTGACTCGGTGTTTCCCTCAACGATCTACAGAAAATGTTCATAGAGACTGATTACGCGAAAAAATATGAAAAATATTTTCCTATGTAGTCAGTCTGTGTTATCTTTTAATGTACTGTCATGATTAGAATTATCCTCCATAAACCTTCAGAAAAATGCAATTCTAAGCAAACAACAAGGTATAAACAAAGTTTGCCTTTTAAATTGTGTCTTGTTATTCTCCGCCAGTATTGTCTCAATAGCAACTTATATAAGAGACGCATCTGAAGGGGTCAGTTCACAGAAGAGTTACATTGAGGAATATTGAGAGTGGAGGATATATATTATCTAGCCCCTTTGTGGGAATGTTAACAGGTGTAGGCAGCAAGTAAGTTGATTTAGCTAAAAGTGAGTACCTAAGAAAGCTTGAATTTGCATTGAAAACATAATTCCGGGTTCGATTTGAAAAAAACAAACAATTTTCTAGAAAACCTGTTTCGTGCTCCTGGAGGACCAATGTAAAAGTTTCAAACAGTTATGTCAAGTGCTTCTAAAGTAGGTTTCCATAGACAGATGGAGAGGCAGTCAGACAGACCGACTAGTGGATAAAGATTTGGCAAATTATCCAAAAACGACTGGACGAACTGAACGTGGCTTTCACATGAACTTCAGTGAATGAAAATGTCACGTATAACTGTTAAAACGCAGAGGACAAAGACACAACGATCAGATTGTGAAATTCAGGGCTAGATGAAGGTAGACCTTTACATCCACCAAAACCAATGGATTTCCCTAAAATCCTCAAAAAAAGAGGAAATCAAGTGAAACATCCCAAGAATGTTGACTTTTGCATTCACTTACATTGTGATGAAATATGAACCTCGATATCTTATTTATTTTTCTCTTTTTGGCACAGCCATTCTGTGGTTTTCTTTTTATTGTGAGCCTTTAACTCTGCCTGGAATAACTTCTCAGCAGCATTGAAGAAGGGTTGTTGCTTTGGTTGATGCTTCAGAAGAAAAAAGAGAACACAACCAATGCCTCTTATGGATAGTCATCTATCGGGCTGAAACATGGAATCTTACCAAAAGTTTAGAATCATGCTCCGTGCACAAGAAAAAGATAATTTTCAGCATCACTTAGAGGGATCACAAGACAGCACAGAGCGTCAGAAAAAAGGGGCCAGGGATATAGAAACCATTAAAAAATACTCAGATGGCAATCAGCTGGTCATGTTGTAAGAATGGCAGATAACCAATTGATGTAACGACTCACAACATGGATCCCCAAAGATTATATGAGATAATGTGGCCACCAAAAAATAAGATTGCATGACGAATTAGACAACTTCAGAAAGTATTGGTTTGGCAATACCGTTGACGGAGAGGTCTGGCAAATCTCCGGGAAGATCTATGTCCAGCTATGGACGCTAAAAACTTTCTGGTGTTAGAGATTGTGATGAGCAGTTGAAAGAATCTCAATGAGCGAGTAAGCAGTAGTAATATTAATTCCAATAATTAAAAGAAAGAAGAAAAACATGACTGTTTGAAAAATTGGAAATGTAATATGACATGATAATACAGGAAATTTTCGATGTATTTTATATCTTTGTCAGTCAATTTCAAATTATGAAAAACTTTTAAAACATAAATGGTGCCCTCTCCAGTGAAAACTTTAATAGGATTCGAACGTCCCATATTTTAACAGACGATATGCAATATACTGAAGAGATGTATGATATAATGAAATTTCCAGCATTGTTATATCATATCATATTCTGAAAATCTTAATAAGTCTTCGTTTTCTTTTTTCTTTTAAAATATCAACCAGCAAGGCTTTATCGATCATTTTTCATTGATAGTTTCAACGATGAAAGTAATAATAATTATATGGTTAGAGTTATCCCTGTACTTAGTTTGTGCTTTCAAAAGTCCATAATTTGTATTAAAAAAAAAAGATCTCAGATGATGAAATACAGAGAGAGTGAGAAAAGGGAGGAAGGAGAACAAACGTTTTGAATTGATCAAGACTTTCAAAGAAATAGAAATCTTGTGATAGCGTCCAATACAAAACGGAGATGTCTCAGTTGATGTTGGCGTCGAGTATTATGTTTGTTGATTTTCGTTCTGCAGTCTTTGTGTTTTTTCACTAGTTTTATTTGGTTTCATTGTTTATACGCGAACGTGTGGGTGTTTTTGTTATTGTGTAGCAACCCAATAACACACGCACATATCTATTCGTATTTTTTACTGGGTAAGATTGGCAGAGCATGGGGAAAAATGGAAATAGACGGAATACATATATATATATATATATATGTGTGTGTGTGTATATATACGTATATGTATGAATATATATGTATATATATATATGTGTGTGTGAGTGTGTATATATATATATGTATATATATATATATATATATATATATGTGTGTATATATATATATATATATATATATATGTAATCAGCCATTGGTCTCGTGCTTGGGATAGGCCTTCCCTTTTTTGCCATGACGACCACGATTGCGCTAATCCCTCCCATATGATATCTATCTCATCCCTCTAGCTTGTCTGGTCTTTTTCTACTGTGTTCAATATCCCATATTCACCTATCAGTTAGCCCTTTTCTCTATCTGGTGTTATCCTTCTTGCCAAAAGCACCACACATCTTTTTTCCTGTTGTTTGATTATTTGAAAATCCTCCATTATAGTCTGTTTCCTTACCAATGAAGATCTTACTCGGTCTGTTGGAGTTATCCATAGCATTGCTCTCCCTATCGGTCCTTGTGCAATTTCAAGTTGGTCCTCAGTTCGTGTTACTAGTTTCCATGTTTTGCATCCGTGAGTCATAGCTGGTATTATGTATTGATCGTGTATTTCACGCTTTAAGCACGTTGACATAGAGCTCTTCAATATCTCTCGATTCATACCAAATGATTTCCAGCAGATCCTTATTAGTCGTTTATCTGGCTTTCATGGTCTTTTCCTAACTTTATTTTCTGTCCTAGATAAACTTATTTGTCAAACCTGCTCCCCATTCTTTGTTTTTTACTTCCCTATTTAGATCAGATGACATGTTTAGTAGTTATTTCTTTTCGACGCCATGGAAACGTCATCGGTGAATCTCAAGCTCAATAAACACAATTTGTGTTCATTCATCTACCTTCCCAGTCAGTTTTCCGAAATTTGCTTTCCAGGCTCGCTGTAAATATTTTAAGTGATACTGTATCTCCTGGTTTTACTGCTTTTGCAATTTTAATCTTGTTTGTATCTTCTTGTTGTCTAATTATTGCCGTGCCATCTTTGTATATGTTCCAAATGACACACACACGCTTACACACACACACACACAAACACACGTATATATATATATATATATATATATATATATATATATATATATATATGCGTGTGTGTGAATACATCGATTGGCAAGAGATAAGTGGTAAAAGAGAACAAGTTTAGAGTCAAACTCTGCCCTCTTACCACCCCCGGGCCCAGATTGGCAGACGGGGGTTGAAAGGAAAATGTAACAAAGGAGGGAGGATTGGCATTACTCTTGTTATCATTGCTCTCCGTAAACAAACATTTCAATTTCTGTTCAGCAATTCTGAAGGTTGGAAGCGACCAAAAGAAATAAGTGATATTCTTGGCAAACTTAGCTATTTATATACGCTGCGTTCTTTGACGCTCATCTGATTCTCTTAGGCATTCTGTCACATCTTGATCTCCTCATCGCCACATTATGACGATCATAAATACGCAACTCTCACGAAAACTCCGCATGTTTTTTTATTGATTAAAAGTCTAGTCATGTAAATATACGTATATCATGTACACCAAACGAGTAGAGGGCAAATACACAACTATCAAAATCGAAAACACAGGATTGGGGAAAGTGGACCACTCCTTTAACCGAGGACAAAGAATCGATATAGAATCCTCAAAAGAACATATCGGACGGTGAATCACTTTCTGTACGAAAAATTTGCGTTTGAGCAAGTTCAGTCCTCAAGAACAAGAAAATCCCATTAGTCCAAAAAAGAAAAGTTTACTACCAATGCATCCTCCCTATAGTCACCTATGGAGCTGAAATATTGAACTTGACCAAAAGATAAGCCCTCAAACTGCACATGAGAGTCATGTTCCACATCACATGAAGCGATCAGAAGACAGCACAATATATCAGGGAAAAAACAGAAGACAGACAGATCATATGATAAATTGTGGCAGTCAGAAGATAAGACATGTCGAATAAGAAAAGTTCAGACAGTATTGATTCAGCGACGCCCATGGTAGGGTGGTTCAGCGAATGTTTGGTCGGTCAATGTCTAACGATGGACACTGAAGGACCGATGATGATGAAGATGAAAGTATGAAAAAGAGTGAGGAAACTACTAGTTAGCGCGAGATCCAGTATACTTATCAATGCTCACATATGCGTGGGTGGAAAACGTTAGGGTGACCAGTGATCAAAACGGCTCGAGGCCTTGTCTTTCTCACAATGAAGAACAATAGCTTTATTGTGTTTCGGTGTTTAATATTGATTCGTCCTTATTCTTTTCGTTCTCGATCTGTATAACTTGCTGCTATAGCAATGGAAACAATCAAGAAACACAACAGGTCTGTTTAGTCCCTCAATAAATTCAGCCACGTGACGAACATCTCCCGTCAGCACGCTGTGTGTGTGTGTAGGGCGGGTCATCAATTGGAAAATTCGAAAAAAGTGTGATCAATTAATAAGTTACTCCTCGCACATTTTGTTTGGTATTGATCACTGGAAAAGTCTGAATGAAAAAACGAAAACAAACAAGCATAAACACCAAGGCTTTAATTTGGCATAAACTTAGATTGCAAATTGAACCCCAATGGATATCTATCAAGGGAGAAGTGTTTTTTCTAGACATCATCATCATCATGTCTTTTAATGTCCGTCGTTGGACATAGACCTTCCCCAGGATTTACCACACTTCTCTATCATGGGCGTCACGGAGCCAGTACTTCCTGAACTTGTCTAGCTCGTCTCTCCATCTAATATTCTGCCGGCCTCGGTTGCACATGTGATCTCGGGGGATCCATGTCATGAGTCGTGATGTCCATCGGTTGTCTGCCATTCTTGCAACATGGCCAGCCCACTGCCATTTGAGATTTCTAATGGATTCTATGATGTCCCTGACTCCTGTCTTCTCTCAGATGTATAGTGCTGTCTTGTGGTCTCTCCATGTGAGGCCCAGCATAATTCTTTCATATGCACGTTGCATAGTTCTCAATTTACGGGTCTGTCTCTTTGTTAGTTTCCATGTTTCAGCTCCATAAGTGACTATTGGGAGGATGCATTGGTTATACATCCTTTATTACTGGGATCTTCTTATAATCGAGAGTAAATGTTTAAAATTCCAACCATTTACAACCAGTGTTACAACCCATACAACAAAATATATATATATATATATATATATATATATATATATAGCCAGCCACCAGACCAACTTGAAAGCTGACAAAAATTATGTCGATAGTCTGTAGCCGCATCAGTAGTTTATGTTTTATTATTTTGTTTGATCAATTACTCTGGGTTTATTTTATTAATTCACGCACAGATTGTTCAATTTCTGTCAAAAGAATGTTTGCGTTAACGTTCCACCACGAATGAATCCATTTATTGCAATGGAATATTATTGAATTCAGACCGCTTTGGGAAACGTCCACTCATCTCCGACGCTTTTCGTTCGGTCGGCCGGTCACAGTTTTGTTTAACAACAGAGATAAAAGTATGACATCATTAAGAAAAAAACTGCTATGATGTCATCAATGAATGTCCAGCATTATTGTCTTTTCAGAAAAAGTCTTAAATTGACCAGAAATTTGCGTTTTTTATTGAAAATAATACTCACAGAAAATTACATATTGCAATATTTTACAAGTATGAGAATCAACTGAATCGAGGAAAAACTGGATGGTCTTCCTCCCCCCCACTCCTGCAACAGCTTCAACAGATGATGGATACCAAGTTGAATTAATGGTTCTTATTTTTTTTTAAAATTATTTGTCGTCCTTTTATTCTTTATTTTATCGTCTTCAAATTTCTCCTATGTCTCAGTTAATGTCTCCCCACTATCCGCTGTGCCTGCATTTCATTTTTTTTCTGTCGTTCCTTCGATTAAATGTTTTTTTTTTTTCTCTTTCGATTAGATTGTCCACCGACGGATGAGGACGCAGAGAAGATTATATTTCCTTGTTCAATCTACGATTTCATTAGGAACATTGTTTTCCAATCAGGTTTCTGTTTGGGTGAAAATAATGTATGATCGATCCAGAAATAAAGTCGTTTCCAGTCCAGAACCCCGAAGGTATCAAAACATCTGAATCGACTGAATCTTCCGATCTTGTGCTACAAGTCGATTAAAAATATATGGAGAGAGAGAGAGAGAAAAGAGAGAGAGAGAGATAGAAAAGAGAGAGAGAAAAGAGAGAGAGAGGGGGAGAGGAAGAAAGAAAGAGAGAGAGAGGGGGGTATGAAAAATTGAGAAAGAAAAGATCATTGCATTTATAGATATGGGTGTATATTTTTGCATGCATATATATATATATATATATATATATATATATATATGTATATATATATATATATATATATATATGTATATATATATATATATATATATATATATATATATATATATATATATATATAAAGAAATGGATCATCAGTCTCATTTTTTTTAATTGTTTATTCAATTTACGTTATCTATGCTAGGAGATACAGTAACTGTTTAACAATGAGAAAGATTATTTCATATTTTATAACACAATTCATAATCATATATATATATATATATATATATATATATATATATATATATATATATATATGTGTATATATATATATATATATATATATATATATATATATATATATACGTGTGTGCGTGTGTGTGTGTGATACGCTGCTCGGTTGTCCATATTATTTTGAAAGGTGATAACTATTAAAATATGATTAGTGAGTAGCCCCCCTTTTTAGGTGAATGCTAGTATCAGGAACGCCCACGCTAATTAATCTTTGTGAGCTCATCTTTACATTTACCTCTCTGATAATTAGTGAGGATGCAACTACAGATTTGTTCAAATTTTCCAATCAAAAGTCAATTAATAAACAATGTAAGCGGGAAAACTTGGTGAACCAAGTTCAATTGTATCTGTTAATTTCTGCTATTTTCCAATTCTGTACCTGCAACAAACTCTTCATATCAATTTATCTTCGAAAACAAAAAATTGGTCTTGTTTTTGTCAGTACTGTACGTTCTTATTACTTATGTGACTGCCTTATCATTACCGTAAATCTTTTTCAAATTACATTGTTTTGCTTAGATCCTACGGTGGCAAGATTTCTCAATCCCCTGCTTATTCCGATCTCCCTACCAATTAAGTACCCAAGAGTATTAGCCTGCGTTCAACAATTCATATTTAAATATAATCGCTGATATATATATATATATATATATATATATATATATATATATATATATATATATATATATATATATATATATATATATATATATATACATATATATATATATGTATATATATAATGTGTACTTTAGAGAGTGAGACAGACTCGGGAGTGAAGTTTTTGGTGGTAAGGTTTATTAATCCTTATATGTTAATAGTCCATACATGTTTCGGGATTTCTCCCATCATCAGTGGTGTTGTGTGAGTGTGTGTGAGTGTGAATTAAAATGTACCATGTGGAACCAGAGTCCACTGCCAGCTATATGTATATATATATATATGTATATATATATATATATATGTATATATATATATATATATATATATATATATATATATATATATATATGTGCATGTTTTTTCCAATTCTGAATCATACATACTTATGCTGTTGCAAATACCTAACCTCACACAGACATATACAAAACTAAAGGTAGTTTATGAGCTAAATGCACAATGAAACCTCACGAGAAAATAGTTAAGAGTGTTACATTAATCTGGTCATAAATCCTGTTTTATTTCTCCCACCGGCCAACAGAATCATGTCTAGTATGGCAATATCAGTTTATCGCTACTTGTCAGATTAGGAATTCTTTCTCTCCAATACCCAAAAGTAAATGAGGAAACTCGGGAGAAGAAAGTGCACCGAGCAAGTAGTATCAAATTGAGGCTCCCTCTAGGAAGCCATATTAACTCCGTCTCAATATTTATTCATTTATGCCTTCATTTTTGACATCTTTTCGGTTTCCTTTCCGTCTACGATCATTCTAACTTTCTCACACAACAAAATATTCTGAATATGTGTCTTTCAACTAATTCAACTTTATTCTCCTCAAAGCTATGATGTTATGAGATCAGATACATCCAGGAATTCGGCCGATTATTGCATCGTTATGAATGTGATCATGCGTTTACCGGAGTAGTTTTCACGACAAATTTATGCGTGCACAAGCACGTACACAGCTACTGGTGCACATGCAAATACACATGCACACGTACATACATATGTATGTTTTTAAATATATCGGTTTTTTCGTGATCTCATATATATATACATACATACCGATCTACACACGAATGTATATATATATACATGGAATGGAATTCTTTTAGTCGCCACATCCCTACATACATACATACATACATACATATCCATCCCCCCATATATATAAATATATATATATATATATATATATATATAGAGAGAGAGAGAGAGAGAGAGAGAGAGAAAGGCAAAGTGGAAACATAAACGTGTTTATGTAGCGAATCCTTATTCTATTATGTTTTAACCTTCACTCTAAATCAACTTGAAGTTTACTGTTGAATGTGTCGAACACTTTATGAAATAAACCCCTAACATATAGGATATTGTATCATATTGTGTTGTTTTCACGATTGATATATATATATATATATATATATATATATATATATATACACATATATGTATATATATACACACGCATGCACACACACACACACATATATATATATATATATATATATATATATATATATATATATATTTATATATATATATATATATATATATATATATATATATATATATATATATATATATATATATATATATGTATATGCGTATGTAATCAAATGTAGGAGTTGCTTCCTTTTTAATTCCAAATTTCTGTTGCTCAGCAGATTAAAAGAAAACTGGATAAAAAATTGCAATAAAAAAACTGCATATAGCAGGAAGGAACATACATTCATGAACATATACGAGCAACTATGAGGAGAGAGAAATAAATAAAAAAATACGAAACCTTTGAAGAAGACTCAGAACAAACTTGCAAAAGAAATTTCAATTTCTTCCCCTGTGATCGACAAGAATAATTTTGGAACAAATTCTTCTCACCAAGACTTTTTCATGTCTAGTTTTGTTTGGTTATATGAACCAAACACCAGAAATCAACAGGGCTTTGTCAATTTTTTATCAATGTTTTCCTCTGCATTTTGGTTTTTACCATCTACATACACACAACCCAGCACACACACATTCGTTTTTTTATAGGCCTTCGACACTCAACAACTAAGTACGACATATTTCAAACTCTACGACATGATAAATTCATACCTGTTTATCTAATCTAAGTAATCTAGATATATGAGCACATAAATATACGAGAAATCATATATATATATATATATATATATATATATATATATATATATATATATATATATATATGAGGGAGGATCAATGCATCCGGTGCCTGATACAGTTATTAAATGAATATTTATCCGAAAATTCCGCTTTAAAATGATAATCTATGCGACTAATGGAGACCTGTTGGGTTTGTATATCGACAAGAAAGTAAATTATCTTGAAAAATGTTTGCTGTTTAAAATGTATGTCTCATTCATCATTATACTAAGGACTTGATCACGCACATACATTTAAAACACACACACGTGCACATACTCACACACATACATATATATATTTGAGAGATGTTTTCAAGTCTTGATGTAAATAGTTTAGGTGATATTGTATCCCTTTATCTGATCATGATCATTAGCAACCGCAAGATTAGAGCTTATCCAAATTTCCTCGATGTCAAACCCGAAGTCTTGCTGGCAAACTATTCTATCTCATCCCTCAATCTTGAACCACTGCTCTTTTCCTACCGCGTTCACTGCCACATAGACATAAACTGGTTATTTTTATGTTCCAACCGTGTCCATCTCTCATGGTGTTTTCATTTTAATATTGCTAATTGTCCAACCCATCTTTATTTTTGTCAATTGAATAATTTTATAGTATCTCTCACGCTGGTCAGTACACAGCTCTATCTTGATTTTTCAAAAGTCTCCCAGTGTTATCCACAGTATTGCTCTTTACATGGCTTTCGGTGTCACTCTAAGTAGGTTCTCTGTTCATTTTGTTAATTTCCATGTTTCTTATCTATGAACCATAGCTGGTATTATGCATTCAATAAAACTTTCTCGCTTTAAGCACATTAGTAGGATGCTCTCCGATATTCATACCATTTGTTTTCCATCCAATCGTTTTGAGGCCTTGTTATTTTGCCTCAGGGTCTTTCTCTATCTCCATTATATGTCTTCAGTAAATATGTTCACGAACCTCTTCAAGACATCTCACCCTCCACTTTTGTGGTATTTTGGGGGACTTTATCATAAAACTTTACTTTTGTTTTTGTTCGGTTCATCTATATGCTTAGTTTTTTTTTATTTAGATCAGATAACAAGTTCAGTAGTTCCTCATTTTTGACGCCATGGAGGCGTCATTGGAGAATCTCTAGTGGTTTAAATAAACAATCTATGTTTATTCCTGTACCATCCCATTCAGCTTCGTGGAAGATGCTCAAAGGGCTCACTGTAAATATTTTTATGTGATATTGTATCTTTTTACCTCACTGCTTTCACAATTTCGATCTTGTTTGTATTTTTATGTTGTCTAATTATTGCAGTATCATTTTTGTATATACTTTGAATGATAAAGAGAATTATTATATTCTGATGACTATTCAATTAGCTGATTTATTGCATGTAGGATGTCTATTGTTGAAAAGCCATTCCGAAAGCATGTTTGTTCGCATATTTGATTTCCATCGAGAGTTTTGTTTTCATTTTTGTTACAATTTTCATTAATATATGCTAGTTATAATAAGGCAATAGCTACTGAGCTTCCGATTCTAGGATCACTATTCCTAGACCAAAGTTTTGGGGTACTTCATTTCACCTATGCATTGAGTAAATTGCTGTGCTAGGCCCTTGTAAAAGACCAGTCCTGTGCCCCAGAAGATATGTCGTTATACTATCCTCACTTGGGGCTTTAACAAGTTTCTTATTCCGTAATACAAGCACTATTTTGTCTTCTATTATATGAGGGATATTATCAGTATCGATTGGAGTTTGAGTTTGTGGTACTTATCTTTGAAGCTGACAAGTTTTCATTGATGCTCTTGGCATTGTATCCCTACATTTAGTAATTCCACCGAATCTGTTGACTGCCGGGAGCATCTGTTGTTTGTCGGTATGATCTGCTGCTCATCTTTTGAACACATCTATTTTACGGCTATTTTTTGCAATATCCAGATGAAAGAAAGGGCAACTAAGTGTTGAAAGAGGTTGAATAACATTTTATAGGAATGTATCTCAAAATCTAAAATATATATAGCCTTATTTATTACCACAGAATATCAGATTGTCCCCATACCTTTAGACTGATGTGAAGCCATGCAAAATGAAAAAAAAATTATTGGAATAAAATCAATTGAACACAACAACAATGAGATAACATTATAGGTAAATTAAAAATGATTACAATAAAAAACGTTGGTAACAAAAATTCAGGCTTTTGGTTTCACAATTATACTCAATCTTGCACCACACCTCCCAACTATCCAAGTCAGAAAACATTCACTACGACTTATATTGCACTAAACAGCTTTATTCCCCTTTGGACTACCTATATCCACCCCCACCCCCCGATCTGGGACCACTTGGATAGTCGGGGTGATTTGATAGAATTTATATAGTCCTTATATCGCCATTAAACGTGTGGCTATAATTCTCTATTCGAGACTCGTTAGAGTGTTACGCATGCAGTCAATAGTTATGAGTCAGTCTGTTGTTAGTTAACTTGAAACAGAGGAACATAGATGTTTTGAAGCAGTTTTAGTGAGTGAATACCCAAGATGGATTGATTGGTTGGCAGAAATGTATCTTAATGTTTATTTTTATTTCCCATTTCTTTTTTTCCTCTACTATATTGATCTATATGGGTTATTGGCGTATTATTTGTTAACACCTTCCTTGTAGAGTCAGAAGATAGAAATAAGGCTTGTTCGTAAATAACCTTGGACTTTTAGAATGATCGACATGCCAGTTAGATGTCGGTGGAAAATACAAAGGGATCAAGAATGTAATTCATCAAAATTCGAAGCATTATATTGTGAGATTACTATCGTTATCGATAGAGATTGGGTTGAAAAAAAAGTAAGTCGTGATATTTGGCCTCAAATATATTCACAAGAAAAAAAAAACGGTTATCTTTGTAAATCAGACACTAAAAAAACTTGCGTGGTCATCGAAAAATGTTATCTCGCTTCATGGCTGAAAAAAATACTTCATTTTTTTTCTTTTCCAGTTAACTCTATGGCTAAGAATGTTGAGTACGTTCCAAAGATCATAAAAATGTTCCTGGAATATTAGATATGCTCAAAAAGTCATACAAATGACCCTAAAAGTATAATCAACAACGTTTTGATCATAGATTAACGCAATCAAAGTATGATTCATATGATCTTTAAAAAATATATCTATTAAAATGAAAATTTAAGCGTTAATTAATTAATAGTCTCAATGATTTTTTGGCTCGTACTTGACATTAATAAGAAATCAGCACGATAATGAATGTCAAATGCCGCCAAAAATATAATTAACAACGTGTTGATCAGAAATTAACACGATAATGATGAAAATAAAAAAGGATGATTATTGCTATTTTTTAATGATAAATCTATTAGAAATGACATTAATTAATTAATCAAGTCTTAATGATTTTTTAAAGCTCGTAACTGACAGTAATCAGAAATTAACAAAATATTGAAAATAAATAAAAGGTATATCAGATATTGAAAATGAAATTTGTTTTTCTTACCTTCATTTTTAAACAACGTATTGATCAGATATCAAGGCTATTGCAATACTAAATGTCATTTATCGGCTGTAAAGTTTAACTCGAGATATAACACAAAAAAAATCTATTTTCAGCCATAAAAGAAGATAACTTTTTCCAATATTTGTATTAACAAGGAAAAGGAAATGAGGAGAAAGAAGAAATGTGGAGGGGGTGAAAATGTGTGGAAGGAGGAGAAAAAATACATAGAGAGGGAAAAAGAGACAGAGAGACGGAGAGACGGAGAAAAGAAAGATGTGAAGGGGAATGTGAAAGATTGTTTTAGAAGGAACAAAACAGAAGGGAGAAAAGGTTGAAGGAAGAAAAAGTTGTGGAAGAAGAAGAAAGGGTGTAGGGAGAATAAAATAGTTAGGGGGGAATAGGCAGAAGTATGAGAAAAATGAAGGAAAAATAAATAGAGGAAAGTAGAAGAAAAAGATGAAAGGAGATGAAATTGTTGGGGAAAGGAGAAAGATAGGAAGGGAGAAGAAATATAGCCAAAGGCACCCCCCCAAAAATCTTGATATTAAAAAATCAGTAATTTTTGATACGTCGCTTATGACAGTCATTTCAATTCTTTTTTGTACTTTTACTAATTCATACCAGCCACAGTGATTATCTTTAATTTACAATGATTAATTCGTGTATTTTCCAGATTGCAATGTCCAACAACTATGTATTGTAAATAAATCTAACTATTTATGTCCTCAATATCATATACCCATTATTGAAAAGAGAAAAGTTGTCACTGTCAGCCATTTTGAAATGACTACCATGGGTGACATATTGGAAATCTATGACAGTTCAATATCCAGACTCTTTTGGAATGCCTTTGGCTATAAATGTACACAATTTTTATGTTTTTCCACAAAAAGTACAATTATTCTCTCAACGTTTTCCTTTTCTTTCCTACTTCTCCTTAGGCTTGGAATTTCCTGCAAAAACACCGAACCTTTAGAGAGGAAGATCTGAGGAGAGGGGGAAAATATTGAGAAAGGGGAAAAAACCTCAGAGGGGCCCTCCCTCTTAACTTCTTCTGCTTCCTGAATATTTTCAAGCAAGGGAAGTAAAGATGCTGTGAGATGAAAGAACAGGTTGGGGGAGAAAAACTATGACTGGAAGAGAAACAAGTCGATGCAGAAGAGAAAAGTGAAGAGAGAAACGAGGAAAGGGGAAAAAATTGATGAGAGAAAAAATTTAAAGGGAAAAATATTCTGCGATCTTTGTTTTGACGTACATAAAACTATATTTGTGTTAAACTAGCATATGCAATACCAAAAGTCATCCAAAGGCCCCAAATATATAACTTCTCATTAAATTGTATAAATAAACAACATATTAAGGCAGTAATGAAATTAAAAGCTTGTCTTTAATTCTTTATCAGAATCTGCTCCATTAATCCAGCAAAGTACGACAAAAACAATGCATCCAACATTTTAATAAAGAACAAAAGACAGGTTTTTAATTTCATAATTACATTAATTTCTGATAAATACATTGTTTAATTATGCTTTGTGAGGAAGAGTTTTATTTTTGGAACCTTTGTATGTCTTTTTGAGCCTTTGTTTGCTGTTTAAATATTGCCATTGGTTAATGTATGTTAGAACAAAGGTCATCAAATATTTCGGAGGTGGAAGAAAAAAAGGCAAAGAAGGGAGAACGATATGTGACGGGAGAAAAATTATCAGGGAAGAAAAATGTAAAAGAAAAATATTTGGTTGAGACCAGAGGAAAAATATGAGAAGAGAAAAGGGGAAAGGGAAAAGGTGTAGGAAAAAGGGTGGGGGAAAGGAAAACGTTGAATGAATAAGAATGTGTGAAAGAAAAAGAATGCAAAGAAGAAGAAGAATGAGAAGAAGAAGAAGAAGAATGCAAAGAAGAAGAAGAATGAGAAGAAGAAGAAGAAGAATGCAAAGAAGAAGAAGAAGAAAAAGAAGAAGAATGCAAAGGAGAAGAAGAAAAGAAGAAGAAGAATGCAAAGAAGAAGAAAAAGAAGAAAAAAGAAGAAGAAGAAGGAAAAAAAGAAGAAGAAAAAGAAGAAAAAGAAGAAGAAAACGAAGAAGAAAAAGAAGAAGAAAGAGAAGAAGAAAAAGAAAAAGAAGAAGAAGAAGATGTGATGATGTAGAAAAATATTCATTACCGGCTCTGTAACTTGTACAGTAGAATATATACGTAGCTTCAGGGCATTTACAGTGTCCTCACTCTTGCAAAAAACTAACTGGAAAAATGAGGAAAAAGAACAACTAAAACACAAAAAACATCGGCAGTGTCCCCCGAAATAAACGAAGCTAATAATTCTGCCCATTATCTGCTAATATCATTATCGTGAGACTCAGGTCAACACACGTCTACGTTGGTATTATAGGATTCGAAGCGACACTACCCAACCCAAGAGGCCGATCCTGACTCTTCGAACCATTATATTCGATGTTCATTCTTGCTTTGAACATAAAACCTTGTTAGTTGAGACGAAAGACTATCATTTCATTTTCAGTAACAAGATGGCGACCCTGCAAAACCACACAAGTGTAGAGTTGGTGAATTTTTGTCAACGCTTACGCTCGGGTTTATACTGCTTCTCACATTGTAAAATACGAACGAGGCAGAGTTTAAATAAATAAGTAGTCACATTGTCTAGTGTTTAGGAAAAATTTATAAAAATGGAACGGAAAGTTACTTAATGGGTTCTATATGAGAATATTGTGCTGACAAAGACGTTGCAAAATGTTATGGTGGAAGCTTGCATCATTTCTTTTTAATGTTTTTGATGAAGGAAGGGACTCAGGTTTCCTTGTACTGTGTTTCATCACCAAATATTTTCATTGGTTTACTACTGACAGAAACAGGAAATAATAGGAAAAGGTCTGGTTAGTCACTCAATAGAAACCGTCATGTGATTGAAGACTGCATGTTGTGTTAGGAATGATCAATCAAAAAACTGGAAGAAGAGGTGCTCAATGTGTAAGTTACTCCTCCAGCATTTTGTTGGTTCACTAAAAAGTCCGTATTTTCAACAGGACAGCCTAGGGCTAGTTTAGCATATGCTTGAATCGTAAAAACTATTGGGGTGAGATTTTCAAAAACTAAAAAAGTTTTTTTCTAGATATAATAAAGAGTAAATGTTTGAAATTTCAGTCATCTAGCTCCATTGGTGCAGCCTGTACACAAGATACATACATACATTGCCGGCCAGCTGGACCAACTTGAAAACTGAAGAAACTTATGTTGATAGTTTTGGTGACAGTTTTCGTTGATCGTTCTTGAAAGTCCTAAAAAGCCAAGTTCAACTTATCTTTTTCATAGAAAGTCTATTTCTACCCGTAAACATCACTTAAAAGCAACTGAAATTGTTTCATTCGGACCAACAACCATGTTGATAAAGATGTTGGTTGTTGACGCTATTTCAGAACGATTTATGACATTACAGTTTCAATCCCCCGGCTCGGTGATTCGTGATGCCCTCGTTTCACTGGCAAGTGGTTTCTGTAGATAAACGAAGACTACTGATGCCTCTTGGTGCCATAGACTGATGACCTACGAGGATGATGTGAGTTTAACGCTTAAAAAGAACACCAGGGGATAACACGACATCTCTTGTGTACCTGAACACTTTAATTTTCTGTGTCGTAAAAAATGTACGCCAAGTCACACCTCTACACATTTCTGTATATTCACTGCACATTCATGATAAACGTGGATACCTTTATCCATACAATCAGTGGAACCAGTTGGTTTTAGGGACACCACTCTTCGATTGGAATCCTAGATTGTTTGTCAACCAAGACTATAAAACATAGTCTGCCATACTATTCACCCATAGCTAGAAAGTGTTGTTTTTTCTCCGCAAGGTATTAGTACGAAATGAACCCAAAGTTTAGACCGATTCCATTTTCCTAGCTGCTAACTGTTAGGTCACCTGTGTCTCCACAGTGCTCGGTATCTAAATGTGAATATGGCTTGAGGTCATCACGGGGAACCAATGAAAAGCTAAATTTATATTCTTTTATGCGGGAGAACTTGCCTCATAGATTAAGAGCCGGTATTAAATTTTTAAGAGACCAATCAACTGCATCTTGTTATGGAAAATTACTTTTCATCGTGACGCGTTATGAAACACATCTCTAAAAAGACATCATTTTTGGCAAAGGCATAGCAATAATTATTGATAGAAACCAGCCAAGACAAGAAAAACACATTACCTGTATCACAATTTCTGTTAAATCGAATGCAAATTGGAAAAAAAAAAGGTTTCAATTATATATTAAAAGCTGCTCATGAGTATGTGTGTCTATTTGTATATGTGCTGTGATGCTTTTGTGATATATGACAAAACTCTATTTTGTCTATACTTGGAAGCACTCAAAAGCATATGTATATCTATTATGCGCACATTGTATATACACACTAGTTAACCCATGTCATCAAAAGATGACCACAGTATTTAAATAACTTCGCAATCAGACTGTACTTTCAAAATATCAAAAATTTCCTATTTTTTCAGACAATTTGAGCCTATTCTTAATTTTCAATATAGCTACAAGGTTTTGGTCGATTAATTTCTATGGTATAAATTATATTTCTTTTCCTTCTGTCATGCATATTACGATTTATACTTGAAGGGGGGGGGCATATAAACAATCGACTGAAACATCTTGACTATATCGAAGATGAAAAGAAGAGATGAAACGGTCTGAAACAAAGTTTGTGAGTTAATTAATCTTATCAAAGATTCTATGTTGCGCTATATTACCTTGACAATGTACAACCAGAATGAACTTGGAATTAAAAAATGATAGCAAAAAAAAACCAAAAAAAAAACCATGGTGATATTCTATAACTAGCATTTAATCGTCATCCATTTCAACCAATGTAACAGAAGAATATATAGACCATTACATGACGTTTTATACAAGTAGACACGACATATATTACATTCACTCTCTCTAGTTGTAAGTTTGGGATAAAAAAATATTCAATGTAGTTTTGGCTAGGAAATAGTGTCTATTGCATTTCATATGCGTCCACCAGAGGACATGCGCATATTTGCACGTTCATCGGAAGACGAAAGGATAACTAAGATGAGATTATTGAGAAAAATAGAACCGAGAAAGGGAATAAAATGATACAATAGGGAGTGATAATCAAATAAGTCCCATGTCAAAAATAGAGGTTCTGGAGCTGTTTTAGTGTAATCTATTTGTGAATATTTATCACGAAATTTCATTCGCCTACAACAAAATTTCTTATGTTTTTATTTTATTTTATGTTCTTTATGTATGATTTGATCCATTTGGTATCGTAACCAAAAAGCATAGATTAATTTCTTATGTGTTTTCCCCAAGTTTTGAACATCCAAATTCCTGTGAAGGAAACTGGGAAAGTAACAAAACAACCATAGAAAAATTATTATTCCTTTAGTTGACATAAATTTAGTAAACAACAGAACTTGAAATCGTGTTTTTAGCACATATTAATGTTTTATTATTGAAATGTTTACTACAATAATTACTTTATTTACGTATAAAAATATGAATATCTGAATAAATTAAGTCATTTGCCCTTCATGTTTCATCAATCCTTTATTTGACACTCTAGCTTCATTCCTCTCAAAATAATTTCATCCACCATTGGATGGATCGTTCACCAATTCAAGATACCCAAGTCGAGACTGTTTCATCCGGTTGCTATTCTAGACAGATGCACAGGATTCAGCGCACATGAGTTAATATGTGGCTGAGGTTAGTAAGATGTTTCCAAGTAGAAATACTGGTGAGTGTTCAAGTTCAGTTAAAAACAAAGGTTCTGGATGTTGATTAGCAAGGTGAGAAAGTAGACCACACCTACTCGGGAGAATGACATTGCATGATATTTATTACTTCCTATATCTCCTTTTTTAGTTTCGCAATCAGAATAATAATGATTAAAAATCTTGTTATACTGACCATTAATACTATAATGAGCTTATATTTCAACCCCCCAAAGCAAGGAGAATGATTACCCTTTCATTTCGACTTCTAAAGGGAAAGAGCCCCCCACTCATAAAAAAAAGATGAGAAATGAGTACGAAAAAAAAAGTTCCTTCTCCAATTTTGTACCCTGAGAAAGAAATGGAAATTTCCCAAAAATGTGGACCCTCAAAAAGAAAAAAATAAATGTTCATGTGGATTTTGATCGCTTAAGTGAAAAATAAAAGTTTCCCCCATGATCGAAATAATATCTGATCCCAAAACTTGGTGTTTTCGAGAAATGTACCTTAACCGTACTACATCAAAACATTCACTACTACAAACATTGCAAATCAAGGTAACCATGTACAACCAATAAACATTGGGTTTGCTCCTTTCTGAATAAAGAACGCAGTCTACGTCATATTTTTATCTCTAATGAATGAGTTAAGAGAGGAAAATGAAAAATACTTTTGTTATCAAAAAGTGTTTTTACTATGGATGAATAATCATAAAGACACCTTTCCCCGATTTGAAACCCATTAAATATATTTGGAGTCGGGGCCACAAACAGGTTTCCTAAGAACACTTCCTTGGGATCAAATACATACCCACAGAAAATTTTATGGATTTATATCTCATCGTTTTTGAGGTTGAAAGACAGAAAGATGGACAGACATTTGGTGAATTTACGTTATATTTTTGAAAATGTTTTTTAAGTAAGTTTTTGATGGTGGGGGGAACTCTATTCACGTTCCCAAAATTATGCTGACCTCGACCATTACATAACATCAGTTGTACAGAAGTTCGGTTTTGAAGTATCTATGTAAATGCCAATGATAAATGGATTATTTTGTTGTTGTTTTTTTTGCTTTTTTTTTTCATTTTTGTTGATATTCAGAAAAATGCTGCTTTTCAAATGGTTTCGGATGGCTGTAAGATAGACTTACAGAACGTTTCGAATTAAGCATTACAATCACATTAGAAGAATAAGATGAGGGTGAATAGTAATCGAAAATAGATCCAAAGCAGGGTTTATTTGACTTTCTCTTATTTGAGACCGATGAGACAAACGTTTACGCGATCTTTCACTCAGTGTGATAAATATTCAGTCGTAATCTTACTTTGAGTGAAGATAAAAACAAATAAACCCTGCAGCCCGGAAAAATTGCCAAGTATTGATCACGGTGGGTATTGTTTCTTATGGGAAAATATTGAAATATAACCAAAACAAAATTTCTATTAAATCATGGAATAACATTGTGTTATTGTGTTATTTCGAAATAAACGCAAATAAGTAAATATTTGTATTAAGTAGAAAAAACCCAAACAGAACTCTAGTTTTGTAATTAATCCTAATTGCACACCCGCAGGATAACGGCAATTCAAGTGTGTGTGTGTATGTATATATATATATATATATATATATATATATATATATATATATATATATATATATATATATATATATATATATATATATATATATATATATATATATATATGTGTGTACATATATATATATATATATGTGTACATATATATATATATATATATATATATATATATATATATATATATATATATATGTACATGTATATATATACATATATATATATATATATATATATATATATATATGTGGGGGGTATTTCTGTGTGTGTGTTTGCGTGTGTGTATGTTTGTTTTCATAGTGGTTATGCCTTTCCGATATTGGGGAAATGAAAAATAGAGGGGTTAAGCAATGTGTGAAACTTGACCAAAATTCATGTTATTTTGCTGAGACCTTTATCATAAGTGACTTTCTTTAATTACATTGAGTTGCAAAAATTGCGCTGAAATTCGATACTTTGAGTTTTGCAGAATTTTTTTTTCTACTCCAGATTTGGTATAATGCAAAGCACACTTGAAACACCGAACCGAATTACACGTAACTTTTCAGACACATTTTCCAAAAAGTGCAAATGTTCGAATCTAAAAAGAAAATGATCCTAGAGATTATGAACTCTAACAAAGGTTTTACCATTGGTAATGGAAAATTCTTCTTCAAACTTTACTTTCATTGGGTCTAAAATTGCGAATAAATGCGTACTTGAGCATGTAAGTCTTGGTGGATGGAATAGTTAGTATGTTCTTCATTTAACCGGAAGAGTTGTAGTTGGAATACATTTGGAGAGAGACTTTTTTTGAAACAATATAGCTGAGATGAACTCTGAAAAGCATCTAATTAACCGGTTTCATATATTTACTGATTGATCCATGTAATGTAATTAGAAAAAACGAGCATCAGTGACAAAGAACAGTCCTGCCTCTAAAAAAAGGTTTGAAAATTTCTGACAATCCATAAGACCTTTTTGCTTCCTCAGATAATTTATCAATTGCGAAAAAGTTGATTTATCAGAGATTCAAGGTTGGGGTCATAATTACAATATCGCTAAATTGGATATTTTTTCTGAAATCTGTGTTTTATGACTTGAATTAATTAGGATATAATTTTAATTTCATGAATTCTTTTTCTTTGTATTTTCGTATCATCGTTTAGTGTTAACATAGATTCTTTTGAGGAAGAAAATAGAATAATGCAGTGACGAAATTGGAAAAACTTATTTTACTTACTTACGTGTAGGCACATGCAGTTATCAATATTTTCGTCTGTTTTCAGAACTTTTTAATATGAAAAAAGACAAGAAAATGTAATAATGCAGAGGCAAAATTTGACAATCTTAATTTACTAAGTGCATTTTGCAACTGCACTAATATATTTTTGTCATTTTTTTTATCAAAATATTCTGAACTTCGACGAAAAATATACATGCAGTGGCACTTAATAGAAATTTTGTGGCTATCCCTATACGAATTACACCGACATTTTTAATTCTATATCATGTGGACTGTATATTTTACTCTTCAAATCCAAATGCAAGATCGATATGTACTTAGAACTACATATGTAAATCATAAGCACCTTTTTTAAAGTTTTGAAAAGTGAGATTATCAGCTATTTAGCCACGAACCTATGCACTTCTTTGTTCAATTCATATCGCAGAAAAAGGCTAGGAGAAAATCTAACAATCGACAAATGTTGTCCGAGTAAGGGCAAAATAGGAAACGTCTTTTGCCACTGGGTTAGGAGCACCAGAAATGGAATTAGTGAGTAGTGTTAAATTTGCGTTATCACCCTTGGCAAAGATATGAATCCCACCTGATATAAGTAAAATTGTAGGTGAAGTGAATTGCACCACACCAAATGTTTGTCGTCTTTAAATGTATTTCACATATCGTAAAATTCGAAGAACTTCGGATTCTAATTGACATTGAGAAAATTTTGATATCTGGAGCAAAGTCAGTGGCCATAGCTTGTAATAACGACATGCATCCACACATGTCTAATGATATATTACACAATGGTTCATTAATTAATAATTCAAATATTTACAGCCATTAATAACATTCTGCAGAACTCTTGTTTGAATTTTTCTCTTGGAATTACGACAACATAATTATCGATTTATTTCACGCTCAAATGGAAATCTTTTCTTTTTTTTCTCTCGTTTCTAGTTATGATTTGGAAATTCTACATTCTGTTGGGAAAATAAAACACGTTTTTATTTCAAAACGAATAAAATCGTGGAAATGCTCCTGGTTTTGTAAAAATAAGAGGAAGCAGGTCTGGTTAGTCACTCAATAGAAACTTTCACATTACAAAATTTTTTTTCTCTATGGAACCTAACAAAAAGACTGAACCTCGAACCTCGAAGCATGTAACGTGCACATGGAAGGATCACGTGCAACCTCACATGGAGAGATCTCAAGACAGGGAGAAAACAGGAATTACAGACCTCATAGAATCCATTAGACAAAAATTGGTCTAGGCTGGTCATGTTCAAGAATGGCTGGCAACCGATGGACATCGCGACTCGCAACATGGATCCCCAGAGATCACATGCAAAAGCAAGGCCGGCGGAATACAAGACAGAGATATAAACTAAACAAATTCAGAAAATATTGGCTCTGCAATGTTCATGATAGAGAAATGTAGTGAGTCCATAGAAGGTCTATGTCCAACGATGGACGTTAAAAGACTGATGATGATGAATGACCATCGAGGTAATCAATTAAAAATTGGAAAAGAGAGCGATCAATATATAACTTACTCTTCTTGCCTTTTGTTGAGTAGTGATCACTGAAATGTTTAAATTGAAGAAAGAAAAAAAAACAACAGGTACAAACTAGGGGACCAAATCAGCAAAAAAAAATTCATTGCAAATCGATTCCACAACAACTGAAAACTTTTTAGGTGTGAATTTTGAAAAAAAAATTATTTCTAGACCGAGTAAAGGGAAAAGGTCTTAATTTTTAGCCCTGTAGCTCAATTTGTGGTGCCTGTACGTGCAAAACAAATATACATAACCAGTCAGCAGGACAAATCTGAAAAGTTGAACTTATGTTGACAGTTTAGATTGACGGTGTCTAATACGAGTAGAATTTGAAAAACCTTAGACACATTGAAAAAAGAAACTTGTAATTTTGAGAAGGTTTTACTGCAAACTCTTCACCGTCACAAGTGTTATACGAGGACTGTCCAGAAAGTATTCAGCTGTTTTGAATATCTGTAGAACTAATTGCACGGCCTTGATGTAACTTGGCCACTAATCAGAGGGGACTTTACTACGCATGCACGAACAGATAGTTTCCTATGTGGTCACTTAGTCGGCAGTGCAACGCTATTCTGTGATCTCGTGTATTAACCGTGTCGTTTTTTTTCTCACAAAACATCCTATCACCAAAACTTCTCAGCCCCTTACAGTCCAGATTTGGCTTCCTATGCCTTTTCGAATTTCTCAAAGAGATTTCAGACGGAGACGAGATTAAGGAGAATGCAACCAAAAACTGATGGTTATCCTGAAAGGAAACTTTGCTGACAGTTTTCGCTTTGCTAATACGGTAGTTGAAGATATATCTTGAATATCAAGTTGAAATTAAACCTGTTATGTGAACCTTCAATAGTGGCTAATACCGAACTCCCATGAAATTTGGATGCAGGTTCGAATCTAGCCTTACTACTCTTTAATTTGTTATCATTACCTAAAAGTCTTCTAGTCGTACAAAATTTAAATACTCCCAGAAACAACTATATATACCTATATCTACAATAAAAAAATCAGTACTGTGTGTGTGTGTGTGTATATATATATATATAAGTATTATGACAATGAGTAATTTTTTCGCCGAAAAGCTTTTGATCGTGGGTGGAGGTGTTGTAAATATGTTGGTACGTGCAGTTGTTTCTAATTTGGGAATGCTATTATCATTTTATCGAATTGTTTGTCCCCGCTGTCTCTGTCTCTGTCCGTCTGTCTGTTTCTCTGTCGTGGAATATTCAATCACAGAAATATACTGCGCCGAAGGATAATGCTATTTGTCGATAAATA